>JAXQQM020087003.1:0-30671 GCA_034641835.2 Pinus albicaulis
GTTTGCATGTCCTGTCACCCACATCAGAAATGCATGTGATAAATTCTAAAACCAGTTTGCATAAAGAATCCTCAAATCCGTGAAAAGGCTTTCATATGAGGTTTGAGACATTAAAAGTTTTTTTTTGTTTTATGTTTAATGTTTTTATTTTAAAATTATGTGACGCATGTTTTGTTAAGTCTTTTGATTTAGGATTAATATATATGTTTTAATATATATATTATAAACATTCTAAATTTTTATAATATATATAAAGTTAGTGTGTTTTGCAATAGCAAGCAATGCGATATATATGCCGGAAGGAAAAAAGAAAAGAATGTTGGATTGTGTATAAAAAAAAAATAGAGAGTGTGAGAGATGTGTGTTGTTGTATATGCCCGAAGGAATTGAAACATAAAAAAGACTGTGTGTGTGCATTTTGAATATAGTGAGAAAAACTGTAAAACAAAGTTTTGAAGAACACAACATGTGCAGCAGTTTGAAGTAGTTGTAATTTTTTTTGTAAATGCTAGAACAAACGTTCTTTGGAATCTCTGTAATAGCCTTTTAAGTTTAATGAAAGAAGTTTTTTATATGCACCTATGTCTAGCAAATTTTTAATTGAATCTTTCTGTTGAAGTTGGGGAATTTTTATTCCTTTGTTGTTTGGAATACTTCAGAAATCCAAACATGGTATTAGAGCTAGTCCAAGCTCTTTGAAGTTTTCAAATAAGCTGAAGGAAGAAGGTGTTGTTGCAGCTTTTGACCAACAATGTGAAGGCTCAGCAAAGACCAGGTGTTTAAAAAACAGATCTTTTTTATTTTATGTTTAAAAAGTGTAGTCTAGAGAATTCTTTTTGAATACAGAGTTTATCTCTCAAGCAGAGAGAAGTTTTATTTAAAAACACAGTCAATTTTAGAGCATATTTTAGTAAGCTAGCCATGGCAGGAGCCAACACAAGCACAAGTATCGGAAATAATACACTCACAAAATTAATGGGAAGAACTATGACTATTTGGAAATCACAATGAGAGCTCTATTTGCCTCTCAAGATTTATGGGAGCTAGTTGAGGATGGTCTAGAAGAACCAGCAGATAAAAATGCATTTAATGCCTTAACACAGGCAGAGAAGGATTTTCTAAAGAGAAATAGGCAGAAGGACTCAAAATCCTTCTTATATCTCTATCAAGCATTCTATGCAAGTGTGTTTCTAAGGATTTTAGTAGCCAAGAAGTCCAAGGATGCGTGGGATACCCTCCAGACAACCTACCAAGGTATGGAGTAGGTAAAGACAAAAAATCTTCAGTTAATGAGAAGGGATTTTGAAGTCATTTTCATGAAAGATACTGACACAATAGAATCATTCTTTACTCTACTAATTGGGTTGGTCATCCAAATAAGATATGATGGAGAGATAGTATAAGAAAGAAGAATAGTGGAGAAATTATTGAGGAGCTTACCCTCAAGGTTTGATGTGATAGTCACAACCGTTGAAGATACAAAGGATCTCTCAAAATTTACAGTTGATGAGCTTCATGCATCACTGATGACACATGAACAAAGATTTGGTAGAACAACAAACTCATCTTTGGAGCATTTCTTGAAGACCCAAATGTCCTTTGGAAGAGGAAGAGGTCAAGGTAGAGGAAACTACAGAGGAAAAGGAAGAGGCAGAAGCCAAAACAGAGGAGGAAGAAACAACCCTGTAAATACTCATGGAAGGGGCAACAACCAAAATTAGAACCAAGGCCATGGTAGTAGCCAACAAGGAGGACAACATCAAGCACATGGAAAAAGGTATGATAAATTCCATGTCCAATGTCATTATTGTAAGAAGTATGGTCATTATGCCAATGAATATAGGAAGAAACAAAGTGACATGGGTAATAGACCCAGTGCTAGTTTTACTAAAGAAAATATCAATCAAGAGAAGTTGTTTTTAGCACGTAATATGGCTGAAGAAATGAATGAAGATATATGGTTTCTAGATTCAGGATGTAGCAACCATATGACTAGAAACATTTCCATGTTTTCCATGTTAGATGAAAATGTAAAGTCTCAAGTAACATTGGGGACAGAAAGTAAGGTATCTGCCATGGGAAAAGGTAGAGTAAGTGTTTTCACAAAGAAAGGAGAAGGAAGATCCATATCAGATGTATACTGTGTGCCTGGTATGAATTTAACCTCTTGGGCATTGGACAACTCATTCAAAAGGGGTACAATTTTTTCTTTGAAGATGATGTATGCACCATCATGGATAAACCACCAAGAAAGCAATTCATTGCACAAGTGAATATGACAAGGAACAAAATTTTCCCTCTCAATATGAGAACAGATTTGAAGAAAGGAGATGAAATGGCAGCAGAGACACACGAGACATTCCAAAGAAAAGCAAAAGATGAAAATTGGTTATGGCATTTGAGATTTTGACATCTCAACTTTGGAGGTCAAATTTTGTTGCATAGGAAAGGAATGGTAAAGGGATTACTATTGATTGAGAAACTGGGCAGCCTATGTGAAGGGCTGCATCTTGGGAAAACAACACAAAGAAATATTTCGATCAAGAAAGAGCATAAGGGCAAAGGCACCCTTAGAAATTTTCCATTTATATTTGTGTGGAGCAATGCAAACACCATCAATAGCAAACAACCACTATATGCTGACTTTCATTGATGATTACACAAGAAAAACTTGGGTTTATTTCTTGAATATTTTTTTTTCTAAATTTAGACTAATTCTATTAATGGCACAAAAAATTACATGGAGGCACTGGCCTCTATGGTACTGGCCCAACTATGGGGCATTCTCAGTCTAAGAGCCTGAACACTACCTGTTTTCCAAACATATAGAAAATTAGCCACCCACGTAGGGGAAACCTGCTCTTCAGCAGTTTCATATAAAAAAATTAACAAAATTATCAAAAATTCATTATACTCAGGGGTAATCCAAACATTGGGAAAACAAAAACTCAAAAAACTACAAATCCTGAGCATGTTAAGAAACATGAGGAGAGGGAGGAGATTCCTCAACAACTGGGCACATGTAGGCTTCCATATCTTCCTCCATCATTTGATGATCATCGTTGGTCTCGAAGCTTCCATGTTTGTCAGCCGCAACATCCTCGCCTTCGCTGCTGTAACACCCCCAATTTGTGTGTTGAATTTTTAAAGTTAGACATTTGAACTTTAATCCTAAGGGGGTGGACCCCAAGGGATGGGTATGGTGTGAATGTATTTGCATATTTTATTTGAGGAAATAAATAAAATGATTGTGCATTTTGACCAAAAAGAGAATTTGAGATCACTTGCCAAATCCATGAGGATGGATAAGGCAACAAATCCCCAAAAATCTTTCAAAAATCCATGAAAGAAATTTATTTAGATTTGAGGAGGAATCTAAATTTCCCCAATGAAGAGGAGTAGTTGGGAAGAGGTGAGAAAAAGCTGGAAAAGTTGAGGAAAAGCTTAAATAAGCTTTAAAGAATCCCAAGATGGGAAGCCTAGGCTAAACAGGAAAGAAAGCATCCTGCTATTCTGGATGCAGAATTAGAAACATGCTTTGGGGAATTATGAGCTTAAATAAGCTGCTCCTAGGCAGATCAGAGGTTGATCTGTTCTAGGAGGTGATCTCTGCTCGGGGGTGAGTCCTGGGAGACAAAGAGGACTCTAAGGTTGGGAGGTTGGTCATTTTGCAGATTTTGTGGTATGTTCTGAATTTCTTGTTACTATGTCTTATTACAGTATGAATTGGCTACATATAAAATTGAATTTTATGACAATGAGAAATTTTGGTACTACATTTAACAGAATCTATCCTTAGGCATTCACCTTCCAGATTTTGTTTAGTTGTAGACCAGAAAGTTCATAGGGTAGAAACTCCAGAATCTCTAAACCAAGGTTGGTTTAAATCTGAAGTTACTTAGTCCCCATGGATTATTAAATATTATTTTGTTCCTGTATACACAACTAGGATATTTTGTGCTCTTTGGTATGCTAAAAATAAAAAATAGTGTAACAGCATTGAATTATGCATAGTATATAGCAAAACGAAAGAAAGCAAGATATTAGAATGTGACAAAAAGATTGTGCTAGAAAAAGAGTCATTCTAATCTATATGAGTATTATAACCATTATAAGGGTATAGATTTCATCTCTAAATCTATTTTTATTCCTGGAAAACCAGTAGCATAACAAAATATTTGACTTATAACTTAGGTCCTCTAGTTCGACATCTTTGAGTACCTATAAAATAAAAATTTACAAGCAATGATTCTGAAATATATAGATGAAACTTTTGTGAAACCCCAAAGTAAATCTACCCTATCGAGGTGTTATACTACCCATAGCAACTATAGAGAAATTTTTTATTTTTAACTTCAGCTCGCAACCTTGAAATAAACATTGGATAGTGGAGTTAAATTATTCTAAAAGTATATCATTAATTAAACTATTGAGCATTGATATCTATATGAAAAAAAAAAACAAAACGTGTATAGATTACAAGCATCGAGTATTACACAATTTCATTACTTAATAGTCTCGGCTATAAAGGAGTCATATATATATACAGAAATGTTATATAACATCAAGGCGATACAAAGGCAAATCCCATATTTCAACAATAGATGTTAAAAGGGAAGCATAACTATGAAACGTATATATATGATTATATATGTTCAAAACGAGGATATCATAACGAAGCAAGGTAATGTACATAAGTACTATCGCTAATGGAACGTAAGAATAGTCAAACCATAACAATGCGTGACGAGCAATTAAACAAGTCTATATTCAACGAAGCAATCGGACTGCAGGGATAATGATGCATCACGGTTTTGTGGAGATTTGTCCACGTTAATCTATTACGAGCCAAGGTGAAAAATAAAATGATGATACAACGCGTAACCATAGCTCTAACTATAATCATTACGAAATAGCATGGAGCCTTCACAGTTTTAACCAAAAATTGTTACACGACAGACGAGAGTTCTACGGAGCCGAGTATATGATTCCACATTTTATGTTAGTTGCGGTTGCAGAGTGTGGAGAGTTCTTCAAAAACATGGTAAAATAAAACGTTAAATTAACCAGAGAATAAACCCACCTCTGTCCGCCCGCACGCTGTCATTATTCCCCTATTCGATCACATAATGCATTTCGTTAGAGTACAGAGAATTTAGACTGAATAGTAGACTCCATAGCCATTCGGCTCGTAGAAAGAAACAGAACTATGGAAATACAACAGATGAACGGGCTATTGATGCCGAAGGAGACAGTTAACAAAGCGTATGACAATAGACACGTTATGGATGCCGAACTTCTGCCGGTGTTCCGAATATAATGATAGAAAAAAAAACCAAAATAGCTATATGATGGGGCGTAGTATTAGTAGGGAATAGAAATCTCTTAAAATTGTTCCTGCAAACCCCAGAAGCCGAAGCCAGCGCCCTGACAAGAGTAGACGAACAGATTTGTGAGAAGGGTAACTGTATCCACGTTTCAAATTTGTATAAAAAAAAGAAATATAGGGATGTGGGAAGCCTGTACACCGACCATCAGAAGCATGAACCCCGCACGCAATCATTAAAGACCAGAAACCTGCAACGGTTGCGTGGAACAACCAGTAAGAGCGTAGTAAGCATAGCTGATATAAATCAACAGAATGAGAACTTGCTAGATAGGAAAAGCAAACGAAAACATGTTCTACGTTACAGGAGATCCATAACCAGTTGAATAACCAGGTAAGGTAGTTAGCTGGAGAGTGCGAGTCGGCGATGCAAACCCAGAAGCTCTTAACTCAGCATAACCTGAAACCATAAAAAAAAGGAGAAGAATAGGAATGGGGTCTGGGCCGTGAAAGATAAATAATGAACGCCAAACCCTAAAACAAGAGCGCGAAAGGTACTGGGCAAAAACAAAAACAAAAAAACAAATCCTGTTCTCGGATTTACTCAGGTACCCTCCAGAGAGCTCGAAGTGTTACGAAATCTGGAAAAAGGATTTCAAGATGAACTCCGCTCTGCAACCGTGGTACCCTCTGGTCAGTTTAATAGTAATTTAAGCCGGTTCAGCGTACCTGGGAGGCGGGTTGCAGAAGAATTCAGGAAGCGTCTCATTGAAAAGATTTTTCTTCCTCCTTCCTCCTTCCAGCTGTTGGAAAAACACGTTATCAGTACAGGAGTGGTTGTGACAGAAAAGTTGGAGCGAGTGTCACAGTCTTGGAACTGAAACACGCCACCAGGAGCTTGGGGCCGCTAGGAACCTGGCACCTGCACACAAAACTGGAAACTGAGATCGACATACGTGCGAGCTAGGGTTTGACCGCACCGTATTCTGGTGAACGTGGTATTATAAAACCGGCCGAGGAATAAAAATCAACTTACCCGGCGGTCGGAGAGTTATAATACCGGGGTTTTAAATCATGACGTGCGCAAATGGAGAAAGCGCGGGGTTAGCGCTCATCATATTTAATCATGTATATCGTGGCAATTTATTTAATTATATAACAAGGTTTTGATTTGCATATCATATATATAGCATTATTAGGTGCTAAGTATATATATATGTGTCCATTGAGTTATATATGTATAAGCGAGGGCGCATATATATATATATATATATATATATATATATATATATATATATATATATATATATATATATATATATATATCTATATAGGCAAGGTAAATTTTGATAAAGGTCGTGGATATGAATAGGTCAGATATATAGATAGGTGCCACACTTACAAGAGCGCGACTTCACATTATAATATGAATGCAAAGTTTCTATAATGTATAGCCTAGTTTTATTTAACTATATGGTACTACATTTCTATATGCCTCTTATATAGAAGGCATTGAATATATTATAGCAAATGATAATGGCATGCGGTATATAGACGAGTTATACAAGCAAGTAGGTTATCAAGGTTATGTATATGTATGTAAGTGATATAAAAAAAAATTAAGTGTATGGAATAGATAGTTGTATATTGATGTGCGTCAGCTCATGGTTTTATCTAAGGGTACTATAACCATATATAGGGGGCACTTATATATATAAATATATAAAGCTTATATAGAGAGTTAGGCACATCTTAATTATTTCTGTCTAATGATAACCATACATGGGTTGCATATGTATATACCTGCATGTTTTATAATTGTATATAGGTGTTATATGTTGACATATATGTGACATATATGGGATCGCCTGAAAAGGATTGAACATAGCAACCTTAAGAGAGGCATGGGATCTTAGGTATATAGGTGAACTGGGCACCTAGAGAATATTAACTATTATTAAAGGGGGATGGAAAATAGAATTGATACTAACGGTAAAGAATATATTGATGGAACAAGTGGAAAATATAACATTTGATGAAAAAAAAAAAAAATCATTTAACTGGAGGTGTTACAAATGGTATCGGAGCACTAGTTACAACAAATTGGGCTGTCGTTTTGTGCTCACTGCTTATTACATATTTTGTTTTCTGAAGTTTATAAACTTTGCTAATCTGTGTTGTAAGTGTGTACAGTTGAAATGGCTGAAGGTGAAGGGATTTATGTGGATCTGCGGGATGAGTTCGCTACTCCAGATCCCAATGCCCCGGTACTGGCTATGTTGCACAGGATGCAACGAGAGTTGGCTGAATTAAAAAGCCAAAATGACATGTTGTCATCAGCCAGTAAGGAGCAGGAAAAGCTCATCAGAGAGCTAACTTCCCGGAACAGCCAGGAAGGCGAAGGTTCTGGAAAAAGAAAGATGGATGAATCTGAGGATGAGGATGCAGCTAGAAATCAACATAAGCAGAAAAGAGAGTTGCAGGGAGAATTTATAAAGATCAAACCTCCCTCCTATGATGGGGAGAAGGAGGAGGATGCTGAAGCTTGGTTGCTAAACATGATCAAGTATTTCCAAGTCTATGAATATGAGAGCAATCTGAAGGCTAGATTAGCTGTGTACCAGCTACAAGGAAAAGCTACCCTCTGGTGGGAAGAGACAAAAATGGTGCATGCCCTTGATGAAAAGACAGTTACTTGGGAAGATTTTCAGATTAAGTTCAAAAGTCGTTATTTGAATGAACGTTATTATGACGATAAAGCAAAAGAATTCCATGAACTTAGGCTAGGGCAGCTCACTATTGATGAGTTTGTCACTAAGTTTACTAATTTACTGAGGTATGTCCCTTACATTAGGGAAGAAAAGGAAAAAGTGCAAAGGTTTTTAAATTGTTTGCCTACTGTGTACAAGGAGAAAATTGAGTTTGAAAACCCAAAGACCATGGATGAAGCTGTTAGAAAAGCAAGATTATGCTATCAGCAGTTTAAAGGTAAAGCTGAACAAGGGAAGAGCTGGATGAACAAGGGTGAGTTCAAAGGAAAGAGACCAAAACCAGCATATTTAAGGAATTTTGGTAGAGATCATCAAAGGAAAAAGTTCAGAAAACCAAAGGAAAGTCAAACTGCTCAGTCCCAAGTGGTTTCAAAATCAGTAGAAGGGAATAATAAAAAGGAAGGGACAGTCAGAATGAAGGAACCTCTGAAATGTTGGGGCTGTGGAGAACCCCATATGATGAGCGACTGTCCCCATCGAAATATTCATATGATCAGCAGAGAGAGAGAGGCAACAACAGTCAACGACATAGCCAGAAACATACCAACTATCAGTGCAGCAGTGGAGAATTGGCAAGCAGAACATCAAGCAACCATGGTGGAAATGGAGGGTAAGATTTCTGACCTACCTGTTACTGTTTTGATTGATCCAGGTGCTTCTTTGAGTTACATTAGTCCTGAAATTGTAGAAAAATGTAAAATTAAACCTGAAAAATTTCAGCAGTCATGGTTGGTACAGCTGGCCACTGGAACTAAGAGAAAAGTCACACATAAGTTGCCCAAAACATCAATACAATTAAATGGGTTCCCAACAGAAGTAAATCTGAACATATTGCCATTAGGATCCTATGATCTGCTGATAGGAATGGATTGGCTAGAAAAGAAGAAAGCTCTGATGAACTGCTGGGATAAAACCTTGCATTGTGTAGATGAGGAAGGGAAACCTTTTTCACTAAAAGGGAAACCAAAGCCCATTGTAGTCAGACAAATATCAGCCTTACAATTGAAAAGAACAGCTAGAAAAGGATACCAAGTCTATGTAGTGCATGTAGAAGAAATAGAACAGAAAACTGAGGAAGAGTTACTGGAGGCTATACCAGTCATCAGGGAATTTAAGGAAGTCTTTCCCAAGGAAATCCCTCATCTCCCCCCCAAAAGAGAGATTGACTTTTCTATAGATCTGGTGCCGGGAGCCACACCTGTTTCCCGAGCCCCCTATCGGATGAGTCCGCCAGAACTAATGGAGCTGAAGATGCAGCTACAAGAATTATTGGATAAAGGTTACATTAGACCAAGTGTGTCTCCATGGGGAGCACCTGTTTTATTTTTTAAAAAGAAGGATGGAACTTTTAGGATGTGCATTGACTATCGTCAACTGAACAAGTTGACCATTAAGAATAGATATCCACTTCCTAGAATTGATGATCTTTTTGATCAAGTGAAAGGATCTTCGCCTTCAAGATAGACCTAAGGATCGGAGGCACGAAATAGAATTAAAGAAGAAGACATCAGCAAAACAACATTTCGAACCAGGTATGGGCATTACGAATTTGTAGTTCTACCTTTTGGTTTGACGAATGCCCCTGCCACATTTATGTGCCTGATGAAAAGTGTGTTGAATAAGTATTTGGATAAATTTTTTCTGGTGTTCATAGATGATATCTTAGTTTACTCCAAAAATGAGGACGAACATAAGGAACACCTGAGAATAGTGTTACAAACTTTAAAAGAAAACCAGCTATATGCCAATTTCAGCAAATGTGAATTTTATAAAGATAAAATTTAATATCTGGGTCATATTATTTCTGAAAAAGGGTTGGGAGTTGACCCTGAAAAGATAAAAGCCATTAAAGAATGGCCAGTCCCAACTGATGTTTCAGCAGTAAGGTCATTTATGGGAATTGCAGGCTATTATCGCAGATTCGTGGACAGATTTTTATCTATAGAAAATCCATTAACCTCATTACAACGGAAGGGTGTTAAGTTTGTGTGGACAGAGAAATGTCAAAACAGTTTCGAGAAATTGAAACAGAAACTTATTTCAGCTCCTATATTAAAAATTGCTGATCCTGAAAAAGAGTTTGTGGTATGTACAGATGCTGGCAGAGAGGGGCTAGGAGGAGTCCTATTGCAAGAAAATTCACAGCTTATTGCCTATGAGTCTAGGAAATTGGAAAACTCATGAATGCATCAGTAGTGCATATGATTTGGAATTTATAAAATTATTCATGCTTTAAAAATGTGAGGCACTATCTGCCGGGAAAGAAGTTCACATTGATGATCGATCATATTAGCCTTAAATATTTTCCCAAATCGACTAATGCAAGACAAGCTTCTTATGGTCAGTTTTTTCTATGAATTTGATATGGACATAAAACATATCAAGGGAAAAGAAAAACAAAGTTGTTGATGCCTTTTTATATAAATAAGTGTTTGTCAACATTTAAACAAACATTGGGAAGTAGTGCCCACATGGATGTAGAGGAATTGGTGGGAAAGGCAACAACTCAAGATCCTAACTATGAAGCACTCTTGAGGAAATTACAGACAAGGGATAAAACGGATTACACTAAAAACCCCCAAGGACTACTCTATTACAAAAACAGGTTGTATATTCCAAATATAGAGTCATTGAAAAGAGAAATTCTAGATGAATATCATAAACAACCCTATGCAGGACATCCCGGATATCAAAAGATGTTAACAGCCTTGAAAAAGAAGTTGTTCTGGCTAGGAATGAAGAAATATGTGGCAGAGTATCTGAGTAGGTGTATGGAATGTCAACTGGTTAAAGTTGAGCATCAACACCCAGCAGGGCTTTTAAATCCCCTGCCAATTGCAGAATGGAAATGATTATCAGTCATGGATTTTATAACAGGATTACCCAAGACTAAATATCAACATGATTCTGTAATGGTAGTAGTAGACACTCTCACAAAAGCTGCTCACTTTATACCAGTAAAGTCTACCTTTGGAACAACTCAAGTAGCAAATGTTTTCCTAAAGGAAATAGTAAGGCTTCATGGAGTTCCCAAGGTGATTGTCTCAGATCGGGATGCTAAGTTTACAGCAGCGTTTTGGAAAGGGTTGTTTGCAGGAATGGGTACTAAGCCGACTTAGTAATCGCCTTACCACCTCAAATGATAAGGTATTGCAAGAACGAATCAAATTTTAGAGGATATGTTGAGAATGTATGTGATGGATAGACCATCAAAGTGGGAGGAATATCTGCATTTAGCTGAATTTGCCTATAATAACGGCTACCAATCTTCTATTAAGATGAGTCCGTTTGAGGCACTCTATGGGAGAAAGTGCCGTACTCCCTTGAGCTGGGGTCAACCGGAGGATAAACTGGTGTTGGGACCGATGCACTACAAGAGATGGAAAGAATTGTCAAACAAATACAAAGAAATATCAAAACAGCACAAGATCGCCAGAAAAGCTATGCTGATAAGAAAAGAGTGCACCGAGAATTTAAAGAAGGGGATCATGTGTATTTACGCATCAAACCCAAAAAGAGCACACTTTATGCTGGAAGTTGTGCAAACCTTGCTCCTAGATATTGTGGTCCCTTTGAAGTATTAGAAAGGGTGGGACCAGTGGCTTATAAGCTGGCCTTACCACTCCATGTTAGAGTGCATAATGTGTTTCATGTTTCATTATTAAAAGGATATGTGCATGATGCTTCTCACATAGTTGATTGGAATGTTGTACAGGTGGAACCAGAAGGGGAGTTTCTGCCAGAACCACTTCAAATATTGGAGCGGGAAGAAATTGAATTGAGAAACAGAACAGTGGTCAGAGTAAAGGTGCAGTGGAAGCACTTTACTGCTGAAGAAGCTACTTGGGAAAGGGAAGCTGAAATGATGGAGAGATATCCATTTTTGTTTAAATGAACTCTGGTAGTTAAATAAGAACACCGAGGACGGTGTTTATTTTCAGAGGGGGAATATGTAACACCCCCAATTTGTGTGTTGAATTTTTTTAAAGTTAGACATTTGAACTTTAATCCTAAGGGGGTGGACCCCAAGGGATGAGTATGGTGTGAATGTATTTGCATATTTTATTTGAGGAAATAAATAAAGTGATTGTGCATTTTGACCAAAAAGAGAATTTGAGATCACTTTCCAAATCCATGAGGATGGATAAGGCAATAAATCCCCAAAAATCTTTCAAAAATCCTTGAAAGAAATTTATTTAGATTTGAGGAGGAATCTAAATTTCCCCAATGAAGAGGAGTAGTTGGGAAAAGGTGAGAAAAGTCGAGGTAAGTCGAGGTAAAGCTTAGCAAACTTTAAAGAATCCCAAGATGGGAAACCCTAGGGCTAACAGAAAGAAAGCATCCTCGCTATTCTGGACGCAGAATTAGAAACATGCTTTGGGGAAATATGAGCTTAAATAAGCTGCTCCTAGGCAGATCAGAGGTTGATCTGTTGGAGGAGGTGATCTCTTCTCGGGGGTGAGTCCTGGGAGACAAAGAGGACTATAAGGTTGGGAGGTTGGTCATTTGGCAGATTGTGGTATGTTCTGAAATTCGTGTTACTATGTCTTATTACAGTATGAATTGGCTACATATAAAACTGAATTGTATGACAATGAGAAATTTTGGTACTACATTTAACAGAATCTATCCTTACGCATTCACCTTCCAGATTTTGTTTAGTTGTAGACCAGAAATTCCATAGAGTAGAAACTTCAGAATCTCTAAACCAAGGTTGGTTTAAATCTGAAGTTACTTAGTCCCCATGGATTATTAAATATTATTTTGTTCCTGTATACACAACTAGGATATTTTGTGCTCTTAGGTATGCTAAAAATAAAAAATAGTGTAACAGCATTGAAGTATGCATAGTATATAGAAAAACGAAAGAAATCAAGATATTAGAATGTGACAAAAAGATTGTGCTAGAAAAAGAGTCATTCTAATCTATATGAGTATTATAACCATTATAAGGGTATAGATTTCATCTCTAAATCTATTTTTATTCCTGGAAAACCAGTAGCATAACAAAATATTTGACTTATAACTTAGGTCCTCTAGTTCGACACCTTTGAGTACCTATAAAATAAAAATTTACAAGCAATGATTCTGAAATATGTAGATGAAACTTTTGTGAAACCCCAAAGTAAATCTACCCTATCGAGGTGTTATACTACCCATAGCAACTATAGAGAAATTTTGTATTTTTAACTTCAGCTCGCAACCTTGAAATAAACATTAGATTGTGGAGTTAAATTATTCTAAAAGTATATCATTAATTAAACTATTGAGCATTGATATCTATATGAAAAAAAAAAACAAAACGTGTATAGATTACAAGCATCGAGTATTACACAATTTTATTACTTAATAGTCTCGGCTATAAAGGAGTCATATATATATACAGAAATGTTATATAACATCAAGGCGATACAAAGGCAAATCCCATATTTCAACGATAGATGTTAAAAGGGAAGCATAACTATGAAACGTATATATATGATTATATATGTTCAAAACGAGGATATCATAACGAAGCAAGGTAATGTACATAAGTACTATCGCTAATGGAACGTAAGAATAGTCAAACCATAACAATGCATGACGAGCAATTAAACAAGTCTATATTCAACGAAGCAATCAGACTGCAGGGATAATGATGCATCACGGTTTTGTGGAGATTCGTCCACGTTAATCTAACACGAGCCAAGGTGAAAAATAAAATGATAATACAACGCGTAACGATAGCTCTAACTATAATCATTACGAAATAGCATGGAGCCTTGACAGTTTTAACCAAAAAAATTATTACACGACAGACGAGAGTTCTACGGAGCCGAGTATATGATTCCACATTTTATGTTAGTTGCGGTTGCAGAGTGTGGAGAGTTCTTCAAAACATGGTAAAATAAACGTTAAATTAACCAGAATAAACCCACCTCTCGTCCCGCCCGCACGCCGTTTCTATTCCCCTTATTCGATCACCATTTACGTATTTCGTTGTAGGTACATAGAATTTAGACTGAATAGTAGACGCCGTAGCCATTAGGCTCGTAGAAAGAAACAGAACTATGGAAATACAACAAATGAACGAGTTATTGACGCCGAAGGAGACAGTTAACAAAACGTATGACAATAGACACGTTATGGAAGCCGAACTTCTGTCGGTGTTCTGAATATAATAATAGAAAAAGAAAAACCAAAACAGATATATGATGAGGAGTAGTATTAGTAGGGAATAGAAATCTCTTAAAATTGTTCCTGCAAACCCCAGAAGCCGAAGCCAGCGCCCTGACAAGAGTAGACGAACAGATTTGTGAGAAGGGTAACTGTATCCACGTTTCAAATTTGTATAAAAGAAAAAGAAATATAGGGATGTGGAAAGCCTGTATACCGACCATCAGAAGCATGAACCCCACACGCAATCATTAAAGACCAGAAACCTGCACACGCAATCACACACAATCATTGAAAAGATTTTTCTTCCTCCTTCCTCCTTCCAGCTGTTGGAAAAACACGTTATCAGTACAGGAGTGGTTGTGACAGAAAAGTTGGAGCGAGTGTCACAGTCTTGGAACTGAAACACGCCACCAGGAGCTTGGGGCCGCTAGGAACCTGGCACCTGCACAAAAAACTGGAAACTGAGATTGACATACGTGCGAGCTAGGGTTTGGACCGCACCGTATTCTGGCGAACGTGGTATTATAAAACCGGCCGAGGAATAAAAATCAACTTACCCGGCGGTCGGAGAGTTATAATACCGGGGTTTCAAATCATGACGCGCGCAAATGGAGAAAACGCGGGGTTAGCGCTCATCATATGTAACCATGTATATCGTGGCAGTTCATTTAATTATATAACAAGGTTTTGATTTGCATATCATATATATATAGCATTATTAGGTGCTAAGTATATATATATGTGTCCATTGAGTTATATAGCGGAGGGCGATATATATATATATATAGGCAAGGTAAATTTTGATAAAGGTCGTGGATATGAATAGGTCAGATATATAGATAGGTGCCACACTTACGAGAGCGCGACTTCACATTATAATATGAATGCAAAGTTGGTATAATGTATAGCCTAGTTTTATTTAACTATATGGTACTACATTTCTATATATGCCTCTTATATAGGTATGTGCATTGAAACATATTATAGCAATGATAATGGTATGCGGTATATAGACGAGTTATACAAGCAAGTAGGTTATCAAGGTTATGTATATGTATGTAAGTGATATAAAAAAAATTAAGTGTATGGAATAGATAGTTGTATATTGATGTGCGTCAGCTCATGGTTTTATCTAAGGGTACTATAACCATATATAGGGGGCACTTATATATATAAATATATAAAGGTTATATAGAGAGTTAGGAACATCTTAATTATTTCTGTCTAATGATAACCATACATGGGTTGCATATGTATATACCTGTATGTTTTATAATTGTATATAGGTGTTATATGTTGACATATATGTGACATATATGGGATCGCCTGAAAAGGATTGAACATAGCAACCTTAAGAGAGGCATGGGATCTTAGGTATATAGATGAATTGGGCACCTAGAGAATATTAACTGTTATTAAAGGGGGATGGAAAATAGAAATGATACTAACGGTAAAGAAGATATTGAAGGAACAAGTGGAAAATATAACATTTGATGAAAAAAAAAAATTCCATTTAACTGGAGGTGTTACAAATGGTATCGGAGCACTAGTTACAACAAATTGGGCTGTCGTTTTGTGCTCACTGCTTATTACATATTTTTTTTTTCTGAAGTTTATAAGCTTTGCTAATCTGTGTTGTAAGTGTGTACAGTTGAAATGGCTGAAGGTGAAGGGATTTATGTGGATCTGTGGGATGAGTTTGCTACTCCAGATCCCAATGCCCCGGTACTGGCTATGTTGCACCGGATGCAACGAGAGTTGGCTGAATTAAGAAGCCAAAATGACATGTTGTCATCAGCCAGTAAGGAGCAGGAAAAGCTCATCAGAGAGCTAACTTTCCGGAACAGCGAGGAAGGCGAAGGTTCTGGAGAAAGAAAGTTGGATGAATCTGAGGATGAGGATGCAGCTAGAAATCAACATAAGCAGAAAAGAGAGTTGCAGGGAGAATTTAGAAAGATCAAACCTCCCTCCTATGATGGGGAGAAGGAGGAGGATGCTGAAGCTTGGTTGTTGAACATGATAAAGTATTTCCAAGTCTATGAATATGAGAGAAATCTGAAGGCTAGATTAGCTGTGTACCAGCTACAAGGAAAAGCTACACTCTGGTGGGAAGAGACAAAAATGGTGCATGCCATTGATGAAAAGACAGTTACTTGGGAAGATTTTCAGACTAAGTTCAAAAGTCGTTATTTGAATGAACGTTATTATGACGATAAAGCAAAAGAATTCCATGAACTTAGACTAGGACAGCTCACTATTGATGAGTTTGTCACTAAGTTTACTAATTTACTGAGGTATGTCCCTTACATTAGGGAAGAAAAGGCAAAAGTGAAAAGGTTTTTAAATTGTTTGCCTACTGTCTACAAGGAGAAAATTGAGTTTGACAACCCAAAAAAAATGGATGAAGCTGTTAGAAAAGCAAGATTATGCTATCAGCAGTTTAAAGGTAAAGCTGAACAAGGGAAGAGCTGGCTGAACAAGGGTGAGTTCAAAGGTAAAAGACCAAAACCAGCATATTTAAGAAATTTTGGTAGAGATCATCAGCGGAAAAAATTCAATAAACCAAGAGAAAGTCAAACTGCTCAGTCCCAAGTGGCTTCAAAACCAGTAGAAGGGAACAATAAAAAGGAAGGGACAGTCAGAATGAAGGAACCTCTGAAATGTTGGGGTTGTGGAGAACCCCATATGATGAGGGACTGCCCCCATCGAAATATACACCTGATCAGCAGAGAGCGAGAAGCAACAACAGTCAATGACATAGCCAGAAATATACCAACTATCAGTGCAGCATTGGAAAATCAACAAGCAGAACATCAAGCAACCATGGTGGAAATGGAGGGTAAGATTTCTGAACTACCTGTTACTGTTTTGATTGATCCAGGTGCTTCTTTGAGTTACATTAGTCCAGGAATTGTAGAAAAATGTAAAATTAAACCTGAAAAATTTCAGCAGCCATGGTTGGTATAGCTAGCCACTGGAACTAAGAGAAAAGTCACTCATAAGTTGCCCAAAACAGCAATACAATTAAATGGTTGTTCAACAGAAGTAAACTTGAACATATTGCCATTAGGATCCTATGATCTGCTAATCGGAATGGATTGGATGGAAAAGAAGAAAGCCCTGATGAACTGCTGGGATAAAACCTTGCATTGTGTAGATGAGGAAGGGAAACCTTTTTCACTAAAAGGGAAACCAAAACCCATTGTAGTAAGACAAATATCAGCCTTACAATTGAAAAGAACAGCTAGAAAAGGATACCAAGTCTATGCAGTGCATGTAGAAGAAATAGAACAGAAAACTGAGGAAGAGTTACTGGATGCTATACCAGTCATCAGAGAGTTTAAGGAAATCTTTCCCAAGGAAATCCCTCATCTTCCCCCCAAAAGAGAGATTGAATTTTCTATAGATCTGGTGCCGGGAGCTACACCTATTTCCCGAGCCCCTTATCGGATGAGCCCGCCAGAACTGATGGAATTGAAGATGCAACTGCAAGAATTATTGGATAAGGGTTACATTAGACCAAGTGTGTCTCCATGGGGAGCACCTGTTTTATTTGTTAAAAAGAAGGATGGAACTTTTAGGATGTGCATTGACTATCGTCAACTGAACAAGTTGACCATTAAGAATAGATATCCACTTCCTAGAATTGATGATCTTTTTGATCAAGTGAAAGGAGCTTCAGTCTTCTCCAAGATAGACCTAAGGACTGGGTATCACCAGCTCAGAATTAAAGAAGAAGACATCAGCAAAACAGCATTTCGAACCAGGTATGGGCATTACGAATTTGTAGTCCTACCTTTTGGTTTGACAAATGCCCCTGCCACATTTATGTGTCTGATGAACAATGTGCTGAATAAGTATTTGGACAAATTTGTTCTTGTGTTCATAGATGATATCTTAGTTTACTCCAAAAATGAGGAAGAACATAAGGAACACCTGAGAATAGTGTTGCAAACTTTGAAAGAAAATCAGCTATATGCCAAGTTCAGTAAATGTGAGTTTTATAAAGATAAAATTCAATATTTGGGTCATATAATTTCTGAAAAAGGGTTGGCAGTTGACCCTGAAAAGATAAAAGCCATTAAAGAATGGCCAGTTCCCACTGATGTCTCAGCAGTAAGATCCTTTATGGGAATTGCAGGCTATTATCGTAGATTTGTGGAGAGATTTTCTGCTATAGCAAATCCCATAACCTCATTACAAAGGAAGGGTGTTAAGTTCGTGTGGACTGAGAAATGTCAAAATAGTTTCGAACAATTGAAACAGAAACTTATTTCAGCTCCTATATTAAAAATTGTTGATCCTGATAAAGAGTTTGTGGTATGTACAGATGCTTGCAGAGAAGGGCTAGGAGGAGTCCTATTGCAAGAAAATTCAGTTATTGCCTATGAGTCTAGGAAATTGAAAACTCATGAACAGAATTATAGTGCATATGATTTGGAATTTGCAGCTGTTATTCATGCTTTAAAAATGTGGAGGCACTATCTGCTGGGAAAGAAGTTCACATTGATGACTGATCATATTAGCCTTAAATATTTCTTTTCCCAAAATGACCTGAATGCAAGACAAGCCAGATGGCTGTCTTTTCTAAGTGAATTTGATATGGACATAAAAAATATCAAGGGAAAAGAAAATAAAGTTGCTGATGCCTTAAGTAGAAATTCTTGTCAACATTTAAACAGCATTGGGAGTAGTGCCCAGATGGAGATAGAGGAATTGGTGGGAAAAGCAGCAACTCAAGATCCCAACTATGAAGCACTCTTGGTGAAATTACAGACAAGGGATAAAACAGATTACACTAAAAACCCGCAAGGGCTGCTCTATTACAAAAACAGGTTGTACATTACAAATATAGAGTCATTGAAAAGAGAGATTCTAGATGAATATCATAAACAACCCTATGCAGGACATCCCAGATATCAAAAGATGTTGACAACCTTGAAGAAGAGGTTGTTCTAGCCAGGAATGAAGAGATATGTGGCAGAGTATCTAAGTAGGTGTATGGAATGTCAACTGGTCAAAGTTGAGCATCAACACCCAGCAGGGCTTTTAAATCCCCTGCTAATTGCAGAATGGAAATGGGACACAGTTTCCATGGATTTTATAACAGGATTACCCAAGACTAAATATCAACATGATTCTGTGATGGTAGTAGTAGACACTCTCACAAAAGCTGCTCACTTTATACCAGTGAAATCTACTTTCGGAACAGCTCAAGTAGCCAATGTTTTCCTGAAGGAGATAGTAAGGCTTCATTGAGTTCCCAAAGTAATTGTCTCAGATCGAGATGCTAAGTTTACAGCAGCATTTTGGAAGGGATTGTTTGGAGGGATGGGTACTAAGCTGAATTTTAGTACTGCCTACCACCCTCAAACAGATGGGCAGACAGAAAGGACGAATCAAATCTTGGAGGATATGTTGCGAATGTATGTGATGGATAGACCATCAAAGTGGCAAGAGTATCTGCATCTAGCTGAGTTTGCCTATAATAATAGCTACCAATCCTCTATTAAGATGAGTCCGTTTGAGGCACTCTATGGGAGAAAGTGCCGTACTCCCTTGAGTTGGAGTCAACCAGAGGATAAAGTGGTGTTGGGACCAGATGCACTACAAGAGATGGAAAGAATTATCAAACAAATACAAAGAAATATCAAGACAGAGCAAGATCGCCAGAAAAGTTATGCGGATAAAAAAATAGTGCACCGAGAATTCAAAGTGGGAGATCATGTGTATTTACGCATCAAACCCAAAAAGAGCACACTTTATGCTGGAAGTTGTGCAAAACTTGCACCTAGAAATTGTGGGCATTTTGAGGTGTTAGAAAGGGTGGGACCAGTGGCTTACAAGTTGGCCTTACCACCCCATGTTAGAGTGCATAATGTATTTCATGTTTCATTATTAAAAAGATATGTGCATGATGCTTCTCACATAGTTGATTGGAATGTTGTATGTGGAACTGCATGAGTCGCTATAACCACTAAATATTGGAGCTGGAAGAAATTGAATTGAGAAACAGAACAGTAGCCAGAGTAAAAGTGAAGTGGAAGCACTTTACTGCTGAAGAAGCTACCTGGGAAAGAGAAGCTGAAATGATGGAGAGATATCCATTTTTGTTTGAAAAATGAACTCTGGTAGTTAAATAACAACACCGAGGACGGTGTTTATTTTCAGAGGGGGAATATGTAACACCCCCAATTTAGGTGTTTGAATTTCAAAGTTAGACATTTGAACTTTAATCCTAAGGGGAGTGGACCCCAAAGGATGAGTATGGTGTGAATTACTGGTAATATTTATTTGAGGAAACAACAAATGGATTGTAAAGATTAATTAAAGAGAATTTGAGATCACTTGCCAAATCCATGAGGATGGATAAGGCAACTAATCCCCAGAAATCTTTCAAAAAAATCCTTGAAAGAAATTAATTTAGATTTGAGGAGGAATCTAAATTTCCCAAATGAAGAGGAGTAGTTGGGAAGAGGTGAGAAAAAGCTGGAAAAGCTGAGGAAAAGCTTAAAGCAGCTTTAAAGAATCCCAAAATGGGAAGCCTAGGCTAAACAGGAAAGAAAGCATCCTGCTATTCTGGACGCATAATTAGAAACATGCTTTGGGGAAATATGAGCTTAAATAAGCTGCTCCTAAGCAGATCAGAGGTTGATCTGTGATGGAGGTGATCTCAGCTCGGGGGTGAGTTCTGGGAGACAAAGAGGACTCTAAGGTTGGGAGGTTGGTCATTTTGCAGATTTTGTGGTATGTTCTGAATTTCTTGTTACTATGTCTTATTACAGTATGAATTGGCTACATATAAAATTGAATTTTATGACAATGAGAAATTTTGGTACTACATTTAACAGAATCTATCCTTAGGCATTCACCTTCCAGATTTTGTTTAGTTGTAGACCAGAAAGTTCATAGGGTAGAAACTCCAGAATCTCTAAACCAAGGTTGGTTTAAATCTGAAGTTACTTAGTCCCCATGGATTATTAAATATTATTTTGTTCCTGTATACACAACTAGGATATTTTGTGCTCTTAGGTATGCTAAAAATAAAAAATAGTGTAACAGCATTGAAGTATGCATAGTATATAGCAAAACGAAAGAAAGCAAGATATTAGAATGTGACAAAAAGATTGTGCTAGAAAAAGAGTCATTCTAATCTATATGAGTATTATAACCATTATAAGGGTATAGATTTCATCTCTAAATCTATTTTTATTCCTGGAAAACCAGTAGCATAACAAAATATTTGACTTATAACTTAGGTCCTCTAGTTCGACACCTTTGAGTACCTATAAAATAAAAATTTACAAGCAATGATTCTGAAATATATAGATGAAACTTTTGTGAAACCCCAAAGTAAATCTACCCTATCGAGGTGTTATAATACCCATAGCAACTATAGAGAAATTTTGTATTTTTAACTTCAGCTCGCAACCTTGAAATAAACATTGGATAGTGGAGTTAAATTATTCTAAAAGTATATCATTAATTAAACTATTGAGCATTGATATCTATATGAAAAAAAAAAACAAAACGTGTATAGATTACAAGCATCGAGTATTACACAATTTCATTACTTAATAGTCTCGGCTATAAAGGAGTCATATATATATACAGAAATGTTATATAACATCAAGGCGATACAAAGGAAAATCCCATATTTCAACGATAGATGTTAAAAGGGAAGCATAACTATGAAACGTATATATATGATTATATATGTTCAAAATGAGGATATCATAACGAAGCAAGGTAATGTACATAAGTACTATCGCTAATGGAACGTAAGAATAGTCAAACCATAACAATGCGTGACGAGCAATTAAATAAGTCTATATTCAACGAAGCAATCAGACTGCAGGGATAATGATGCATCACGGTTTTGTGGAGATTCGTCCACGTTAATCTAACACGAGCCAAGGTGAAAAATAAAATGATAATACAACGCGTAACCATAGCTCTAACTATAATCATTACGAAATAGCATGGAGCCTTCACAGTTTTAACCAAAAAAATTATTACACGACAGACGAGAGTTCTACGGAGCCGAGTATATGATTCCACATTTTATGTTAGTTGCGGTTGCAGAGTGTGGAGAGTTCTTCAAAACATGGTAAAATAAAACGTTAAATTAACCAGAGAATAAACCCACCTCTGTCCGCCCGCACGCTGTTATTATTCCCCTATTCGATCACAGAATGCATTTCGTTAGAGTACATAGAATTTAGACTGAATAGTAGACTCCGTAGCCATTCGGCTCGTAGAAAGAAACAGAACTATGGAAATACAACAAATGAACGGGTTATTGACGCCGAAGGAGACAGTTAACAAAACGTATGACAATAGACACGTTATGGAAGCCGAACTTCTGCCGGTGTTCTGAATATAATAATAGAAAAAAAAAACCAAAACAGCTATATGATGAGGCGTAGTATTAGTAGGGAATAGAAATCTCTTAAAATTGTTCCTGCAAACCCCAGAAGCCGAAGCCAGCGCCCTGACAAGAGTAGACGAACAGATTTGTGAGAAGGGTAACTGTATCCACGTTTCAAATTTGTATAAAAAAAAAAGAAATATAGGGATGTGGAAAGCCTGTATACCGACCATCAGAAGCATGAACCCCACACGCAATCATTAAAGACCAGAAACCTGCACACGCAATCACACGCAATCATTGAAAAGATTTTTCTTCCTCCTTCCTCCTTCCAGCTGTTGGAAAAACACATTATCAGTACAGGAGTGGTTGTGACAGAAAAGTTGGAGCGAGTGTCACAGTCTTGGAACTAAAACATGCCACCAGGAGCTTGGGGCCGCTAGGAACCTGGCACCTGCACACAAAACTGGAAACTGAGATCGACATATGTGCGAGCTAGGGTTTGGACCTCACCGTATTCTGGCGAACGTGGTATTATAAAACCGGCCGAGGAATAAAAATCAACTTACCCGGCGGTCGGAGAGTTATAATACCGGGGTTTCAAATCATGACGCGCGCAAATGGATAAAACGCGGGGTTAGCGCTCATCATATGTAACCATGTATATCGTGGCAGTTCATTTAATTATATAACAAGGTTTTGATTTGCATATCATATATATATAGCATTATTAGGTGCTAAGTATATATATATGCGTCCATTGAGTTATATAGCCGAGGGCGATATATATATATATATATATATATATATATATATATATATAGGCAAGGTAAATTTTGATAAAGGTCGTGGATATGAATAGGTCAGATATATAGATAGGTGCCACACTTACGAGAGCGCGACTTCACATTATAATATGAATGCAAAGTTGGTATAATGTATAGCCTAGTTTTATTTAACTATATGGTACTACATTTCTATATATGCCTCTTATATAGGTATGTGCATTGAAACCTATTATAGCAATGATACGGTATGCGGTATATAGACGAGTTATACAAGCAAGTAGGTTATCAAGGTTATGTATATGTATGTAAGTGATATAAAAAAAAATTAAGTGTATGGAATAGAGAGTTGTATATTGATGTGCGTCAGCTCATGGTTTAATCTAAGGGTACTATAACCATATATAGGGGGCACTTATATATATAAATATATAAAGGTTATATAGAGAGTTAGGCACATCTTAATTATTTCTGTCTAATGATAACCATACATGGGTTGCATATGTATATACCTGTATGTTTTATAATTGTATATAGGTGTTATATGTTGACATATATGTGACATATATGGGATCACCTGAAAAGGATTGAACATAGAAACCTTAAGAGAGGCATGGGATCTTAGGTATATAGGTGAACTGGGCACCTAGAAAATATTAACTGTTATTAAAGGGGGATGGAAAATAGAATTGATACTAACGGTAAAGAAGATATTGAAGGAACAAGTGGAAAATATAACATTTGATGAACAAAAAAAAAATTTCATTTAACTGGAGGTGTTACAGATGCAAGGAGCCATCCACTTCATGCTGGCACGCAGAGAGTTTCCCTGGTTCATCTGATTAAAGAGGGGAAGAACAGCAGAGCTAGAGGGCTCTTCTTTGAATTCCACAGTGATAATGGTTGTGACGCAGGGGTAGTTCAAGGAGCTTTGAAAGTAGAAATGGGCAGTTTGCCTCAGAGTCAGGGGATTAGTAGAGGTCGCACAGGTATCGGGGGAGAAAACAAAGCCCCTGTCAGAAAAAGGAGAGCCATGATGCCCACGACCATGACAAATTCGGGCTGCAGGATAATTCCCAATGAAGTATTCAGATGATGGAGAGGAGGAGTTGGATGGAGATGAGCAAACTTGATGCCTGCCTCTGCCCCGAAAACTTCCTCTCCTAACTATCTTGCAAATTAACTATCTTTCTTGTGACAATTCACATCAAGAGGTATACTTTGATAGGGGGGAATGGTTTACAATGTAATCAAGAAAGCTAGCAATATACACATCGAAGGATGGGTTGTAATTACTTGATGAATTGAATATTATTTTAACCTTACCTATAGGCAAGAATGGTTCAAAGAAGATCTCTGTTCGATTATGGTGTGAGTATTTTCCTAATACATGTACAATTGTAAGGTGAAGGAGAACTACATAAAGAGCAAGATTTATATTATTGTCCTATAAGGCACTCAACATCATAATCATACACACTTCTAAGTCCTTTGGAAATATTATAGTTATGTGGAAGTTCTTATTTTATTATTATAGTTTTAGAAATATGTATGTTGAAATGAATAAAATAATTAAAAAAACATAGTTTGTTAAATTAATTAAGAGCAATATTTGATGTCTATGAGTCAAGATACTCATCCTCCAATGATTGTAAGTTAGATTTCCATGATCATGTTATTAGTGCAAGACATTCTTTGGAAGCTTACATAGTTTCAAATAGAGTCATTTTAGACTCTCACTTTTAGGAATGTATTAATGCTCATGTTATTAGTGCAAGACATTCTTTGGAAGCTTACATTGTCTCAAATAGAGCCACCTTAGACTGTCACTTTTAGGAATGTATTCATAACGTTCTCAATGTTCTCTTCCAAAAATATCTTCCTTCAAGACATTCTATATTTTTTCTTCGACACATATCCAACCCTTACTCAATGTAAGCTTGGAGGGAAAAAAAAGAAGACTAAAAAGTCAATCTTTACCATCACAGTAATATTATCCACAAATTAATTCCAAACAAAACTTTCAATATAAAAATTACATGAATAATAGATTACAAAGAAAATGATCTAAAAATATATCAATGCAAATATTTGTTAACTTGATATTAACTGTTACAAACTTATCTCTTTTAAGTAGACAAATTTACTAGGTTTCCAATGGTATGTATAAACAATTGTTGTCCATTTAAAAATACATAGGAAGGAAGAACAATTTTGATTCTCTAGTAAGATCTAAAGAGAAAGTCTTTCTCCTCTACTAAACGTGACATCTCTAATAAAAATAATATTAACTAAATCTTTTTATTACCAATAATAATATTTCGTTCTCATTATTTCATATATATATATATATATATATATATATATATATATATATAATACTAAGTATTTTTAAAATTAGTTTTATATATAGAAAAATTGATTTAAAAATATCACATAAATTTTAAATAAATTTAAATTTTTACTATTATTATCATTCGTTTATAGTTTATTAATTTATTATTATATTTTAGATATATATATTCCACTCAATGATAGTGCCAACCTTTCCACCACGCATATTAAATATTAAATATATTCCAATCAACAAGTGTCACCCAATCAGTGTCATGGACATCCACACCCAGAGGAAAAACGCAAATAAAAAAATCAGTTGTACTGAAAATATAAAAATAGAAAGTTATGGACTAGGATTGAACTGTATATTGACAAGTTTTAAAAAGCTCAGTTTTAAAAAATATCATAAATTATAAAATAGTAATACTGAGTTAAAAGATGGGGTAATTAACAAATTAGTTTAATGGATAGTGATTAAAAGATTGGTTAGTCCTAAATTTGAAAACAACGGTCCAAAAAAACAAGCATGGCGAGCATGGTTTAATGGATGGCAATTAAAAGATAAAAAAAAATCCTGACGAGCATGGTTTAATGGATGGAAATTAAAAGATTGGTTTAATGGATAGTGATTACAAGATTCGTAAAACCTAAATTTGAACCCAACGGTCCAAAAAAACAAGCATAAATCTCACTAATGTCGTGGTCATTATATACTCGAGCGCCTGATGAATGAAGAATGAGAGGGTCGTGGTCATTATATACTCGAGCGCCTGATGAATGAAGAATGAGAGGGATAACTAATTGTAATGAATGAAGAATGAGAGGAGGAAATTCACGAACGAAGAGGAGGTGCGTGATGAATTAGGAAGGCGAGGGATCGGTGATTGTGATGAATGAAGAACTAGAAGAAGCCTCGGTGATTGTGATGAATGAAGAATTAGAAGAAGATATTCACGAAAGAAGAGGAGATGCCTCATGAATTGGAAGGATCAATGATTGTGATGAATGAAGAATGAGCGCTGGAGGAAATTCAAGAACGAAGAGGAGGTGATCGAAATTTTTGCAGTCCCAAAAAAAACAGTAGGGGGATAGACTGGATTATTTATGGAGATGATAATTTTCCGTTTCCTTTAAACTGTTTGTCTATTTGTTTATAATTAATTCCACAGAAAAAATGGTTATGCAGCGAAAGGCTGTAGGTTATTGAGTAATTTTCTGTTCCTTTAATATGTGTGTTTAATTCATTTTAGAGAGACATTTGTGTAACTTGACAAATTTTTTTCTCTCTTCAATCTACAGGCTAAGCATGGGTGTTCTTTCTCTCTCAAGCATTGTTATGTTAAGTTAAAGTTGTCTATCTTATTTAGCGCTCCATAAATCTCCTGTATAGTGTTGTATGCATGAATGTCATGTGTAGTGTTGTGGTATAAATGTAATGTGCAATGTGTCGTGTGCAAATGTTTGGTTTGTGTGTCTGTGCATTTGTGGTAATTGAGAGAGAAAGCCCAGGCTCAGAAGATTCAATATGCACTGGGGGTTGAAGGGCCAACTAATGAAAAAATTATGCTTTCAGGGTGAGTTGGTGTGACTTTGTACTCATGGCAGTATTTTCTTGAATTATTTTTTAAATTCATTCCTCAACCTCTTTTATGTTTCCTTTTCTGATGGGTTGGGATTTTCTATACACGAGCTGGAGCAGAGTGTCCAATGCTTTTGGAGCAGAAGAGCTAGGGCAATGTTTCCAATGCTTTTGGAGCAGAGTAGCTTGAGCATCGTTTCCAATGCTATTGCAGAAGAGAATGAGAAGTTTCGAGGGCTTTGCAACCACCAGTTTCCACAGTTTCAATAGCAAAAGAAAGATTGGGTTAGTATTCTTTGTGAATGTCCTTGTTCTCCCCTGTTTCTTGTTTCTTGTTGCACTTTACGAATATCTCTATGATATATTTACAGAACATGTTCATTGTAGAATAGTTACGCAAATTGAAACAGGTTTAGTCATCTATGTCGGTCTGTGTTCACATCTGCGTTGAGGATGTTGACATGTGAGGTGTTGGGTGGTTTTCCATGTATGAAGTCATGTAGCCATAAATATTTTTGGATATTGACCCAGTTGTCTCTAGAAACCCAAATTCAGCTCTTCCTTTTGTCATTTCATGCCTCCAATTGTCCTATATCCATAATATTTCCATAACCAGATGAATCTGGAGTTGCTTAAATAGTACTAGCACCAGTCATGGAACCACTCATTTACGTAAAACTACCATTAGCTTCTCCTTGAGTAGCATATTATGGGTGAGTATATTTAGCAGGAGATTGAGAAGGTGGTTCATTGAGTTGGAGGCACCGCTCAAAGCCTTACACTGCAAAACCCTACAGAGTGGGATATACAGATTTGTGACAGACTGAGCCCTCTCTGTTGATAATTGTGCAATTTAGAACTGACAGCAAGAAGAAACCCCGGAAATTCCTGCGTAGGGCTTATATGGAAATAAATGTTTGCTACATAGCATGCATATCTACATAGCTACATTCACGGGATTGATTTATTTATATTATGTACACAATTCCATTAGCATTCACCAGATTGTTTTATTTGTATTATGTAATAAATTCAATTTTACACCTAGCTTGACCCTAATTTTGCTATGGGTTATAACGGATTCCCACTGTGATGCTTAGTGGAAGGAAATTGAACATAGGAGCTCAATTTTCGTTGCCTTGTGAATTGATTCCAGTGGTTCATATTAAATTTCAACGATATTAGTGCGTTGCATTCGGTTGTAATTGTAGATAGTAAATTTCTAAAGTTTTAGTGGACGACAATGTGCAATTGCCAACAATTAGTTAGTTTATGTAGAGTCTTTCTATTTACATGCATAACATGGGACAAGTACATGTACAAGTTTATTGTGATGTTTAGTAGAAGGAAATACTAATTCAGTTTTGATAAATTCAATCTATGAGCTATGCCAATTAGTAGTTTTGAATGTGAGTTTATTGGAAATTGTATAGGATAAATGTTGAAAGGCATGGTTAGTAGTGAAGAGAAGGTCATAAGTAGTTATGAGATGAAACCAAAACATATGCAATAGTGGGCATCGGAATGTCATGATGATGAGATCAAACAATGATACAACTTTGACAACAATCTCCTAAAACAAGTTTCAGGTAATCAAAAGATTCTTTTTTCCTCTCACTTGTTTATTAATTACATTAAAAAGTTTTATTAATTATATATCAACCTTTATTTTTTCTATTAAATTTACACTGTAACATTTATTTTTACTAAAAAAATATATTTATATTTATGAAAATATGTCTTAATGGTTATTCATTATTTTATTTTATATTTTAATTTGAAAAATAAGGATAAAATTTTTCATTCCTTATGCTTGTTGTGCCATTTTATGACCAAGAAGACATAATATTTCCTGTAGATTTGGAATTTTATTTATTCAATTTTATTAATAAAA
This sequence comes from Pinus albicaulis, assembly GCA_034641835.2. Lineage (NCBI taxonomy): Eukaryota > Viridiplantae > Streptophyta > Pinopsida > Pinales > Pinaceae > Pinus > Pinus albicaulis. The sequence goes on from JAXQQM020087003.1 coordinate 29,223, forward strand.
GCATGCTATTGTTATAGAAGTTAAAAGTTACCAAATGTGTTTTTTTAATTATTTATTTTCAATATGTTAAATTTTATTGTTATTATATTAAATTTGTTAATTATATTATATTTTGATAGCTTTATTTAATAATATTGTATTAATGTTCTTTTCTTGATCTTTATATATAATATACAAAATAGATTTTTTTTTTAATAATAAATTTAATTATGTTACAAGTTATTAGGAAGGGTTTGTATTCTAACAATATCATTTCAGTGTTTTATGTTGCAGAAAATTTATCAATGCCGAAGTTGTTCTTGAGTGAGTCTGAGTTCCTTCTGTTCATAGTTTTCATGACCTTTAGTTTTTATAGTAACTCCAATATGCAAAAACATAAATATACCATGTTAAGTTGAAAATAATTAATATTATTTTATATTAATGGAGAAATGGTTACACAAGTTGTAATGTATCTCCTTAGTTTAGGATTAGTTTCTACAATTTAGGAGTTTGTTTGCAACTTCTTAATTCCTAGTGTTGTACTTAATGATGTAATTCCTCTTTCATGAATGTAGAGGAAACTCAGAGTGTTCTCTCTGTTTGAGTGCAGTCTCCAGGTGCAGTACTCACCTGTGAGCTGCAACTCCTTTTTCAATTCATTGTCATTTTTTATCTTGGTATCAGAGCTCAGAGTAGGGACAGCCTTAATTTTTTTTTTTTTTTAGGATGCATCATTGATTACAGAGCCGTAGTGGCGGAAGAGCTTATAGAAGTTTTCATAGATTCAGGTGGACTACAGTAACACCTGAAGGAAAGGTCTCAGATGACTGATCATCTCTGAGCAGGAGGAAGGATTGGCGCGGTTTTTTCACGAAGAGTCGCGCCATTGGCGCGGATTTGAGGGAGATAAGCGCGCCAGCGCACCAAAATACGCTATTGGCGCGGAAGTACATGCAAAAAGCGCGCCAGGGCTGGTGTCTCGCGGGGATTTTGATTTTGGCGCGGATTTTTTGCATCAGAGAAGCACCAGGGCTGGTACTCGCGTGCATTTTGATTTCGGCGCGGATTTTTCGCATCAAATAAGCTGCAGCCTCTTTCTCTTTGGGAAGGTCTGCAATTATTTTTTTTTGCCAGATCGGCCCTGCCCGGTGGTGGCACATTGAAGTTCCGAATTTTCCTGGTGGTGGCAGATGGGACTTGTTCGGTGGTGGCACATTGAAGTTCCGAATTCGCTCGGTGGCAGCAGATCAGACTTGCCCGGTGGTGGCGCATTGAAGTTCTGAATTCGCTCGGTGGTAGCAGATCGGACTTGCCCGGTGGTGGCACATTGAAGTTTCTGATTTGCTGAGTGGCAGCAAATCGGACTTGCCCGGTGGTGGCACATTGAAGGTACAATTTTTTTTTGGAAAACAGTGGTCAGGATCTGGTATGAGGTGATTTTTTTTTTTTAGTGTGTCCTGCAATTAT
>JAXQQM020072530.1:0-456855 GCA_034641835.2 Pinus albicaulis
GAAATTCACTGGAATAAAAAGATACAATTTTGTGTTGAATGTTTCGGGCAAATGAAGATGAATCCTGAAAATCTGAAACATGGGTTTTGTGCATAAGAAACCAAATTAGTTTTCTGATGTCCGGTTTTCCACAAGTTAGTCGTCATTGAGGGAAATGCAGGGTTCTTCGAAGGACAAATTTGTAGATTTTCTGTTATGGTCGTTTTCCAAAATTGCCCCAATTACAATTGCCACATTTGACTTGTGACATCTCAATCATGATGGAAAGATCTTTCAAATCTCATATTGGTTATTGATATTTTGTAATCATTTTATTTCCCCTTTGTTTCTTATTTAAAAGGGCACAAATCAAAATGCATGGGGGATAGAATGCATAGGAGAAAGCATGGAGGGTTAAGAAAGAAGAGACATATTTGTAACAGAAACATTTTCTATTAATTGAATGCACAGGGTTTTGCTGTTCCGTTTGTATGCTGTGAGGTTACCACAACCATGATCAAAGAGTTGGGCCCACTCTCTGATTAGGGTCTGTGTATTTCCTGTGTGTTGTTATTTATATTTCATGTTTTGCATAATTTTCAATTGCTGTGACAGTAGATGTATTTTTTGATACTCTTATTGTTGTGAATGCATTGTAAGCTTTACAATTTATTTTTGACATTTCTTTTTTTGTTGTTACAATGATTGTTTCTTTGTTTAAATTATCGAATGCTTGATTGATATCAAAATTGTGCTATTCTATTTGCACATACTATGCGTGTTAGCCTTGCAATAACCAAACACATCCGGATTGATAATTAATGTGGGAAAGGGGTTTAATATTCATTCAGACTTGGAAACCAACATGCCTAATATGAGATTGAGTGTAGAAAATCATGAGTAATTGTCATTATTTTTGAAGATTTTATCATAAATAATTGAAGGACAGAACAAGGAGAAATTATAGGAGGATTTTCCACCCTCCTTAACTCTCGAAGGAATCCAAAGGATCCCCAAGGATTCTCTCCAATAATTATAACTCCAGAGGGAATCAAGAAACTCAAAGACGAAAGTGCAATCAATCTATGTTTACTTGGAGTCAAGTGCACTCAATCACTATTTTCAAGGGAACTGTTGGTAGCTACCCTGTAAAATAAATAGAGCAGAGACAGAGCTAGGAAAGGGTCGATTCTATTGGGAAATTTCCTTAAGATTTTGAGATTTTAATTATTGTACTCAATGATTAAACTATGAGAATTGAACGAGACTATTCGTTCATGAAATGAGTAGACTAATTTAATTTTACTGATTTGAGCTTCAAATAGTTAGGCATGTGGGTTAGGGCCTAATCCATGTGCCTTAGCCTCTTTGTTGCACTTGTTCTTTGCTTGCTGTCAATATATTTTTTCCGATAGTTTCATTCTTGTTTAGTTTTCCCTTTAGTGTGATATTGTAGGTTTCATTTTCTTATAGGTAATATAATAGAGGGGAAAACTCTAAAATCTGTGGATCAAGACCTCCCTTCACATCTTTTTCAATAGAGTTTGAGGAGGGTGAACCTTCCCACAAACCTAAAATTGATTTATGTCCACGGGTTCTGATTTTAGGGAAGAAATTTCATTACCAGTCTGAGTCCTTCTCTCACTGTATTATCGAGCATTCATCTATTTTTTGTGCATGGATCAGTAGGATTGTTTTCAGTAATAAGCATCACAATTTCCAGAGAAGTTCATTCAGCCACTCCGCTCATTTTCCAATTCCTCTCCATCTCTATGTTACACTTCTGAACATTTCTATTGTGCCTCTATTCCCCTTCTTTTTCTCTTCTTATCAGCTACCACACCCTTTTCATTCACAAAAAACCATCAAAGTTGGACCTCTGCCTTTGCTCCTTGAAACTCCCACTACCATACTTCTCTCATTACAAATCACATTTTATATTTGTTTCCTTTAATACTTCCTCCTCCGAACCCTGATTGCGATATTACTATAGCACTCTGCCATGTCACCCATCACATTTTTCATTTTGCAACCTTTTCCCTTTTTCCTTTCAGACTTACCGCAATCCCTTTTCACAATCGCATTTCGCAACCCTTTCCCTTTTTCCTCTAAGACTTACCACAATCCATTTTCGCAATTGAATTTCGCAAAATTTTCGATTTTTCCTTCAAGAGTTACGACAATCATTTTTCGCAATCACATTTTGCAATATCCATCTTCTCTCCATTAGCATTTCCCCACAAACACCGATTGTGATATGATTAAAGCACTCTACCGCCTATCCTAGCACCACGTCATTTGACTCATCGCACTTCACATTTCGCAGTTTTTATCCCTATCGCATGTTTCATTTCTCAGCTTTTGTCACATCACATTTCTCATTTCGCTCTCGCTCCCGAACATCACATCCGCTACTCCTCCAACTTTGCGACATTGCAAATTGCGATATCGCATATTGTATATTGCACTTCCATCCTCTCATTGAAATTATGCCATCACACTTTTCAAAGCCTCCCTCTCCAAAGAATTTTTTGTGATATCATAAGGTTTAATGAAGTCTAAACCCATCTTTCCACCTCCAAGCCTTGTTCCATGTGTTAAGCCTTCCATTAAGATCTTTAGCACTTTCTGATCCAAGCTGCAAATCCACTTTTTCAATTAGAATTAAGTCATGGATAACTTAGCTACATGGATAGAAGCATGGTAGATAGAGCATATGATAAGTAGGTGTGTTTAGCTGATTGGCTAAGTTAAGTGTGATTTAAATTAGTTTCTTTGTTTCCATTTCTTTTCAGCAAGTTAAATTAGTTCCTTTTTCATCATTTCCTTTCTACATTTTAAACTAGTTTCTTTCCTGCCATTTCTTTCGAGAAAGTTAAATTAGTTTCCTTTCTTGTCGTTTCTTTTCAACAATTTAAGCTAGCTTCCTTTCCTATCATTTATTTTCAGCAATTTAGTTTAGTTTCCTTTCTTTAATTTCTTTCTAAAATTTATCTTAGTTTCATTTAAGTGTGATAGACTTTAGTGAGAACCCATAGAAGTAGCACCCTTTCGTAGAGTAGAAGAGGATGACATGAGTAGAATGCATCTGTTGTGTATATAACAATGTCACCTCCAATTTTATACAAACCCTAGGTTCATAAAGTAAAGTAGGGCAGCCCTTGGGAGTTGCAACACTCTTGGTGCAGTACCAGGGCTCACCAGCTTGCTTGAGGAGCATTTCTTTGTATGGTTGTAGCCGTAAAAATACCCTGTCTCATACATCAAAACCTATCTTGCTGCAATGTTGATCTTCCTATTTTTTCATTCATTTGTGTGCCAAATTTAGGTTATCCTTTAAAAGTTGGATAACTTGTTGTTGATGCTTGATTTGATCTTCGACTGCTTGAACCTTATAATTTTATCTTAAAGGTGATGTGATGGATGGTGTATGATATCCATAAAGTGCCATAAATGGGTTCATTTTTTCCGCAATATGGAAGGAAGTGCTATACCACCATTCTTCTAGAGGTAACCACATGACCCATTGTGTTTGTTCTTCAGTTACAAAGAAACGAAGGTATCCTTACAAACATTTGTTTACTATCTCAGCTTCCCCATCAGATTGAGGATGATAAGATGATCTATGATCTAGTTGAGTACCCAAACAATAAAATAACTTTGTCTAAAAATTTCCAGTGAAAATGGGATATTTTTCGCTTACAATAATATTTGGGTTTCCATGTAGCTTTTGAATTGTTTCGATAAATGCAGTAGCAATTGTACTCACTTTAAATGGATGAGATAATGATAAAAAGTGTTGATACTTGGTAACTCTATCAACTACCACCATTATGACACTATTTCCTTCATAATTAGGCACACCTATGACAAAATCCATTGAAACCTTCTCCTAGCATTGACTTGGAATGGATAACTGTTGTAGAAAACTCAAGGTCTTAATTTTCTAAAGTTTATTTTGATGAAAACCAAACATTCCACCACAAAATTTTGAATATGATATTTAAGACCATCCCAAAAAAATTATTTCATCACCCTACGGTAATTTCTTAAAAATTCCAAGTTTCCTCCTAAGGGAGAGGTGTGAAATTCCAAAAGAATATTTTTTTTTAGTTGGGAAATGTTAAAAATATATAAGGGATATTTGTACCATAATGAATAATTTTTTCCAACTAAATGTATCATATGTACTCGGATCTTTCTCCAACTTTTGAATGAGCGTCCACACTTCTTCCTCATTCTTCTATTCCTCCCTTATTTCATTTATTCAATCTGGTTGGATAACAAAAATGGCATGAAGAAATGCCTCCACCTCCTCATCCTTTCTTGAAAGTGCAACCGCAACAACATTTATCTTCCCTTCTTTTGTAGATGATTTCAAAGTCATAGTCTGACATCTTTGTGACCCATCTTTTCTGATCTTCTAAAGATAGTCTTCCTTCCAAAAATTATTTATGAATATCATAATAAGTTTTTACCTTGAAGTGTCTTCCGATTATGTAAGGTCAACAATTCTTTAGTGCATGTAGTATTTCCAACATTTCTTTCTCATGATTAGCTTTCTTTAAATACTTTCCTTTCATTGGATGGATTTAAAATGAAATGGGTCTTCCTTCTTGCATTAAAACAACACAAATTCTATTTCCTAAGGCATCACATTCGACAATAAAGTTTTTTGTGAAGTCTAGCATATGTAGGACCGATGCTTGGAAAATTTACTATTTAAGATGTTCTAATGGCTTAGTTTCTTCACGATTCAATGAAAATACATTTCTCTTCAATAATGTTGTTAGAGGCGCTGCTATTCTCCCATAATTCTTAAAAAACTTGTGATAATACCCTGTTAACCCAAGAAATCCTTGCAACTTCATTATGGTTGTGGGGACTTTCCATGGCTTTAATTTTTTTAGGATATACCTTAAAGCCCTCCTATAGGGAAAATTTTAAGAACCCCCCTAATTATATATATATAATAAATGGCAGAATCCCCATGATACATAGGAAAAATGGAAGGCGATTTATGAATAATATAATATGTGTATATAATTTTTTTGGCGAATCTCTCACGAGATTATATTATCTTGTAAAATCATGGTGAATCACCAGTAAAAATGGCGAATCACTAGTAAAAAATGGTGAATCTTTGTCTAGTGGAGTTCGGGGTGTTGGTTCTGATGAATATATGGTAGTTGAAAAAGGAGTTTAAGGAAGCAAACCATCGAGACCAAGCATGGCACATCGTGACTCATAAGGGAAGTAGCTCTCGTGCAGTTTGGAAAACATGTTCTTGTCATTCTGTTAAGCGTAGTGTTGTTGCTCATGCTACTACTAGCACTGATATTGAGGTTGGAGAGGAGTTTGAGGAAGCATGGAAGGTAGCAGTGGTGGAGAATTACAAAGAGAACGCCATGATGGGCTCCATTTTTCCGTTTGGTATTTGGGCTTGTAATATCTTCTCTCCATTGAACCAACAATTAACTGTTCAACCAACAATCAACTTGACTAAGTTGATTAGGTAAAAGTCAACTTAGAATAATTTTCAAAACTATGCCTTGCACTATCCCATATTTATCACACTAATGCTACATAAAATTGTGCATTTGCACCCAACTCTCATGCCTACACACAAAATTTTCATTAACATTTATAACCCTAACCAACTGAGAATTGATCAAAAATTTGAACCAAATTTTGTTATAGTGTTGAAAGTTCATAAGAAATTTAGATCCATGGTACCTTAAATAAATTTTGAGATAACCTTCATAAATTCGACCACAATAGAGCGAACTTGTGATAAATTTTAATCCTACAAAAGTTAGGATTCATGTTCCTAGGAATGATCTTAAGAATTACTTGACATATAGGTCTAGTTTTGAGGCTTGACACATTGATAATGCAATGCCTTAGGTCAAAACTCACACATTGAAAATTCATCAATGAAGACACACAAGATCATTATGAATTACACATACTCCAAACTTCCCACCAAATTCTACTTAGTTTTCCGCAACTCAGCAATACATAATCTTATATTAAATACAAATTCCACAAAGCCTTCTTCACATAGCTAATAAATGGCCATTGGAAGAGCACCCCTTATATAATAGTAATAGTATAAATCAACAGATTATTTCATATTGAACTTCATATCCATCGCACTCCTATGTATTGTATGATGTATTCAAGTTGCATTATCAAATATAAATAAAATCATACTTTTGATTGATACATTTAGATCATACTTGTGCACAATGTTGATTGCAATTCTAGTCAAGGAGTAAAGTCAGTTTGATGTGTAATGATCTATAAAATAATGAAGAAACTTAGTAACGCACAACTTTCACGTTTGAAAAAATTATAAAGCTTTCATGCAAATCCATTGTTTTTATAGTTCCTTCTCTCGACCATGTTCCACATAAGCATGGAAAATCAAGTAATACTAGCATTTTCACTTAGAGGTCCAAAGTAACACCAGGGAGTAGGGATACATATTCCATGTGAGATAAAGGTGATGTAGGTGATAAAGTTGGATGCAATACGAAATGTTTTGGAGGAATGGGTGGTTTGTTTATCAACTTTTGTGAGTTATCTTTAAAATTACTTTGTTCTCTTCATGCTTAATCTTCAAAATAAACTATCCACAAAATGCATATTCAACGACCTCGATAGAATATGTACCTAGTTCATGAGAGGAGTATTAAGCCTTGTTTAAAATATAATAAAGTGAAAGTATAAATAGTGAACAACTTCAACTCCTCCATAATCTTAAAATTTTTATATTTATCTAAATATTATCTTTTCCATGAAATAAAATTGGTCATGACTCTTTAATATAATAAAACAAAAAATTAATTAAACAAGTATATACATCAAAACATTTACATAATTGACCAAATTGCTATTTATTATCCAAACCCGTCACCTTTCATATCCCATTCATTTAAATCCACTTGGGTGCATTATCTTAAATTAGAATATGTTCATATGTATAATACAAAGTTCTTCACCCTCAAATATAGTTTTTATCCCCCTTCATTTGGGTTCTCTGGGTTGCAATGGTCTTGAATTCATGATATAATTACTATATAGTAACCAAAAATACAAACCAAACAATCGATTCTATTTTAATACAAGTTTGATATTTTAGAAAAGATGTAGCCAAAGGCAACAGACTGATTTCATTTACATATAGGTAACCCTTTGAATGTAGACCATTCCTTGAAGAACATTTTTATTGATGAGGAATGTAATACAATATTCAATTTTCGAACTAAAAATATTATTTATATATATTTGTGTATGGGGTAAATAATAAATAAAAAATCTAACTATCCTTGGGGTAATCAATATTTATATATTTTATTTATACTTGCTTTACCATGTATATCATATACCTATCAATCAGAAGCATGAAAAGTTGTGGAATTCATAGTGATGATATGCTCTGGAAACACAACCAACCTTTATTATTACCAATATTAACTTTTATATAGTACTACATATGTAGATAAAATTTCCAGCTTCCCAAGAGACAAACTTGCTTCTCCAACATGATGGCACATTCTTAACTACTAACATTTCTTATTGTCGAATGTAAGAAAACTTTCTAAGTACATATAATCTATTGTGAGGCTCCAACTCCTGGACTATGCTCTTTTTTACCATGTATCTATAGGCTGCAGACTTCTTCTTGTTTGAAGAGGAGTTGGCTATTATCAGAACTACCTTCCCTGCCTCTAATGCCTTGAAAGAATTGCAAATTGGCTCATCAGATGAAGACAACTTTCCATTCTTGTCAATTAGAGTTTAATAGCTTCCATGTGAACTTAGTACAAACTCTAACCGATAGGAAACATCCCACCCACCAACTATGAGGTCCCATAGAATTGTTGCTCCCACCTGAACAAACATAGACAGCTTGAATGTGAGAATTCCAAAACAAAGAAAAATCCCAATTGCATAGATCTTGAGGATGAACTCGATCTCAAATCCAACACCCATAAAATTTATATCCAAAACTAAAACTCATCAAATTTGGAAGTGTTAGGGTCCTATAATAATAGGTTTCATAAAATTTTGAATTGAATTTGATAAGTCTTGTGAATATGTACATACCTTGCTTTCTACAAGTTGTTTTCCCATATTTTGAATAAATGAAAAATAATAAAAAATCAAAAAGAGGGTAAAATTCCTAAAAGAAAGATCAAAGGACTTAGAAAAATATATACTCGAAAAGAAAAAGGATAGAAATAAGAATCGAAGTGAGCAAGCCCAAATGCCACTACTTTTACTTTTTACTACAAGAATAATGATTATGTGGAGAGTGTCAATAAATGCCATAATCCATGTTGACTTAAATAGTTTAATCTTAACTTTTCATGCTTTCAATTTCATGTTTTATATAGAGAATAAAGATTTGTCAAAGAGTTTAAACATGACATATCAGTAGATAGGTAGAGAATAATGAGGAGCTCAACAGTTTAATGTGAGCCCTCGGATGAAATAAGGTAGATCTAGATGGTTTTATACTTTGAAAGAAATTTTTTTAAGGTTGCAAGCCTAAATGCACCTACAAAATGAAGAAAAAATGTTATAAATAGAAGTTGGGTAGGTAGAAAGAAATATAACAATCATGCAAATAATACATCATCGAGAAAAATCACTAATTTCCCCTCCCCTATGAGTATTCTGTATTCTAAGCTATCAGTCAAATAGGCTCAGAGCATTTCTCTGAATTTTGTTGGGACTGCACCTAAGGCTTGGTGACTGGTTAGTTAAAAAGATTGAGTTCTTATGTTAAATCCTCATTTATCATCATTTACTCTTCATTCATACATTGAAACCCTTTTTTCCTAAGTAAAGACACATTCTTACTTAGTAAAATTGTAACCCTAGAATAATTAACTTCATCCCTTAATAAGCATTCATAAAAATCCACAAAATTACATTTATCCTAAGTATTAGTGAAAGAAATATAAATATGAGCTATGTTTGATTTTATACTATACTTAGAGATAATATGTATTTTTTCTTATTACACAACCCATTCATATCAACCTTTAACATACTTTTATTAAATCCCTAAAAAGTAACTCTCCTAGTTATTAATTCCCTTATATTTGAAATACCCCAAAAACCCACTATTATAATGTTTAAGACCAAAGCCATTCCTCAAGTTTCCTTAAGTTTCCTCAAAGTGAGCATCCTCAGACAAAGGAAGTTTTACAGGATCAAAAGGAAAAAGATGAAATGATGAGTTTGATACTTCAACTCACAGCTGAAATTAAGGAAATGAAAGTACAAATGGACCAACTTGTCCAAGAAAAGGAGACAGTTAAAGAACCGGTGATTCCCATAATCATCCCAGTCATCACAGCAGCAGTGCCTTCAACTTTAGGATAAAATTTGGCACCCAAAGAGTCATTAGTCACTGCAGTGCCAGCCACTTCTTCAAAAACTTCAGTAAGTGAATCCTCTACAACCGTGTTGCCACCTACAGATGAAAGTAGTCAACTAGTAAAAGAAATGGAAGATATGTCCTTGAAAACCAATGAAATCAATAGATTGACAAAGATATTTGAAAATATTGAGAAGACAAACAAATCAACTCATATAGATGCTAAAATACATGAAAAAAATTCCAACAGATTGAGTGAAGAAGTAAAGAAGCTACACAAAGAATTAACTCTGAAAGATCAAATATCTTACATAAAACATTAACTATGGAATAATGTAATTGAAGCCATCCATGATGTATGGCCTTCAATTGAGGTAATTCTTGAGTAGAGAGATTTATTATTGGCAGCTCAAGCAGAGATCCAAAAGACACAAGCTGATTTATCTGATAAACTAGAAGAGGTTGTAAGTTTAATCAATTTCCTCAATAGCAAGAATAGACAGGAACTTGAATAATTAAAAATCAATGACAGGACAACAAATATCCTATAAATTAGGAAAGTTACCACCAAAAGAAATTTAATGAGACAGCTTGAAGAGAAATGTGAAGGAATGAATACTGCTATAACCAGATTCATGGTTAAATTCACCAATTTAAGGCAAAAGGGACTTCCCAATATCATGGTTATTAATGATAATTTAATGCTTCAAAATAATTATGACAAGAAGATAAGAGAACATGCCAAGGAGCAGGTGAACAAGCCAACAGGTCAAGGCATTCCACAGGAAAAGTATTGCTAAAAAGTTTCGAAGATTTGTTTTATTTGAAGTATCAAATCAAGCACTTATTTGTCATAAAGCCCACATTTTCTAGGTACACCGAGGATGATGAGAATTTTAGTAAACTCAAAAATATTCAAATTCCTAAAAATGAGGATTGGCAAGCATTGACTGATTTTCTGTAAAGAATTTAAGGCAAACAGATGAAGAAGAAAAAATATGTTTACTGTTTTCACTCTCAAAACAGATTTGACAGCAGAAAGCAGTTTCACTGAAGGTAAAGAGTATCTGAAATGGAAGAGTATCAGTGAGAAAGAATATCAAAAAAGGCAGCTTAGATTTTGAAGAATATCTAAAGAGCCAACAAAGAAGACACATAAGCAACCAACTGCTTCTTATCTTAAAACAGTTTCTATTTATTTTGAATAAAATAGGACAGTTTTTTTATTTGTTATGCAGTTCTCACTATTATTGTTGTAAGATATTTTATTTTCCTAAGTTAATTCCTAGAATTCATCTGGGATATTTTGTTAAACATTATTTATAAATAATTCACTCTTTTGAAGTATTTTGCGTGGAATAAAATTGTTGGAGATTACTATATATATTTTGTTGACTTGAAGGCTTTGGATTTCGATTTTGAGTAACAGAATAGATCAGTTATTTGGCATCATACTTTAGGATCCCTGTGATAAGATATCTGGAGTGAAGTGATCTCTTAAACTTGTTATTTTTATCTTCTTTTGTTACATACATACATCTGTGTTTTAATTCTAAATCTGAATGTATAACTAGGAGTATTACTACAGGACATGTTAATAGCACCCTGTTTTTAACTAGTTATCATTTCTTTGTTTTCTTCTTATTTCTGGTGTAGGGAACCCTTAATTGCGCCCTCTCCCATTTCACCTCTATCTACTACTTCCCCTTTCCGGATCAAAGGATTCTTATGTGCCCTTTATCCCAATCATACCATCTCAAAAACCAATTTTCCAAGATCTACAAGGGCTATCTATCTTGCCCTACACACATTTGACCTTTTAGGCCTTGATCCCAGTTATGTTAGCTTGATTTAGACTCTAAATCCCAATGGAAAAGTATATTTACCTCTATCTACCCTCCAAGTGAAATTTTCCAACCAAATCCAACATAACCAAACCAAAATTGCACTTTAATAACTATCCTAATATTCACAAATTAAATAAAGTTAAACTTGAAAGAGAGAGCCCTCTCTGAACCCTAGGAAGGCTAGATCCTAGAGTTTTAAGTAGGTTTGTGGTTACCTCTAGTATTCTTTGACTAAAAACTAAAATCCCACAACTTAAGAATTTACTGGAGTGATAACATTATTGGTGACCATACTGTGGAAATAACCAGTCCTCAGTCATAAAATTAGTCTTAAAGGAATCATTTAATTCATCCTTTTACTTCAAGATTGTTTTTATAGGTTGTGGGTATTGAAAATTTGTAATTCTGGCTTCTAGGAAAACTTATTATACCAGGTCTAACCCGGATCCTAAGCCCGTTGTTATAGTAGATAACCGAGACCAAATTGGTAAAAAGAAAAAATAAACAGAAAACTTAGAGGCTGAAATCTCATTAATAAGAGTCAATTCATTACCAAGTGAATTAGTAAGTCTGCAAGATATTGATTTTGATCTGAAATTTGAGCATTCATTATTTAAAAATAAATCTGAAAGTGATTTAAAAACTATTTTTTTACACCCTACTTTTATTTCATTTTTGAATGCAAAATAGAAATCTATTGCAGTAAGTTCTAAATATAAGAAAGCTGAATATCAGACCAAAGTTGAAGAAATTAATGTTACTATTATAAAGGATATTGATGAAGCTATTGAATTAGCTCATTTATTGACTTATGCAAACAGACATCCAGTTTCTCAATTACACACCACAATAATTCCAGCTAGAGATTCATCTCTTTATGTTGTTACATCATTCATAAATTCTACCACCAGCTTATCTACAAATCCATTTATCCCTAAACTACCTCTACGACCTAGACTGTTATATCCACCAATCAATTCATCCACTATATCCCTTAGTTCACCTTTTAGTTTCTTAAATACATCATCCTCATTTCCCAACACTTCAAATACAATATTTAGTTCATCCACTATCATTTCTAGTATAGCTCCAAGAAGTTCTACCTTACCTCCTAGTCAAGCTAAGCTTCAAGTTATGGCTGCTAGATATGCTCCCCTTGTCCTACCATAACAACTTCATGATATGCCACAAGACTATCAAAATAAAATACCACTATTTGATGGCACTACTCAATATATTGCTCAGAAACACATTACTAAGATGACAGACTTCTTTGAAATTTATGAAATTGATGATTCAGATGTTCAAATGAGACTGTTTGCTCAAACTTTAACAGGAGCAGTTAAGAAGTGGTTTAAATATTTAGCTGATGGTAGTGTAACTGATTTAGCTGTCATTTTTACTTTGTTTTTAAATAAAAGGAAAAATAAAAATAATCCCCTCCAAATTTTGTCTGAATTTGATTCTTCGAAAAGAGCTCCAAATGAGTTAGTCCAAGATTACTGCACCAGATATAATAGTGTCTATAATTATATCCCTACAAATCTGAAACTTACTCCTTATTCAGTTCTGATCAAATTCCATAATGGATTTGATACATATATGGCTTACCAATTAAAGGAAAGAGATGTAGACACCTTAGAAAAAATCCAAACTGATGCATTTAGTGTATAAGTGAACATTCTAGCGAGAAAAGCTAGAATTAGAAATGAAAGAAGAGTGACCATTAAAGAAGAAAATGTTAATTAAAATACAAAAATTAATGTTATAGCTAAAATTTTTGAAAGAGTGATTGATATACTAGATGATATATGGAGAATACCTCACTGGGATAACCAAAAATAGATCAGAAATCCCAATTTTAGAAAAAACATAAATTCTAGAAAAGCAAAAGAAACATCCCAAGACCAAACAATTAGGCCACCATTCCAAGAGAACTATTCTGAAAGTTCTCATAATAATGATGATGATGAGGAGGATACAATTAATATAATGGGAATTGATGACAATAATACCATTTTCCTAACTCCGAAAGATCAGGAATTGTTCGAACTTCAACAACTTAAATTAGATTCTAGTGAATCCTTTAATTTTAAGCAAGGTTATGACTATGCAATAAATGAAATACATAGTAAATATAACCTTAGGAACAATAAAAAAAATGAGTCTTCTACTAAGAAATATTCCCAAACTCAAAATCAGAAAACAGTAGAAGCCCCTAAAACAAAAGTTTTGCAAATTCTCCAAATGGAAAATCAGAAAAACTCAAATTCCTCCCAAAACATTTCTAGTCCTCAAAAAGCATCAGGCCCTAAAATTGTTGATATTAATGATGAGGTTTCTCAAGCTACAAAAGATTCACAAAAATCTACTGCTTCTAAAGCTTCTAATTCTATAAAAACAAAAAATTTAGATCCCAAAAAACCTTTTGCTGATCCTAAAACAGTAGATCTAAAAATTGTTACATCAAAAACATCTGCTGATAATTTTAAGTCTGAAAGGACATCTACTACTTCAGAAACAATCCCTAACAAGAAAGTTAGAAGTAGTAAAACACAAGAAACACAAACAGAGAATCCTAAAACAATTGAAAATGAAAAAACAACTGTAAAAAAGAAAGACAAACCAACACAAACTACAGTTACTAAAGAAGAATTGATTCAAATCAGTTAAACTCAACTTGCATTTAACATACAATCAGAAATTACAAAGCTTAAAATACCAATTCCTTTGACTGAATTGGTAAAGAATTACTTGTATAAATCAACCATAACTGAAACATTGAATATGAATGATGAAGAAAACTCCATAAATCTAAATGATGATCAGCCAGAGTTGATTTTTGGCCCCGATGTGAATGGAAAATATGCAGATGGTGCAGTTCTCCAATTTATATCAGTCTCACCATTCATGATCAAATTCTACATAAAAAAATGCTAGATTCAGGAGCTTCCCATAATATAATGCCCAAAGCCATCATGTAAACTCTAAATCTAGAAATTACAAGGCCATACAAAGATTTTTTTTCTTTTGATTCTAGTAAAGTTAAATGCTTAGGTTTAATCAAGGATTTGTGTGTAACACTAGTTCAATACCCAGGTAAGAGTATATTAATTGAAATTGTAGTAGCTGATATCCCACCAAAATATGGTATGCTACTTTCTCTCTCATGGGGAGCAAAGTTGCAGGGACCTCTACAATTGGACATGTCTTATGCTACTATATCAATGTTTGTCCAGCCTAAAAAGTTATATAGGGAAACATTAATGAAGTACATGGTCAGTAGTGTTGAAATATCTATAAACTACCGAGTTTACTCTACACTAACTGACCTTGATTATTTTATCCTATGTAACTCTGAAACAAATGAAATCCAAACTAAACTAGTAGATAAAAAGAGAACACCAAACAATGATAAAAAATTTCATGAATCTCAATGGCATTTAGACTTTGATGGTTTAATGAATAAGTTGGGAGCAGGAGCAGGAGTCTGGATAACATATATGGAGACCAATCATTCTAAAGGTCGTGCTTTTAGGCTAAATTTCAAATGTACAAACAATATGGCCGAGTATGAATCCCTCATCCTAGGACTCCAAAACATCAGGAACTCAGGAGGAAAAAGAATTTTAATCATGGGAGATTCAGATTTGATCATAAAACATGTAAATGGAGTTTATTATGTTTACAATCCTAGACTAAGCAGATATAGAGACATTGTCATAGATTTAACTAATGATTTATTGGAACGTAAGTTTGTTGTTATACCTAGAAAACAAAATATATAAGCTCATTGTCTTGCAACTTTTGCTAGTACATGCAATTTACCATTCCAACCTAATCACAAATATACAGTTGAAGTCAAACATAGGCCAATAATTCTAGATAATCTTAAGTATTAGGAATTTTTTTCTCAAAACGAACAAATTTACAAGTTTATGAATAATGAACGAGAATTTCATAATTGTATTATAGATACAAATTGTACAATAAATCGTGATTTCTATTGTGAAATAGATTTAAATAAATTAGATGTAAATAGTATAAAGTTTCATAAACATACTAGATTTAGTCAAGCTCACATAGATAGCTTAAAGAAAGTAGAGATTGAAGAAATTATTGAAGATGAATGAGACATATTGAATCTTAAAGATAATTTTTTACCTAAAGGTTTAACCCCCTTAGAGGATATTTTTGACTCCAATGATGTAGCTAGAAAACCAAAAATGGAGCCAGTAAGATTTGACATAGAAGAATTTAACATTGTTACAGAGTTAAAACCAAAGATAATCAAACTGTCCAAAATTTTATGTCAACAAGAGAAGGATAAATATATTTAGCTTTTAAAGGAATATCAAGATGTGTTTGCTTGGAATTATGAAGATTTAAAATATTATCATACAAACATAATCCAACACAAAATTCCAATAAAAGAACAAAATCCGTTCAAACAAAAGTTGACAAGGATTAACCCTATCCTATTACCGTTGATTGAAAAAGAAGTTAAAATAATGTATGATGCCAAAATCATTGCACCAATCAGATATTATGATTGGGTTTCCAACTTAGTCCCAACAAGAAAGAAAACAAGAGAAATTAGATTGTGTGTTGACTTTAGAAATCTTAACAAATTATCCTTAAAGGATAATTACCCTTTCCCTAAAATGGACCACATATTACAAAGGGTAGTAGGTTCTTCAAGGATTTCATTGTTAGATGGCTTTTCAAGCTACAACTTGATCCTAGTTCAAGAAGAATACCAAGCTAAAACAACATTTACTACTCCTTGGGGCACTTTTATGTATGTAAAAATGCCTTTTGGCCTAATGAAGGTAGGAGCAACCTTTCAAAGGGCTATGGACATATTTTTTTCAAAGGAAATACATGAGTTATTAGTAATTTACTTAGATGACATTACTGTGTTTTCCAAAACAAATAATGAACACTTCGATCATTTGAGAAAAGTTTTAATTAAGTGTAGGAAATATGGCATCTCTTTAAATCCTAAGAAAAGTCTATCTGGATTAGAAGAAGGTCAGTTACTTGGAAATATAATCTCAAAAGAAGGAATTAGGATAGATCCTACTAGGGTAGAGGAAATTATGACCATCAACCCACCAAGAAACATCAAATAATTACAAGCTTTTTTAGGAAAGATAAACTTTTTAAGAAGATTCATATCTAATTTAGCTGAGATAATTAGAGAATTGAATAACATGCTCAAAAAATATTTATTTCTTATATCGACTTTTGAGGCTAAAAAATCATTTTACTCTATCAAACAAGCCTTAACCAAAACTCGAGTCCTAATAAGTCCTAATTTTAAGAAAGATTTCATGATTTTTTCATTTGCTTCAGAACACACCATTGCTGTAGTTTTACTATAGAAAAATGACCAAGTATTTGAAAAACCCATAGCTTTTTTTAGTAAGGCTCTTATATATCCCCCTTTGAAGTAAAACATTATGGAAAAAAAGCCCTAGCCTTGGTTAAGGCCATTAAAGACTTCAAAGTTTATATTATCTACTCACACATTATTGCCTATGTCCCAAATTCTATAGTAAAAGACATTCTTACTCAAGATGGTCCTGATGGAAGAAGAGGTAAGTGGATTGCCACTATCTTGGAATATGACCTAAAGATAAAACCCACCAAACTCATTAAAGGTCAAGGATTAGCCAGAATTATGGCCGAATCCAATTGTAATGCCCTAGATATAAATTTTGTTGCTGAAGTAGATGATCAGGAAGAGATGGCGACTCCATCGATCGGTGAAGCCTTTTCACACTCAACTTGGTATACATATATCATATTTGTACTCCAAAACTTACAATATCCTCCTGGATTGTCAAGAACAAAAGCTAGATTTTTAAAACTTAAAGCAATAAGATTTTGTATCTTAGATAATGTACTTTTTTGGAGAGATCATAGTGGGATTTTATTAAGTTGTTTACTAAAAGAAGAAGTTAATAAAATACTTGAATACTTTCATGAAGGTGATTGTGAAGGACATTTATACTGGAAAACTACTGGAGACAAGATCCTGAGAGCTGGTTTTTACTGGCCTACCTTGTTTGCTGATGTCAAAAAATATGTTACTTCATGTCATACGTGCAACTGAAATTCCATTTCAACAATGGGGTTTCGACTTCATTGGTGAAATTCAACCTCCCTCTTCAGACCAATATAAGTGGATTTTGACAGCCACTGATTATTTTAACAAGTGGATTGAAGCCATACCCTCTAGACAATCCACATATATTGTCATTATTTCCTTCCTAGAAAACAACATCCTTTCAAGGTTTGGGTGCCCTCAAAAGTAATTACTGACAATGCAGCAGCATTCAAATCCAAGAAAATGATTGGCTTTTTCCACAAATACCATATAACCCTAGGCCTCTCTACTGCATATTACCCCCAAGGTAATGGCCTATTTGAATCCTCAAACAAAAGCCATGTAAATATCATCAAAAAGTTACCTGAAGACAATAAAAATACTTGGAATAAGAAGTTAGTCAATGCCTTATGGGCAGGTAGAATTACTACTAAAAAATCCATTGTTACTTCACCTTACCAATTAGTTTATGGAATGGATGTTGTTTGTCCTTCCTCCCTAGGTGTACCAGTGATGAAAATTATCCAAGAATTATAGATTGAAATAAATGGCATCCAAAGAAGGATAAATCAAACTATTCACTTGCAACAAACAAGGGAAGAAGTTTATATCAAATCTCAAGTCATTCAAGATAAGATCAAGAAAATCTATGATAAAAAGACTAAAGAGGATGATTTTTACATAGGAGATAAAGTGTTAAAATGGGATTCTAGAAGAGAAGGACAAAGGAAAACATGGAAAATTTGATTTTCTATGGAAAGGACCTTATGTAATTTATGGATATAGAGGTAGTAATTCTTTCTTTCCGAAAGAATTGGATGGAACAGATCTACAAGAAGGACCAGTTAATGGCAGAATGTTGAAGCACTACTACTCACCTGAGTTAACCAATAGTTAGTTTTTATTCACTTTGATCATTGTACATATACATTGCAAAGTTTAGATTGGGTTGGATGTTTCCTTAGCAAATTTTAAGCCAAAATAGAAGGCCCTAAGCTTTGAAAATTAAATATCATAAATATGAATAAGTTGCAAATATCAGAAGACATTTACAGGATCATCACAGTCAAATTTCAAAGGCAACTAGTCTTAGAGTTCTTGATATCTCACTAGGAAATGTCATCCCCATGTCGAGCCACTGTTAGGGTCGTATAATAATAGGGTTAATAAAATTTTGAATTGACCTTGATAAGTCTTGTAAATACGTACATACCTTGCTTTCTGCAAGTTTTTTTCCCATATTTTTAGAAAATGAAAAATAATAAAAAATCGAAAAGAGGGTAAAAGTCCTAAAAGAAAAGGACTTAGAAAAATATATACCCCAAAAGAAAAAAGATAGAAATAAGAGTTGAAAGTGAGCAGGCCCAAATGCCACTACTTTTACCTTTTACTGCAAGAATAATGATTATGTGTAGAGTGTCAATAAATGCCATTATCCATGATTAGTTAAATAGTTTAATCTTAACTTTTCATACTTTCACTTTCATGTTTTAGATAGTGAATAAAGATTTTTCAAAGAGTTTAAACTTTAAAAATTAGTAGATAGGTAGAGAATAATGAGGAGCTCAATAGTTTAATGTGAGCCCTCAGATGAAATAAGGTAGATCTAGATAGTTTTATACTTTGAAAGAAAATGTTTTAAGGTTGCAAGCCTAAATGCACCTGTAAAATGAAGAAAAAATGATAGAAATAGAAGTTCAGTAGGCAGAAAGCAATGGAAAAATCATGTAAATAATACATCATCAGGAAAAATGACTAATTTCCCCTCCCCCTCTGAGTGTTCAGTATTTTAAGCTATCAGTCAAACAGGCTCAAAGAATTTCTCTAAATTTTGTTGGGACTGGACCAAAGGCTCAATGACTGGTTAGTTAAAAATTTTGAGTTCTTATGTTAGATCCTAATTTATCATCATTTACCCTTCATTCATACATTGAAACCCCTTCTTCCTAAGTAAAGACACATTCTTACTTAGTAAAATTGTGACCGTAGAATAATTAACTTCATCCCTTCATAAGCATTCATAAAAACCCACAAAATTACATTTATCCTAAGTATTAGTGAAAGAAATATAAATATGAGCTATCCTTGATTTTATACTATACTTAGAGATAATATGTATTTTTTTTTATTACACAACCCATTCATATTAACCTTTAACATACTTTTATTAAATCCCTAAAAAATACCCTCTCCTAGTTATTGATTCCCTTATATTTGAAATACCCCAAAAATCCATTGTTATAATGTTTAAGACCAAATTCTATTATCCATGTGTGCAAATATAAAAACCCCAAATTTAAAAGCCCTTTGTTCTAAAAATATTCTTATTCAAATACCCCACCCCTATGTTCTTGAAACTATTAAAAATGTTTAAAAACTATATAATGAAATAAAATCCTCCCCACATATGTTTATTAGAACATCTCACAAACGTTTTAAAAACCATATTACTACCCCTGCTTATAACCATCTATTCCAAAGTTTTTGAATCAATAAAATTATTTTTATAAGGTTCAAGAACCACAACCACTTATGCATAAAAGTCCACACCTTTGTATATTGATTAAAACATTATCATATGTTTAAAACCATTATATATTCCCCTTCCACATCTTAACCCTTCCGCCCATGCAAAGGCCCAGTCCCACCTTTCTATTTCGATGGAACTCCCGAAACAAATCCCAACTGTTTGCATATACTTCAGAGATCCAACGAACAAAACTTGATATTACATAGAATAGATGCACGACCGCCCGACAACCAAAGCGATGTGTAATGGGTGGATTCCCATTGACTCCTCCCCTCCACGTGGCCTCTCCTAATTGGATCGCATGGGTTTTGTTTGAAACCACTTACCACTCGTTAGCCACACGATAACCGCTGGTTTTGATACATTCAAACTTGGAAACCGTCTCCCGCCAAACAAGACATACATTCAATGCGATTTAGACATTCTAATAAAACTTTTGGTAAGTGTGTTAATTCATGTATTTTGTGCGTTTAACCATTGTTTTGCTTCCCCCAACTATATAAATATGTTAAAGCCCCTGGTACACATTTTTATGCCCAAAACCTCCTAAATTCACCAAGGAAACCCGTGAAGACAATAAAGGAGATGCACATTGCTCTAGATCAACCGCTGAAAGCTATCAATTCGACCAGAGAATGAAAAAACCCCTTTAAAAGTCGATACCTGCATTCAAACAGGTATTCTTCTGAGTTCTAAACCTGCATCCAAATTTAAAACCCTTTTCAAAGAAAGAGAAGCATTCTAAAAATAATAAATTGATTAAATCTAGTTGTCAAAAAGTCCCAGAAAGAGGCCAAACTTTGGAAAAATTTTCCCAGAAACCCTAGTGTCTGTTGCGTGATATTTTCAAGGAAATTTATCAATTTTTCATAGTTTAATTATCAATTTTAATATCCAAAAGGCTAGAAATACTCTACAGGTGCCCTAATCTTTTTTAAGTCCTTTTCCAACAGAGTTTTAGCCCCTTTTTCAGTCAAAAAACTCAAGAAACCCTGTTTTAAGTTTTATACTAGTTTTTAAAGCCTTAGAACTTATTTGAGAAACCTAAAATAGCATAAAATCCAAAAAGACATTATATTTTTCTCAATTTTCCCAATCAAGCCTCTGTTATAGTAAAATTTCCTCTACAAAGAGTTTAAACTTGTAGAAGCCAATCAAAATGCCTAAAAAACAGAGTGTAAACAAACCTGAAGGTTCTAAAACTCCTAAACCTACTCCTGCCATGACTCCAAATACTGCAATTGTATTCAACCCATTACAACCCCCAGTTGTTTATATTGAGCATACTCCCCTTGTTGATATTGACTACAAAATAGCTGATCCCATAGTTGAATTCAATCTCCTAGATATCCACAACTGTTGTTTTGAAACATCTTTATATGATCATGAAGAAGTTCATATTTGGGAATCCAATTTACCCAAATATGTAGTCCCCCTGACTCACCCTTGTCAAGAAGTTATCAGATTATGTGACCAATAATATATTCCTGAACAAAGAGCTATTGTGAATGAAAATAAAGAGGTTCTATTTACCATCACTGCAAAGTCAATAGACCAAATATTACATCTTCAACCAAACCCCCAAGCAGTCCCTTTGTCCATTGAAACCCTCACTAATCTATACATTGGCTTAGACTTTCCTAAAAGGTTTATGATTTTTCAGAATTTTATGCCCCTGCATGTTAAAATTCCCAACTTAAACCCTCCATATTCAACTTCCAAGTTCCCTGAAGGTTCAAGGCATGTAATCTCCATGCTTTCCTTCATACCCAAGTATTTCACTGATGAGCACATTGATGAGTCTATCTTGGGATTTTTGTCCACATTTTCTCCAGGTCAACCACCTTCAGTTATATTTGACTATGTTGACTTCATTGCTGATAGTATTCACTATCAATTGACTAATTTAGATCTTGAAGGAGCATTCAGATATACCTCCTATATTTTACACTTGTTTATATTCTTTAAATCAGAGAGCTTTCCAATTTCACTTGTAAAGTTGGATATAGAAGGAAAACCTCTATCAGTTATCTTTTGGACATCTATATTCAGAAAAGAAGGCACATAATTGAATTATTCAGAGTTTGCAAAAAAAAATTTACATCCATTGATCACCATCTTGACAAAAACAAAGAATCCTATAATCAGTTAGGAAATGAAGAAAACATTACAGCTATCAGAGCAGAGAAAAGTAGGTGATTGGTATTTGTATGAGAAATTCACTGAAATCAGAGTTTTTAGTTCTAACTTGTTGCCTTACAAGTTACCCAAGCATCCATCATTGAGGATATTTTCCTTGGAGTACATTAGGAAGATCCTAAATTCAGATTCAATTAATTTCATGGAAGCCAAAAATAAGACCCAATTTAAACTCAAAAATAAAATTGGGTCATTCATATGTAATCACAGAGATGCAGAAAAGGAAGTAGCAAATCAACTACTAGAATATAAATTGGAAAAAATTTTCCCATGGAATTATGATCCACAAGGGATCTTAAGTAAATTAAGGGTAAAATTTAAATTTACACCCTTTATCCATGAGTCAAAGACATAAATAGAGAAGTTTTCTAATCAAATCGACTGGGTTGAAAACACTTTAACAGAGGAAGTAAACCAAAGGAATACTAGTCGCAATTTGGAAATTGACAAATAGCTAGAGACATCCACTAAGAGAATGAGATAAAAAGGAGCTTATACTATAGAGACTACAACAAAAACAAAGTTTAAGATCATTTACAACAAGAGGCCAAAACCGGATACAACAGTTAAAGGTAAAGTAACAAAAGATGTTGAAGAAACATAGCCCTTGAATACCAACACTGAACAGCCAGAGACCAATGTAGCTATTGTAATGATCAGTGAGCCAAACCAGAGTGAAGAACAACTGAATAATGAAGATGCACAGATAATGGAAAGGAAACAAAGAATGTACACTTCTTCCTCACATTCAGCTGAGGAAAAGGATTTAGATATCAAGGAAAAATACAAGAAAATCAAATTGAAGAATGAGGAAATCAAAACTGAAATATATTCTCAGTTTTTGAAGCAAAATCCAGGTAATTAAAACAGATTCCTATCATCATTTGATTATTCAACTAAAAAATTTATTATGTCAGTATTATAGCCCACAGTATCATTGCCAAAGATAGTTGCTGACTATAAGAAAGTTGATATGGAAGTAGCTACAAACAAAATCCATGAATTGGATCAGATTGAGTTTCATAGGCAAACCTTAGAGATGCTCGATTCCACAGTCACACCAAAAGCTATGAGTGCTCATAGGCTTCAAAATACCATCTCTAATATGCAAGATCAAATGAATTTGGATAAAGCTTCATTATATGCAAAGGATCTAATGATTAAATCCTTAGAATATTTAGTATTACAGGTAGGATATGATCCTAAAAACATCAAAGCAGCATAAAAATTGGTGGAAAAGAAAAATGAGGACATAGTTGCCTTGAGGAAATATCTCAAGCTTCCTCAAAGTGAGCATCCTCAGGCAAAGGAAGTTTTACAGGATCAAAAGGAAAAAGATGAAATGATGAGTTTGATACTTCAACTGACAGCTCAAATTAAGGAAATTGAAGTACAAATGGACCAACCTGTCCAATAAAAGGACACAGTTAAAGAACCAGTGATTCCCACAGTCATCCCAGTCATCACAGCAGTAGTGCCTTCAACTTTAGGAGGAAATTTGGCACCTAAAGAGCCACTAGCCACTGCAGTGCTAGTGACTTCTTCAATGAGTTCAGTAACTGAATCCTCTACAATAGTGTTGCCACCTATAGATGAAAGCAGTCAACTAGTAAAAGCAATGGAAGAGATGTCCTTCAAGACCAACGAAATCAACAGATTGACAAAGATAATTGAAAATCTTGAAAATACAAAACAATCAACTCAGATAGATGCTAAAATACATGAAAAAAATGCCCACAGATTGAGTGAATAAGTAAAGAAGCTATAAAAAGAATTAACTCTCAAAGATCAGGTATCTTACATAAAAAAATTACCTATGGAATAATTTAATTGAAGCCATCCATGATGTATGGCCTTCAATTCAGGTAATTTTTTAGCAAAGAGAGTTATTATTGGTAGCTTGAGAAGAGATCCAAAAGACATAAGTTGATTTAGTTGATAAACTAGAACAGGCTATAAGGTTAATCAATTTCCTCAATATCAAGAATAGACAGGAACTTGAAGAATTAAAAATCAATGACATGATAGCAACTATCCTATAAATTAGGAAAGCTACCACCAGAATAAATTTAATGATACAGCTTGAAGATAAATGTGAAGGAATGAATACTGTTATAACCAGATTCATGGTTAAATTCACCAATTTAAGACAAAAGGGACTTCATGATATCATGGTTATTAATGATAAGTTAATGCCTCAAAATAATTATGACAAGAAGATAAGATAACATGCCAAGGAGCAGGTGAACAAGCAAACAAGTCAAGGCATTCCCAGAGGAAAAGTATTGCTAAAAAGTTTTGAATATTTGTTTTATTTCCAATATGAAATCGAGCACTTTTTCGTCATCAAGCCCATATTTTGTAGGTACACTGAGGCTGATAAGAATTTTAGGAAACTCAAAAATATTCAAATTCCTAAAAATGAGGATTGGCAAGCATTGACTAATTTTGTATGAAGAATGAAAGGCAAACAAATGAAGAAGAAAAAATATGTTTACTGATTTCACTATGAAAAAAGGTTTTACAGTAGTAAAGCAGTTTCACTGAAGGTAAAGAGTATCTGAAATGAAAGAGTATCAGTGAGAAAGAGTATGAGAAAAGGTATCTTATATTCTAAAGAATATCTAAAGAGCTAACAAAGAGGACACATAAGCAGCCAGCTGCTTCTTATCTTAAAACAATTTCTATTTATTTTGAATAAAATAGGACAGCTTGTTGATTTGTTAAGTAGCTGTCACTATTATTGTTTTAAGATATTTTATTTTCCTAAGTTAACTCCTAGAAGTCATCTAGGATATTTTGTTAAACATTATCTATAAATACTTCACTCTTTTGAAGTATTTTGTGTGGAATAAAATTACTGGAGATTACTATAGATATTTTGTTGACTTGAAGGCTTTGGATTTTGATTTTGAGTAACAGACTGGATTAGACATTTGGCATCTTACTTCAGGATCCCTATGATAAGCTATCTAGAGTGACGTATTTTCTTAAACTTTTTGTTTTTATCTTCTTTTGTTACATACATACATCTGTGTTTTAATTCTAAATCTGAATGTATAACTAGGAGTATTACTACAGGACATGTTAATAGCACCATGTTTTTAACTAGTTATCATTTCTTTGTTTTCTTCTGATTTCTGGTGTAGGGAACCCTTAATTGATCCCTCTCTCGTTTGACCTCTATCTACTACTTCCCTTTTCTGGATCAAAGGATTCTTAAGTGCCATTTATCCCGATCATACCATCTCAAAAACCAATTTTCTAAGATATCCAAGGGTTATCTATCTTGCCCTGCAGAAATTTGACCTTTTTGGCCTTGATCCTAGTTCTATTAGCTTGAATTAGACTCCAAATCCCAATGGACAAGTATATTTCCCTCTATCTACCCTCCAAGTGAAATTTTCCCACCAAATCCAACAAAACCAAACGAAAATTGCACTTTAATAACTAGCCTAATATTCACAAATTAAAACAAAGTTAAACTTGAAAGAGAGAGCCCTCTCTGAACCCTAGGAAGGCTAGATCATAGAGTTTGTAGTAGGTTTGTGGTTACCTCTAGTATTCTTTGACTAAAAAATAAAATCCCACAACTTAAGAATTTACTGGAGTGATAATAGCAAGTATATTGGAAACAAAACTGAGGTAGAAGAGGTAAATTTGAATGTAGAAACTGACACAAAATTTGCCAACTTGAGCAATTTTTGATGTACATTACCTCCACTCCCTTGATCCCAAGATTGATTTTCTCCCCAGCTCTAATGGAGAACTCTCCTGCAGACTTACAAGGTCCAAAATCTACATATTTGGTCCTGCTAGTTCCCCCATACTGTATAGGCACATTCTCTGGAGATATAAATCTGCAAGTAAAATCTAGTATTAAATATGTTTCTAGGAAATTTTCATTGAATATATCCTTCATTCTATCATATATAATTAGAGTCTCCAATTCAGTTTGAACATATTTTCACTACATCAGAGAAGGAATTTCACATACTTGTAGAAGGTCTCTATGACTTTTCCTTCACGTGCAATTATAAATTTTCTCTTGGTATGATGTGTCAAGAAAGGGCTCAACATGGAGTACAGTGCACTAAAATACGATGGGACATTGATGAACACCTGAAAAATAGAGAGAATAATAATTAAGAGGTGATTTGTCTATTTGATAAACTGAGTATAATATCCTCGTGCTTATAGTGCCCAACAAAATCCCATGCTTACAAACTGAATATAGAAAAAAGACTTAATTACATATGGAATACTTGAAAATTAGCAATATTGGAGAAATTATTCAACATTGTACACGAAATCGAATCATTTTGAATTCTGGCAGAGGTAACGACAATCGAAAGTCACATAAAAAAGGTAGTATTTTTTAGGATCTGTAGTCTACAATTGATGATATTGGAATTCAAGTCTTAGAAAGATAAAATAGTCAATTACTATACTTCATTCATAGAGTGATTTCATTTTCTTAAAAGTTTTGAGATAAGATAGAAAGAAAGGGTTTCCCCCATAAGTTTCTTGTGAAAAGCCTAATTTCCTCACTGTATTATATAGCAGTGGGGGCTACCTTAACGCAAGGGGTTATATCTCAACTAGTTGTCACCATATTGCTGAGAACTTGTTTAGTTCCACACTAGCAAGTGCCTTGTTAAATCCCATTGGGTAAGGTGCACCAATGTATTCGAATGGGCTTATTTGGGAATCTGGATACCATATTCAAATGTGATGAACCATCCTTTGGCTTCCCATAATATTTTCCTTTGAAACAAAATGGTGACCATTACATTGACCATGAAAAACAAAACCCTTGAGGGCAGATTGTCACCATACAAAGAAATGACTATATATGCTCCTCCATCTCTAAACCATGTAATTATAGGTGAAAAAGACAATGAGGCTGAACTTAAAAGCTCACAAAGGTCCACTGAGATTAAAAACACTATGATTCAAGAAACAAAACTGGAAATGCGTTGATCCAAGGAAAACTTGAGAGAAGTGTTTTTCACTTACTGAAACACAACACAAATACGTGTTAACTCCTCATACATGTCAGCATTGCATAGAATCTCTTAATCAAGAAGGAAAAAAAAAAATAACAACTGGATGACATACACACTAGAAACAGTAGCTTATATTCATTTCCCTCGTAATATTGACATAGTGTTGAACCATTGACCAGGTTTCCATTCTAGTCGTGGTCTGCTCTGACACACAAATGTTAGGAACCTCAGAAATACAGAGGCCCAATGGAAGCCTCAAGTGATTTTGATGAAGTAGATATCCTTCATGCACCTAAGCGAAAGGAAGACCATTCTTTGCAGTGTACCCCATCTGGACATGTTTTTTGAAGCCTTTTGAAAGGGAGAAAGGAAAAGGAAAAAAAAATTCCATGTACTCATTATACATAAGGTTCTATAGGAGTACTATTGTATTTTCAGAGTACGAGTAACTAATAATTGAATGTCGATACTCAAATATTTTGTGGGAAACTATTGTATTGTTTAATAAAAAATATATAAAACCAGATCTGCCTAAAGATCTTTATTAGATTCCTATATAAAAGGAACCTCTCTATAAAATATATATTGTAAATTTTAGCCTTTTTCAATCTGCACTGAAGATATATGTAATTTCACACCATTTTAAACTAGCAACCATATGTCAAGTAATAAATATCTAGAGATGCATCAGAAATTCCAATTTTTTTTGTGCCAAAATTCTCAAAACACCAGATCTACGACAACATCTAGCATCATCCTTCTGATCATTTATAGTCGTTCAGATATATTTTTCTAGGCAAGCTTGGAAAAGGCAAAAACATTTGTGTTTTGAGTAGTTACAGACCTTTCTTGCTACCATCTCTGGGTACTTATCTTGAAAAACTGCAAGAATTTGGTTTGATGCAACTCTCAATTATCTCTTCGGTATATTCTTAAGATCTGTGATATGAATCATGGAATTGACACCACCAGGCTTGAAATCAAGGAGCTTGATGCCCTTCTCCATAATTTGGACCCTACAGCTCATAAGCTTCTTTAGCTTCTCATCATCTCCAAAGATCTTATGGTAGAGCTCCTTGTCTCGAAAAATCCCATAAGCATTCTAGCACACAAGGTACCATTCTTATAACACTTCATAAACGTCCATCCCTAGACTTATTCACTTAATTTTCTACATCATCCGAATATATACATGTTTATATGGCTGTTCTATTATTGTATTCTTATTTACCTCATTTTATCCTAGATTTAGCTTTGGAATTTTCTCGGAGTTGTGTTTTCACTCCCACATTGTAATCATACTGGTTGTATCATTCTCACCCATTAACATATTTATGGTCATCCATTGGACATTAGTAAAATTATATTTTCTTATTGAATTCTCATTTTCAAAAATCTTGTGCCCACAATCTTCCTTTCCCACTCTGCCATTATTGCCAGAACACAGAAGAAGCACCACCTATACATGAATGACGCATCCAAATTTTTTTAAGACGTAAACCCTCCTAGAGATAGAAAAAATGGACTTACAGTCTGCTGAGAGGCAAAGGAACACATTTTTTCCCAGTTGTGAGTTAATCCTATTGTGCATGAAGCACTACAATCTGCTAACACATCAATTGTTCTCATCCAACAGGGAGTGAAATATTTCACTCCCCAGAGAATCAATACCATGTTCACCACTCCTTAAAGAAAGCAAAGGAATTTCTCAAGCAACCATAGCATCCGTATGCACTGACCAACTCCTGGAAGGCTGAACATAAAGCAAAAGAAGCAGTGCATCAGGAGTACAAAATTGACATTTTCCAGCCCCCATCTAGAGAGATAGTATGGTTACTGTGTAAAATCTATAGACAAGTCAATATGAAGGCCATGTAACATTATAATGTTTGAGTAAATGCACAATTTTTGAAGCAGTGAGAAAGATCCACTAGGGACAAGTATAACCAATCAACGATTCAATTCATTAATAGGAACAACATTCCCTCAATCCAACACATTTCATTTAGTTTCTTATGTAGTCTATACACTATTACCTACCCCAAAATGCCTAAGGGAAAATACAATTTATCAAAACATCATATCAGTCCACCTCTACTAGCCACTGATATCGAAGACAAAACAAATAACGTCTTCAACAAAATGCATTGCTTGTTCAAAGAGTACTCACATAGAACCACATAAAAAATAAAAGGTTTATTCAGAGGGAAATATTCTTATTTCTTCCACAAATATTGTAATATTGTGTCTAGTGCTTTGACAACTCATCATCTACCAATTTCCTCCTCCCCAAGTGTTAGACAAGCTTCTATTATAAGAATTCTACAAGAAATTCATCGATGTTTTCATCCATATCACAAGGCCTAGGAAATCACACTATGCTCAGCCAATCAGCCTGGTCAAGCATTCTATCACGAATCATGCCCATATACAAATTTATTCCAATGAACTGTGAAAGCTAGAAATTTTGACAGTTGAACCAATCTTCCACTACAATCCTGAAAAAATATTTCAAAATTAATGAGAACTAAAAAACCTAGACTTTCAACATACATAAAAAAGAAGAGAAGATTCATAACATCATGGACTACAAATGGATTGGTGGAAGACTAAGGTGAATTTTCAAAGGGGAAAGCAACAACTCTTTAGACCTTTCTGGAGAAAGTATAAAAGAAGAGGGGCGTGAGGAAGAGGAAGACAATTATGGTAAGGTCATATTTACTTGTAAACTCTAGGAAAGTTTTGATAACTTCAAATATTGTATGAATAATCAAAGTAGAAGCTTCAAAATTTGATGTAAAAGGATCTACTCAATAGGATTAATAACTTAGATACCATGGTTTGCAACAAGCTGGAATATATCCTCCCTCAATTTATGTGGGGAAAAGAAAGGAGGAAAGAAAGGCTTCAACTGCTTTCTTAAAAGTTGGGATACTTGCACCCTCAATACTAATAAGAGAGGAAATTGGATGATTGATATACTCAAGGAACATATTTAGAAGGTACATGGATTGTAAGGATGATAAAATAATAATCCACCAAGTATTTATCGAGGATATTGACCAGATATTGAACAATAGAGTTCAGTGCTAAGGCCGGGGTGCTGCCTTCCTAGAATACGTAGATAGTGCTAAGGCTGGGATGCTACCTTTCATCATTAATACATGCATCTTCAAGGTGCCCTAAATCCTCAAGCTCCAAAAATTGATTATTCGACCCATTGGAACACTAGAAAGCAACTTCCCTCATTGAGGATGTACCCTTCTGAAGTCCCAAAATTCCAAAGTCCTGAAGATTTAGCTTTGTCACTTCAAAAGTTCAATACATTATTAAGGATGTACTGCTTCTAAAGTCCCAAAATTCCCAAGTCCTGAAGATTTAGGTTTTGTTACTTAAAAGGTTCAAGACATTGGAGAATATCTCACCTATCTCACCAAATCTAAAAAACCCAAAATTATCTAGGCTTGAAAGCCTTTTGGCATTTGGACGCTTCAAAGGATTTCATAACTTTGCAAACTTTCTCACCAAAGAGTTTTGCATTTTTCGGGATTTCAAAACAAAAAGAAGGATATTGATGCAAGGGCACTAGACACTATCCAGTAATGTAGGAAATTTTGTCCACATGTTGTGGCTAGGAGGGTTCAAGAGCATTCGAAATTGTAAACAGAAAGGTGTCAATACCTTAGCTGTCTATTGCATTTAGGACAGTTAGAACCAGTAGAATTTGAATAGCTTTAGTTCCAATCCATCTGTCATGTTTTAGTTAATGAACTATAGTTAGGCTTTTGATTTACCAAAAACGGTCCTCACAGAGGAACTGAAAAGACATATGCTGATGTATAAATGTAACCCCCAGATTCATTGAAAAGGGGAGATTTTCGTAGTGAATTTGTGTGTTAAGCTTTTGCTTTAGTTGAATAAAAGCCGATATTGTATTGCCTATCTGTGCGTGATTGAATTAATCTTGGTGTAAATTTGTTTTGGTCTCGAACATATTGTCCTATGATTAGTTCAATAAAGAGAATTCTTGTGTAATCTTTGCAAATCCCTGTCCAGGGTTGATTGTGGATATCCCTAAATTTGTCACATTTCATTGTGTGATAGGACGAGAATGATACAATAACCAGCATCGCATATGTTGTAGAATGCCAGTCTTTGAATGAGTGCTCCAGTAGTTTGGTTATCTCATAAATGTGGATTCCGGTCATAGTGGAACCCACCTATAAAAGAAATAGTTTTGTTTTTCTGTTAATTGAAATCCTGAAGCGAGGTTAGACCCTGAGTCTGTGAATTGAGCGAATAGAAGGATACCATAAACCTGGTGTAACCTATGGTCATGTACTATTCAAAAGAGGTAAGTGGTATTGATCACACCGCTTTCGTGAGATAAGTGGTATTTTCTATTTGGGAGCGATTCCATTAGCCGCCTCACACGTAACATGAGGTGGGACCCCAAAAACTGCCTTTTCGCATGCCATCGCACATTAAAGTTTGACTGAGGAGGCAGTATGATATCTGCATATATCGTTTGATCTGGAGACTGACCATCAAATGAAGATCGCCCTCAGAGATGCTCAAAGGTTAACCTAAGGTATGGTGTGCATAATTAATTAAAATCCACATTGTGTAGGTGTGGGCCCAGGGACAAAAGTTGTTTATTTAAAAGTGTCAGGTTATTTAAATGACATATTGAAGTGTGACAACCTTAGTATAAGGTTTGACGAGAGAATTAAAGTTCGGGATGCGTTTAATTTTCCAAATTTCGTTGAATATATTTATTTGTCAAATTCTTCAAATTTGATAAATAAAACTACAAGAAGTTGTGGAAGACCACGTGGAGATGAACTGAGTTAATTGAGGGAAAATGCTGACATAGCTACACTAGTAGACCAGCTCTCCTTAAGGGGCCGAATTTAGTTTTGTTGTTGTCATTTGTGGTATTGGAGCTGTTGTTTTTAAGTTTTTTTGCATAGAATTAACATGGCAATCCAAGTTGGTATAGGTTCTGGCAGAAGGAGAGGTGGACCTTTCTCCAATGAAGAATTGTTGGGGATCTTGCAGAGGTTCGAGGCTAGAATGGATGCCATGGAGCGAAGACAGCCCAGAGATCCTAAAGACATCAATGAACCTGAGATAGAAGAAGTTGAAGAAAATACTGAGATTCCTCCTGACATGAGACTCCTCAGAACAGTTCTGGGGTCTGCAGTTAAGCCCAAGATTGAAATATCAAGTTTTGCAGGAGGATTGAATCTAGAGGAGCTGTTGGACTGGATTAATGAAATGAACAAGTGCTTTGACTATGAAGAAATGAGTGAAGATAAGAAGGTCAAGTTTGCAGTAAAAAAGCTGAAGGGACATGCTGCACTTTGGTGGGATGGAGTGCAAGCAGAAAGAAGGAGAGTTGGCAAGTAGCCTATCAAGAGCTGGACCAAAATGATGGCTAAGTTAAAACATAAATTATTTCCTAGTGATTATCAGCTAACATTGTTTAGGCAAATGCAAAACCTGAGACAGAGGTTGTTGACAGTAAAGGAATACACAGAATAATTCTATAGAGTAAGCATAAGAGCTCGGCTATTTGAAGACACACTGGAGAAGACTGCCAGATATGGTAATGGCCTCAAGCTAGAGATCCAAGATGATATTGGTATTCTGTCTCCTAAAACAGTTGAAGAGGCCTATCAGATGGCCTTGAAAGCAAAGGAGAAACTCCTGAGGAAGCAGTCTGCCAAAGGGAGAGGTAATTTCTATGGAAATGGTAGTCAAGGTGGTAGAGGAAAGCCTATTACACCCAGGGATGGAGCTAACAGTAGCTCACCTCAGAATGCATCTACATAGGGTGATGCAAGAGACATATGGGGTTCTTATAGAGGAAGAGGAGGGAGAGGTAGAGGTAGAGAATTGAGGTGTTATAGATGTCAGCAAGTGGGACACAAGAACTATGTGTGCCCATAGAATGTGGGTGTTGGTCCAAGAAATTTTGTTGTTGCCCAAGCTATAGAAGAGGTATAAATTGAAGAAGAAAATATACCAGAGAGGGGAGAGTCCTTGGTGGTTAATAAGGTCTTGTTGAAGCAAGCCAAAGAGGTCACTGAGCCTGCACAAAGGAAGACTTTGTTTAGGAGCATATGCAAGGTCCAGGGGAAATGCTGCCAGCTAGTCATTGATAGTGGCAGCACATACAATATGGTTTCCACTGAGGTGATAGAGAAGTTGAAGCTGAAAACAAGGGAGCATCCAACTCCCTACAGGGTGTCCTTGCTGCATAAAGGGCACCAGCTGATTGTAAAAGAATAGTGTGAGATAGAGTTGCAAATGGGTAGATACAAAGACAAAGCCTTATGTGATGTGATGCCGATGGATGTGTGTCACATACTGCTGGGTAGATCTTGGCAGTTTGATAGAGCAGTAGTGCATGATGGCAAGAATAACACTTACAAGTTCTTCAAAGATGGGGAACATCATACATTGATACCCATGGAAGAAGGAGTGCCATCAAGCAGAGTGGTTGACCCAAAGACCTTGTTTCTGAGCGGGAAGGAGTATCTATAGCAGATAGAAGAAGAAGAGGTAATTTTTTCTTTAGTTTGCAAGCCTAAGGTAGTTCTTAATTCTACAAATATTTCTGATTTCCCAATGGAAATCCAAGAAATGTTAGACAATTAATGAGACATTGTTGTGGATGATTTACCTGATGAGCTGCCACCTGTGAGGAAGATCAGCCATCAGATAGATTTGATCCCTAGATCAAATCTGCCAAATAAGGCAGCCTACAAAATGACTCCCATAGAAAATGAAGAAATCAGGAGACAAGTACACGAATTGGTGGACAAGGGACTGATCAGAGAAATTTTGAGTCCATGTGCAGTACCAGCAGTAGAGCCCAAAGAAAGATGGAGGCTGGAGGATGTGTGCTGATTCCAGAGAAATCAATAAGATAATAATCAGGTATAGATTCCCTTTACCAAGAGTTGAAGATTTAATGGATTGTTTGAGTGGTGCTAAATATTTTTCAAAGATATATTTAAAAAGTGGATATCATCAGATTAGAATAAGAGAGGGTGATGAGTGGAAAACTACCTTTAAAATGAATGAAGGACTGTATGAATGGATGGTTATGCCTTTTGGGTTGTCAAATGCACCTACCACTTTCATGAGACTTATGAATGAAGTATTGAAAGAATTCATTGGTAAATTTGTGATAGTGTATCTGGATGATATATTAATTTTCAACAAGACTAAAGAAGAGCATTTAAGGCATCTTAATTATGTCTTGAAGAAGCTTCACCAAGAGAAACAGCTGATAAACTTAAAGAAATGATCGTTCATGAAAGAAGAGTTGGTGTATTTGGGTTTTTTTGTCTCTACAGAGGGATTGAAAATGGACCCAGAAAAGGTTAAGGCAATTGTGGAGTGGCCTTCACCCAAAAAATGTTTTTGAGGTAAGAAGTTTCCATGGGCTAGCCATTTTTTATAGGAATTTTATAAGAAACTTCAGTAAAATTAATTCACCCATCATTGAGACAATAAAAAAGAGCAAACAACCATTTAAGTGGACTGCTGAAGTAGAAAGAAACTTTAAACTTTTGAAGCAAAAGATAACTGAAAAGTCTGTGTTGATTCTTCCTGATATTACTAAATCATTTCAAGTGAAGTGTGATGCCAATGGGGAAGCCATTGGAGCTGTGCTGAGTCAGGATGATAGGTCGGTAGCCTATTTTAGCGAAAAGATGAATGACACTATAAGGAAGTATTCCTGTTATGAGAAGGAATTTTATCCAGTTGTTCAGGCGTTGAAGAAGTGGAGGCATTATTTGATGTCCAGAGAATTTGTATTATACTCTGATAATCATGCTTTGCAGTACATTGTACAACAGCCCTAGTTGAATCATAAGCATGCCAAATGGGTTTAGTATCTCAAAGGTTTTAACTTTGTTTTGAAACACATAAGTGGCCAAGCAAATAAATTAGCTGATGCATTGAGTAGGAGGCACATGCTTATTCAAGAAACCAATTTTGAAGTTGTAGGATTTGATTTTCTCAAGGAATTGTATAAAACATATCCAGATTTTGAAGAAGCATTTGAGCCATGTTGTAACCCTATTCTAACAGATAGAAGCTAGTGGTTGGATTATTTCTTACAGGAGGACTTAATATTCAGAAGAAACCAACTATGTGTACCAAAATGTTCCATGAGAGAAATCTTGATCAAGGAGAAGCATAGCGGTGGACTTGCTGGCCACTTTGGTACTGATAAAACTTATGAGCAGCTGAGTCACTTCTATTATTGTCCCAAGATGAGAGAATAAGTGGATAATTTTGTGAATAATTGCAAAATATTTCAATATGCTAAAGGAAGGAGCCAGAATGCAGGATTGTACACTCCCTTGCCTATTCCAGACAGGCCTTGGGACATGGTGAGTATGGATTTTGTTCTAGGATTACCCAAGACTCAGAGAGAGAATGATGCAGTCTTTGTTGTACTGGATAGATTCTCTAAAATGGCACATTTTATACCATTTTATAATACTAGTGATGCCACTCATGTTGCTAACTTCTTTTTCAAAGAAGTTGTTAGGTTTCATGGGTTTCCCAAGAGTATTGTTTCAGACAAAGACACCAGGTTTGAGGGCCATTTTTGGAGGATACTATGGAAGAAACTTGGTACCAAACTAAGTTTCAGCTCAGCTTATCATCCTCAGATTGATGGAAAAACTAAGGTAGTGAATAGGAGTCTGGGAAATTTGTTGAGAAGTCTTGCAGGAGAGCATCCCAGGCAATGGGACCATATTTTTCCCCAGGCAGAATATGCATATAATGACTCACCAAACAGAAGTACAGGGCAGATCCCATTCCATATTATTTATGGAATGCATCCCAAAGGGATATCAGATTTAAGAAATATGGGAAAGGCAGAGTTGAGAAGTGTTGATGGTGAGGAATTTTCTTCAGAGATCCAAGCCATACATGAACAAGTGAAACAGCAGCTACAAGGCAGCAACATCAAATACAAGGGCAGAGTAGACTTGAGAAGAAAAGAAGTCCATTTTGAAGTAGGAGATCTGGTTTTGGCACACTTGAGAAAGAACAGATTCCCAAAGAAGCAGTATAACAAATTGAAGTTCAAAAGGATTGGGCCATGCAATATACTTAGAAATTTTTCTGCAAATTGCTATGAGATTGAATTACCTCCTGATGTTGGAATATCTCCCATTTTTAATGTTGCAGATTTGTACGAGTACGAAGATGATGGTGCAAAAGAAATATCAGTACACAAGGAATAGATTGAGTGGGAAAATCAGCTACCTCCAGCACAACCATTACAACCAGAGAAGAAATTGGAAAAAAGAGTGTTCAGGAAGACCAAAGGACAAGAGTACTTCTAGTACTTAATCAAATGGAAGGACCAGCCAGAGGAAGATGCCACTTGGATGACTGAAGGAATGTTGCAGAAGATAGGTAGATCAGTGGAAGAGCTCATGGAAAGGAGCCCATGAAGAAAATTTCCCTCGGGAGTCTGATGCAGGGGCATTAGAAACTAGCCAGCAATGTAGGAAATTCTATCCACATGTTGTGGCTAGGAGGGTTCAAGAGCATTCGAAATTGTAAATAGAAAGGTGTCAATACCTTAGTTGTTTGTTGCATTTAGGATAGTTAGAACCACTAGAAGTCGAATAGATTTAGTTCCACTCCATCTGTCATGTTTTAGTTAATGAACTGTAGTTAGGCTTTTGATTTACCAAAAACGGTCCTTACAGAGGAACTAAAAAGACATATGTTGATGTATAAATGTAACCCCCTGATTCATTGAAAAGGGGAGATTTTCACAGCGAATTTGTGTGTTAAGTTTTTTCTTTAGTTGAATAAAAACCGATATTGTATTGTCTATCTGTGCATGATTGAATTAATCTCTGTGTAAATTTGTTTTGGTCTTGAACATATTGTCCTATGATTAGACCAACAAAGAGAATTATTGTGTAATCTCCGCAAATTCCTGTCCAGGTTTGATTGTGGATTTCCCTGAATTTGTCACATTTCATTGCATGATAGGATGAGAATGATACAATAACCAGCGTCGCATACATTTTAGAATGCCAGTCTTTGAATGAGTGCTCCAGTAGTTTGGTTATCTCAGAACTGTGGATTCTGGTCATAGTGGAACCCGCCTATAAAATAAATCGATTGTTTTGTTGTTAATTGAAATCCTGAACTGAGGCTAGACACTGAGTCTGTGAACTGAACGAATAGAAGGATACCGTAAACCCAGTGTAACCTATGGTCATGTACTTTTCAAAAGTGGGAAGTGGTATTGATCGCACCGCTTTCGTGAGATAAGTGGTATTTTCCATTTGGGAGTGATTCCATTAGCCACCTGACACGTAGCATGAGGTGGGACCCCAAAAACTGCCTTCTCATGTGCCATCTCACATTAAAGTTCGACTAAGGAGGCATTGCGATATCCACGTATACTGTTCGATTTGGATACTAACCATCGAATGACGATCGCCCTCAGAGATGCTCAAAGGTTAACCTAAGGTATGGAATGCATAATTAATTAAAATCCACGTCATGTAGGTGTGGGCCCAGGGACTAAAGTTGCTTATTTAAAAGTTTCGGGTTATTAATATGAGATATTGAAGGGTGACAACCTTAGTATAAGGTTCGATGAGAGAATTAGAGTTTGGGATGCATTTAATTTTCCAAAGTTCGTTGAATATATTTATTTGTCAAATTCTTTGAATTTGATAAATAAAACTACAAGAAGTTGTGGAAGACCATGCGGAGATGAACTGAGTTAATTGAGGAAAAATGCTAACAGAGATACACTAGTAGACCATCTCTCCTTAAGGGGTCGAATTCA
Organism: Pinus albicaulis; assembly: GCA_034641835.2. Lineage (NCBI taxonomy): Eukaryota > Viridiplantae > Streptophyta > Pinopsida > Pinales > Pinaceae > Pinus > Pinus albicaulis. Next base: position 37,938 of record JAXQQM020072530.1, read on the forward strand.
TTTTTGTTGTTGTCAGATACCATCTCAACACCTTGAAGTTCAAAAGTGGAACCCCCATCATATAACTTCTTAATGCTAGGAGATAAAGAGCCTGATATTTAATAAGTGAACCCCCTCCTAAAACAAGAGGGTCCAAACTATCCCTATGTACTAACCAACTCCTAGAAGACTGAACATAAAACAAAAGAAGCATCACATCAGGAGTACAAAATTGACATTTTCCATCCCCCATCTAGAGAGATAGTATGTTTACTGTGTAAAATATATAGAGAAGTCAATATGAAGGCCATGTACCATTATAATGTTTGAGTAAATGCACAATTTTTGAAGCAGTGACCAAGATCTACTTGGGACAAGTGCAACCAATCAGTGATTCAATTCATTACCAGGAACAATATTCCCTCAATCCAACACATTTAATTTAGTTTCTTATGTATTATATACACTGTTACCTACCCTAGAATGCCTAAGGGAAAGTACAATTGATCAAAACATCATAACGGTCCACCTCTAGTAGCCATTGATATCAAACACAAAACAAATAGCTTCTTCAAAAAAATTCATTGCTTGTTGAAAGAGTACTCACATAGAACCACGGAAAAAACACAACAGTTATTGAGAGGGAATGATGCTTATTTCTTCCACAAATATTGTAATATTGTGTCTAGTGCTTTGACTACTCATCATCTACCCATTTCCTCCTCCCCAAGTGTCAGATGAGCTTCTATTACAATAATTTTGTAGGAAATTCATGGATGGTTTCATCTAGATCACAAAGTCTAGGAAAGCACACTATTTTCAACCAATCAGCCTGGTCAAGCATACTATCACGAATCATGCCCATATAGAAATTTATTCCATTGAACTGCCAAAGATGTATATTTTAACAGCTGAGCCAATATTCCACTACAGTCCTGAGAAAATATTGTAGAATTGATGAGAACTAAAAAACCTGGTCTTTCAGCATACATAAACAAGAAGAGAAGATTCATAACATCGTGAACTAGAAATGGATTGGCAGAAGACTAAGGGCAATTTTCAAATGGGAAAGCAACAATTCTTCAGGATTTTTTGGAGAAAGCATAAAATAATAGGGGCGTGAGAGAAAAGAAGACAGCTATGGTAAGGTCATATTTACTTGTAAAATCTAGCTATTACACATCTTACCCAGATCTCAATAATAACACCAAAGTCACAACTTTTACAGAGAATTCCTCCAGCCCTTCCAATGCAGTCTTCTCCAAGTGTTAGGAATCACAGTCCAAAGGAGACCCAGCCACTTCATAAAAAACAAAACAAAGCATCCCAATCTCTGGTGTCCCCTAAAAGCTCAACCTCTGCCATAAAGGGAAAATCCACCAAAAACATTGAAAAATGTGTTACAGTTGGAGTAGATGTGCATTTCCCCCTCGACACCATTATACTCTTTAACCAATTTTTTCTACAACTTCTTAATAATAACATATTCATTACAACTCATAATCATCCAAATTTTTCTACAACTTCTTGATAATAACATGTGCATTACAACTCATGCTTCTTATCCGATTTTTTCTACAACAATTTATTGATAATAACATGTGGCATTACAACTCCAGTCCAAGATGGCCTCTACCACCAAATCACTTGCTAACTAGCCTGCCCTTTTCACATTTATGTGTGTAGAAGAGTCAAGGCCCTAGTCTAACCTTTTTAGGGAACACTAATCAGCCTTGTCCTCTGTTATGTTTGTATTAGTGGTGGAACCTTATATACATAGCTTATCTATCTTCTCTGTAGGGAACCCTAATCAAGGCATGGTTTTCAACATATGCTATGTTAATTTTTCATTCAATTTATAAGAATGCGCTTTATTTATTTGAATCATATTACATTATTGTGTACTTTCATATAAGTAGTGGTTTTTCCTTCTATTCCAGGAACGCAAAATAATGGTTTATGGGCATCTGCCATCCTTCAATATTTTCTCCACTTATTGGGCAGGTATCTTCTTGTTGGATTTTAGTCCTGATTTTCCCATTTCTCCTTGCAGATAAAAAATGGCTTCCTTGTTTTCCAACAACTAAAATGAAGAGGTATCAAGACTTGAAATCAATGCTGCAGTCTGCACCTAGTATCGTCTCTCTGGAATTGTTAAAAATTTTCACCCAGTAGTCGAGCAAGAGAAGCAAGCCATTTTATTTTGGCTGCTTTAAACGTAGAATGAAATGATGTCTATAATTTCATAATAGACTATGAAGCTGTTGTAAAGAAAGTGTATTTTTACTGTGAAATCCTAAGACTGATTAGCTGGTCATAACTTTGAAAGCATAGTTTCTCCTCTGGTCCTATTATATGAATGAATAGAGTCTAGACTGAGTAGAACCTTACTTTCCATATTTCCATTCTCTTTTACATTCTACATTGCAGCTTCTAAAATGTAAAATTGCAATTTTCAACTGTGCAATGTACTCTCCATTGACAGCATGTACAGTAGCACATTCTTTTGGCTTTTAAAATATGATATATCAATCTACATATATAAACAGAATTTTAAAAGGGTAAAATATTTTTAAATCTATCTAAGGTGTGTTACCCATCAAAAGTGGGTGACCCCCTAGGATAATTTTTCTCCTAGATCTCTCTTCAATCGGAAACCAAACTTTTCAAGACTAAGTTGCTGCAATACATTGGACTTATTATATTTAAACGATAATAAGTTGCAGGCTTTTTCAAAGAGGGAAAATGACACAAACTTGTTCAGGTTTTCTGAGGAGAACCAATTTTCATTTAAACTTAGTCCCATACCATACCACATAACGATGTGGTTCCAGGGCATAGGTGTCAATACAAAAATCAATTTCATGGCTTCCTCATTAACATAATATCAAACTCTTATCAACTCTAACTGAGCTAATGGTTTAAAAAGTGGCATGGACCTTGATATAAGCACCTAATTTCGTTAGAAAAAACATAAGTGAACCAATGTATAAAAGTTTAAGTTTACAATTCTAAAAAGTGATAATACAAGACTGTAAAGAAATAAACCACAAATAAAATCCAGAGAGCCATAATAAAGATAGTGCCACAACACCAAGACTTGTCCAAGACAATACCTCAGAAAAAATGCAATAACCAAGTTGTACAAAGAAAATTTGTAAAAAATACATACATGTGAAATTAAACCTAATGGAGAAAGGATATAAATTTGGAATCACAGTACTCTACAAATTCTCTCATTTTACCTTCTTTTATCATACACTTGACGTAAAAGTCAGATCCATTCAAATGTGGCAAAAGTTTTGAATTCTTCACTGCTTTGAAACTTGTAGTTGAGTCACGAGTGTCTTTATCATTTAGGTTGAATGGGTAGATTGAGTCATTGTTTTATCATTGTGACTTATGTAAATCAAATCCTTACACCAATAAATTGCATTTGATATAATTCAATGGAGCATTTAAGTATCATTTTAAGCAATATGTTGTAGTATCCTGTAAGTTCCTACATACTTTTCTACTTCATTGCTTCTAGATACAGATCCTATGCTCCAAAACAATTAATATCATCCTATATTTTGTAAATATGAGTTCATGCCTCTGAAATTCAAATAACAGATTAAATTTTTGGATTCAGATGCCTCAGTTTCAATCATTCAAGTAAACAAAATTCAGTTTCCTATGGTGATTATCTCAGTGGTTGCTTGGAGACAGATCTGATATATATGTCTGAAAAGTATGAATGGACCTAGAAATATATGTCTTGACATATTGACAAACAACTTCAAAAATATTATAGAATTTGTATTACATGACATTCTCAACAAACATATTTTCTTTAGGATGAATGTGGCAATATATCAAACATTCATTTGACCTCTTAGTGTATACTGACTGTCTAAGCATATATTTTTTCACTTAGAGGTGACAAACCTGTTTATTCTCTCAATAAAAATCTTGGCACACCTATAATATCTTCATGATGGAATGGGTGTGGTGTCTTTGTGACTATAGTGAATGTAACTCTTGGGACAAGATCTTTAACTTCTCTCAAAATGTCTTATAATGGAAGTATTAGAATGTGTATGAAGGACAAAACTTAGATTCATGTGATGACAATCTTGACACCCATGAGATAAGCTCAATTTTTATATGATTCGACATTCATTATCAACACTTTTACATATGTAGAATATTCAACATGCAGACTTGACACTCCTATGAAGAAGGGTTAACATAATAGTGGCATATCCATGGAATTTCATGTTCTATGATGATGGGCTCAGTATCTTGAAGTGGTGATTCCATCACAACATTGAAGGCATAAAAATCCAAACCAACATAATAATCACACAATCCAATTGACACTTAAAATACATTAATGTTTAAGGTCCCACAGGAGACTAAAACCCCCCAAAAAATATTCTTTAACAAAATGTTTTGGAAGCATAAGAAAACCTTTATTAGAGTGGGAAATCCTCCCCTGTGTCATTGGCTTGAGAAATAGTGCTCCTTTGTATCACTGTATGAAGAAACAATGCTCCTCTATGTCGCTGTCTTGATAAAAAATACTCACGTGTGTTTCTGGATTGAGAAACAATGCTCCTTGTATCACTAGGTTGATGAAAAATGCTCCATTGTGCTTAGAATATATCTTAAGGGGTCTCAAGGGACATAGAAACTTGGTATCATCTTGAGAAAGGTCAATCAAGTTTTGCAGGGTGAATTCAAATTCTTTTTGTTAGGTGGCACCCTATGGAAACAAGATACCAGGTGGAATAAAAGGGGAATGTAGTGGCTAATACAACAATTATAGATGAAATGGTAGGACCTATATATATCTTAGTGTTTCCCATGAATATCTACCAAATAATTTATGATTAGTGTTACTTAATGGTATATTCTTTCCACCAAAAGGGTACCACTACTTAGAACTGTGGAATGTTGAACTACATGAACTCCTGTTTACTCATCTTGTTTGAAACATATGGAAGTACCTAAAGGGCATAGATTGTAAAAGGGGATTACCTCTCCACTTTAGAATCTGATGCTGCTAGGATATAGATATTTCATGAGATTTTCCATGAAAGAAGACTCTGCATGGAAGTTTATTGCAAAGGGTGATCAAAGTCTAAGGAAGATGGATGCTCAATCAACTTTTTTTTCAACTGATGATGAAAATTCTATTGGTATTGCTCATGGGGATGCTTGTAGTTTTGTTGGTTCAGCTGCTGTTGGTGGGAATTATGATGCTTCAACAGCTCCTTTCACTAGTGATGGAAATGTTTCCATTTCAACTGATGTTTCTTCTTATTTGAATGACGAGGTTGAGATCCTAGAGCACAAGCCTCACTAATCGGCCATTCTCACACCCAACTCCATACCATCTTCATCGGCATGGATTATTTTATTTTATTTTTCAATGAATAAATTTCCTGGATCTGGCAACAAATTATCCTTCTCATTTCAATTAAACTAATAAAAAAACATAAATTTGTATAGATCACTATATAAAGCTTTCCGATTTGCTATTTTATACAACATATAGCTACTTATAACCTAGGAATTGCAACAGATCTAAAGGAATACATACAAAAGAATCAAAATAATGATAAGAAGAGAAGAATACACACAAACCTTAATCAATATATCTATGGATGACCTCAAGATTTATTCCACTAAATCATCATGGACTCCAGAGGACTGGTACCAGATCATGAGCAGAACAATTAAAAGCATAATGGACACACCAACAGGAGATCCACGGCCGTGTGAATGGAAGAGGGATCCCCACCACCGAAGAATGTAGAAATCCTGTTAGTGTTGGAAGAGGAGGAGAGCCACCTTATGATCAAGATCAATACCATAGGCACCGCCATGACCAAGACTGGATTTATCTCACCTACCATCTCCACTACATTTATCTCTTGCAAAAACAAAAGTGGCACCACAAGAATCACAGCCACTATAGCTACCAAGAGAAGGGCATAGGCTAGAGAAGAAGCATATAAAGGTGGGTATGCAGTGGCCATGGTTTGAGCCTCGGCAGGATCCCTGGATACTATATTAGAGTATCATAATTAACTACTCGGGAGCTATAGATTGCATAGCATATGAAAGGAGATAGGGCATCTTCGGGTATTGTTATGTGATAGAGACCCCACCTGCAACTCATATGGTGGAAGATATCCGTTGGCATGGATTCTTATGTGTCCATAAGAATGCCAGTGAAACCCCAACCAGTAAAGCCCCAACCAGTAAAAAATTATTGATAGAGGGAAACCCCAACCAGTAAAGCCCTAACCAATAAAAAAATTGGGGTGAATGTAACTCCAATCCCCCTCATACCCATTAAATCCTAGCGAATTCCATTCAAATCTACTCCAAACCAGAAATCAAGAGGCAAATCCATCGTTTAAATGTTTATGCACATTTATTTGTTTTGGCTAACAACTAATAATTAATTATTTTTAAAATAATTATAGGGATAACTATATAAGACTATATAAAATGGGTTTTATATAAAAACAATTCCCCTCCAAAATCTAAAACTCTTTAAAATTCATCCCTGGGTTAGAATTCACCCCTAAAATTTTACCCTGCCCTCCTAAGATACAATATGACCCGGATTTTCCACCTCTTTTACTCCAAGGAAACATTTGGAGGTTTTTAATATAATTTTTTCTCCTCCAATAGTTTGAGCACCCTTTGAGAATTTTGAGCATGATCCTTCCAAGACCTATAGTAGATTAGTGTATAATCAAAAAATATGAACACAATTTTTCTAAGGAAGGTTTTGAAAATGGAATTCATCAACCCTTGAAATGTAGAAGGTGCATTAGTAAGGCAAAAAGGCATGACTAAAAATTCATAATGACCCTCATGAGTTTGAAATCATGTTTTATGAATATCTTCAGTCCTCATTCTAATTCGATGATATCCTAAACATAGATCCAACTTGGTAAAATACATTGCTCCATGCAATTCATCCAATAATTCATCAATCACAGGAATGGAAAATTTATCTTTAATAGTGAGCTTATTGATCTCCCTATAATATGAATGCATGTGCCATGATCCATCCTTCTTGTGCACCAATACTACTGGAGTAGAGAAAGAACTTCGACTAGGTTGAATTATACCAACGTTTAACATTTATGTAATCATACGTTCAATTTCGCTCTTTTGGACATAAGCACATCTGTAAGGCCTGATGTTTGGAGGAACACTTCCTAGAATCAAATGAATAGAATGATCATGATCAAGAATAGGTGGGAGTCCTTTGGGAGTTTCAAACACCTTGAAATGATTGTCCAAGACTTTTTGGAGATTTGGATAAATTTATGATTTTGATGTTGGAACTTAGACTAGTGACCATAATTTTGTAATTACGCTTCCTTGTTATTTATTCAGAATCTTTGTCATGACATTAGAGCTTATTATCTTTCCTGACTTCCCTATGATACCCCGTAATTCAAATTCCTTTCCTTTATAAAAACATTTCAAGATAACTTCTTGAAAATTAAAATCTATCGTCCACAAAGATTGTAACCATTGTACTCCTAGTACAAAATCAACAACTCCCATTGGAATGGAAAGCATTGTACTATTCAATACATATTCCCCCATGGTTAGCTTGATATTATGGCACTTTCTAGAGGAATTTATAGTTCCTCCCATTGCAACCATCACTTCACACTCTGGTCTTGGGTATATGAAGGAATTCAATTCCTTGGCTACCTTACAATGAAAAAAATTACGAGTACCACCCGAATCAATCAACACTATTACATTTTTATTCTTGATATGTCATTCTATCTTGAGAGTTTGAGGAGTGGTAATTCTTTCCAATGCATTACAACATATGGTCAGACTCATTTCTTCTTTCTCTAGGGTTGGTTCCTGGTGTATATCCTCCTCTTTTGAAGTTTCTTATTCATTCTCTTCCTCCTCTTCACAATTTGTGTAAAATAATTTATTCGCAGCACACTTATGAACTTTAGTGTATTTTCTATCACAACTGTAGGAAATTCATTTTTCTCTTTTTTCTTCAAATTTTTGTGGTGTCAACCTTGTAGGTTGTGGAATTCTAGGAGCAGCAACAATTAGATCTTTATAAATGTGAGTGGTAGGCTTCCTTGTCGCCATAATTTTACTTTTAATTTTTCTTGCAAACCTGAATGCCTTCTCCAATGAATTAGGTTCCCAAAGGAGAACCTCATGTTGGATGTTATCCTCTAAAGTCCTTATGAAGACACAAATATTGTGTTCCTATGGAATATCAATTACCCTTATATTTAAATATTCGAAGTCCTCAATGTGCTCCACCATTGAACCCTTTTATTTGAGATTTATCAATTGGATAAAGAAGGCGTTGCTTTTTGTATCCTCATAATCTGCTATCATTTCCTTCGTAAAACATGACCAAGTGACAATTTGTTTACGAGAGTAAAGCCATCAATACTATACAAATGTATTTTTCTCTAAATATAAAGTTGCAATGCTTACCTTTTATGTGTTTTTCACAATATGGAGATCAAAATATTGCTCCATATGTAGTATCCATGTTACGGGATCATTTCCATCAAACTCTCTCATATCGATCCTTGGAATATGGTGGGTCTTCAATCCAACATTATATTTTATGAAATCTCGATTAACATTTATTTTATTCTCATCATGAGTTTCCTCTACTAAATTTTCGCAATTAGGAATAATTTCTTGTATCAACTTTGTCAAACCTTCTTTCAAACCTTTTGTGTCTTCTTTTAGATCATTCTTCATGTCTTCCATGTTGCCTTTCATTTTTTCATCGATCTTAGCTTCCATGCCATTCATCTTAGCTTCCATGCAATCCATCTTAGCTTCCATGCAATCCATATTAGCTTCCACAAATTTCTTCAAACCGTGCATCTTAGCTTCCATGCCTTTCTTCAAACCATTCAACTTAGATTCCATATCATTTTTTTCTACACTTTGCAAGAGAAAAAATTGTTGCACTTGGTCTTATAATTTTTATGTATCATTTTCCACTTATTCCTCTTCATGAGACATAGTAGATCCTTCTTATGTCTTAATGGGTGTTGAATTATTTTTAGGCGAAATTTTTGAACCAAATATTGATATATATTATTTAATATTCCCTTGGAATCCCTTCAAATTTATTTTTCAAATTGGTATTCCTCTGAATCTTCTTTCCAATGCCACATTTCCGACCTGGTTTGGGTTCTTCAAGATAAAGTTATGCTCAGTCTCCCATAATGACCTAATTTTGGACTGGTTCAGTAGAGCGACCTTGTACGACATGCCATGTGCCATTGTTTCATCTTCGGTTCTAAAATCAATGAACAGGAAACCAAAGTATGTTTTATTTTGACCAATATTTACAGAATTCCAATCTGATGCTCAGAGAGAGAGTTATGACGATTTTCCTAAGGTCACCTCTTTGAGATGAAATTCGAGAGCCTACAGAAACTCTAACTTCCACAAATCATATCTCTGATATTATTTCGAAAAAATGTCTCAAATTTTTACACAAAGTTCTACAGAATTTCTTAACAAATGGTTTTTTTTTTTAACTTTTGATCCTTCGTAAGAAAAAATTTATAGTGACAATTTGACAATGACCTATTTGAAGTAGTGAAACCCGAGAATCCAAATTTATAATACCAAATGTTATGAAACCAACTCACAAAATAGAAGAAAAAAGAGACCAATGACTTAAATATCACCCTCATAGAGGGGGAAACCTCCTTTAAATTACATAAATGAACAATTCTTGGATGATAGAAATGAACAAATCTCGTTTCTATATATAGGATTCCATGGGGTCACAACATAATATTAACCGAACTAATAATAATAATGTAAGGGCACAACCATACCAATAGTGGGATTTTATGGTGCACAATAATAAAAATATGGGGACTACAAGGGTACAACAATAACAATATTAAGGGGGATACACTAAAAATGATAAGGGACTACACTAGTAATATATGGACCTAACACTAGAAAAATGATCTTTCCATATATATATGATTCATGCATCATTTTTCTCCCATTTGGTGCTAATTCTCTAAGCAACATACAGTGTCATGCCATTCACAAATTCAATAGAATCAAATATAAAATTAAGAAAATTATAATTAAATATTTAAAACCTTACAAAAATGGGGGTAGGTAGCATTAGAATTTAAAATAATAAAATTTACTATAGATTTTATTATATTGCGTAAGATACCATAAATTACGTGAAAGTATAAAATTATGTACCTATCTATTAGTGCGATGAGAGTTCTTAGAGAATAATTTCTAGTTGGAATGCTATGTTTGCAAGACGAAAGTTGGAAATGTTATAGTGAGCTCCTTCATATCATAAAAAAATTTGTAATCAATATTCTTAGTCTAAATGGGATATGCTGATGAATCAGGTGGTCTGGATTTTCTTAATGTTTTAGGAGAGGTTGAGCTGCTCTAATTTTTGGTGGAAGTGGTATTGGAATATGGAGCACTTTCCTACTTTATTTTCGGATTATGAGATGGAATAGATGGTGGAATAAGTCTTCCTAACAGCTGCTTCTTTAGCTCCTACTCAGAAATAGGCCCCTTTCTCCTAAGATTATAATGTCCATTTGAATGTTGAGGAGGAGATTCATCACGATTGTGCTTATCAACTCTGTATATAAATCCAAGCATATTCATTGAGTTCATATGACTTGAATATTCATTGACCACAATTGGCTCATTTTCTTCCTCATTTTACTCAGAATTTTCTTCCACTCATAGAGTGTCTACAAGATTAGTGATCATGGTGTTCACGTTATGGTTCAATTGCGAGCATGTTTTATCAAAAAAAATTTGTTGTTGGAAAGTACAAAAATTATCCATGCCTAGACTTCCAATGTTGAAAACTATTTTAGAAAGTTGTGAAAATTTTTCAAGTTGAGAATTATTATTCATTTCAAGAGAAATGATTTTGAAAGCTTGTTTCTATTTGATGCCTTGCTTGACCTCCTCTTCTGTTTTTTTACTTCATTGGTGAGCATCTTAAAATACTTGGTTAAGATTTCCATGTCAAATGAATCTCACTCTTTTGCTTTGGAAGAGGCTTGGGTCATTTTACCATTTTCTTGGAGTTATTAGAATCTTCATCATCATTAATGGATCTAATACCATGCAAGTACTTTTCTAATGTGATTTCTTCTAAAAAATTTAAAGAGAGTGTATGCTTTGTAGTTATTTTGATGGAAACATAACTGTTAGTTGGCTAGGCAGAAATGCAATTCTATATAATGATAGAATCATGAGTATGCGTATTTTTAGGGAAATTATTCATATACAGTTGAACCTTTCATTAGAATATTTTAATTTCTCCCTTCCATCCATCTTAATGCTACCGAGTTATTTCAATAACATGGCATGAGTTTTATAATCAACAAATATTTCCAAAAAAAATTCCTAAACTTCGTCCAACCATGGATTGAATATATATGAAGTATATGGCACCATGTTGCTACTCTACCTTGAAAAGTAAAAGGAACGATTCAACAAGAAACATTGACATATATTGCCTCTAGTGTTCATAGATGCATCTAGAAATCGTCAATGTCCTCCCCTACCTTAGTCTTCTTGTCATGATCAAAATTTGATAAGATATTCTCCAGATGTTTCACCATTCTATGAATATTTTCTAGAAGATTGAGAGGCCCTTAGGCCATATAATCCAAGTCTTGATCAACCATGTATTTGTATCCCTTTTCTTCCTCCTTTTATGAATCAAATGAGCCTTATCCCTCATCGTTCAAACCTTCATTAAACTCAAAATAAACTATTGGTTATTCTTCATCAGAAAGAACAAAATATTCCTTGTTCTCTTTTCGAATAGGTTGAAGTAAATCTTGCTAAACTATCTCCTCTAAAGGTTTCTCTAGTTCTTGCAGAGTGGAAAATACCAGATCTGCCATCGATGTAACCGATACACCAGTACAAGTGTTTGGAATTTTAATAGAAAAATTATAGCTCCTAATATTAATTGTCAACTAGGATTTGTAAACACGAGTTGCATTGTACTTTTGATCCAGCTTGTCTCATAGTGTATAGGTTTACTCAATAATGATATCTTAGTACAAAATGAATAAATTTTTTTGTCATCTAAGGTCTATTTAAATAACAAACAAAGAGTGTTAAAAGAGATTAACCTACGTAACCTTTACCAAGCTACATTGTTCTAATATTTTTGCAATCCAATATCCTATTTTAAATTATGAGACAATCTCTCTAATTAAGGAAACATAACCAAACCAAATTCAATCGACTTGAAATTCCTATTTTCATCAATCCATTCTATACTCAAGGATAATTTTCACTTAAACTATATCTAAATTTCACTACAATTATCTTACTGCAATAAGATTTTAAAATGGTACAAAACAAATCAGATCATTCTCACACTGTAACCGAATCAACCCAAAAATTCTATATTGTACTCGAAATCCTCAACCCTTCTATGATATCTCAGAAACCATAATATATTTATCAATTTCCTTATGTTAGCATAGAAGAAAAACTATAAAAACAACACACATACTCCTTAATCATGAACTCAAAACTCAAGCTAACTAGGACACTCTGTCTCAAGGGAAACACACACTAATAAATTCAAAATTCAAACCAACAGGGAAAATCCCTAACTCTTGATGGGCTCGAAACCAATTCAATTCACACCTTGACTTATATCAATTCAAAACCCATTAACAATAATAAAGGTATCCTAATCTATTCATGAAACCTAGCACACTTTGAACCACACCTCTATAATAAAGTCCTACTTGACTATCTAATTGTAAAGTAAGTACAAGACCATGTAATTCTAATGCTGTAACTGAAAACTAAGTTAACACAGAGAGAAATATATTACCATTTTCGAGAGACTCCTTGTTAATTGTGCAAACTCCACTTGTAAATAAAATCACTTTCACTTTGAAATGTCTTCAAAATATCACACTACTATTCAATTCACACACAACTTTAAGAAATTGAATTAACACCATTAAACTCTCATTCCAAAAATTAAACCTACTGCAAAACTCACATTACTTATATAAATTCAAACTCACACTTTTAATCAGTGTAACTTACTCCAAAAATTTATACTATATAAAGATTTAAACACCCAACGCAATTGATACTCAAGCTCAAACTCAGAATGAAACTGGCACTGCTGGAAAGAAAACTATACTACCAATAATAAAGCTTGTCCTACGAAACAGTAACTCAAACCCAAGTAATTCGATTCCAAATGTAAACACTGCTATTATGGAAATTTAACTATACCTCTTTAATTTTGTTTCAAATTCACACCGAGGATTCTAAGGCTGGCTTCTAAAAACATCTACAATACTCAATGACTTGGCTTCAAATATAATTGCACTACTTGCTGAATTAACTTCCAAAAACACACTTAATTTTCAATGAAATTCAACCCTAGTGCTAGAAATCTGAAACACACATAGGGAACTTGCACTATTAAGTCACTATCGTAAAGCATGCACATAATAATTCAATATAATTCTTCCTATAAGTACTTCAACATAACATAGAAGTTTAAGGAAATAGAGTAATGTTCTGTAAGAAGGATTGAGCATGATATGCATTGAACTCCAAACCGAAGAAATCGCGAGACCAATTATAATCAAAATCTTAATTGAATCAAATCAAAATCTGCTTTATCATGTTGTAGAATTCACAAGTTCTATAATAAAAACAAACAAAATATAATTTAATCTACCTACGAAAAGAACTAAGTCCGATACTTTGGTGGGTCCTTGCCACATCTTGGAAGGTTAAAACTTATAGTAAAAGGAAGATATTCACTTATTCAAGCTAGAAATGCATTGCAATGGTACTCACAAAAACTCAAATAAACACACACCCATTAGATTACTCAAACACGTATTGAAATAAAATAATGAAAGTTTGTAATAAAAAAAAGTCATGCGTACACATTGACAGCTTCAATTCTTTTCTCTCTCGATAAATCACTTAACTCCTCTATTGGCCTTTATAGGTGATACTATTATACATAAAATAGAAAAGTATTTCATTACATGGAAAATCGAAGGATCTATACTAATCTTAGTCTTTTACAAATCTGATTTCAAATAAATATTTAGTTCATTTCTAACTTCTCCCAAATTACAGTCCATCCTTAGGCTGCGTGAATTATATTTTGATCTGGAGGTTGATCTAGAGGTTGCCTCCATAGACATCATCAAGATTAGGGATCATCAAACTCGATTCTAGAAAAATGGTAGTTGTGTTGACCTCCTAGAAGCGTTGAAGTTATAATAGGCCTCTGAGACTTTAAGTATTATTCCATGACATGTGCTTTAAATACATAAATCAAAAGTAGAATTTGATGCCACAATCCTCCTCCATATTTAGCTATTTAGGCCCTGCTACATTAAAATTCACATATAAACCCATAAGGATTAATTATAAAGCTAGGAACATAAGTTTAGCTACTAAATTTTAATCACAAAATAGTAAAAATGACACTATTGCAATACTTTACCTCTTATCAATGATTTTTTAGGGCTTAGGAAAAAATGAAGATGGATGATAGGAAAAAGTGAACTTCTTTGACAAAAGAGGGTGAAAAATAGTGATAATGAGTTGACAAAATTGGGACAAAACAGGGCACCAACATACCCCGAAGCCTATTTGGATGCATGCCCTCATGCATCTGCTACTGCTAACAAAAGGTCAAAATTGGACGAACCTGATCCTAAATCCATGTTGCTTTGATAAAAACCTCCAACTGGTGATGGGGTAGCCTCGAAATCATTTGAAAATACCAAGCCAGCTTCTGAGCATTTAGCCTTTTGAACTGCCGAAGTCGAGTTGTCTTCGATCGAAGGAGTTGTTTTTTCTTCAATTTTAGGACATAATTTTTTGATGTGAGGGACTGATTTTTTTCTTCATATTTCTTATTGGTGTATTTAAAATAATTAAAAAAGTTTTTATACCTGTGTGCACACTCCCAAAACTTGAAAATTTTCCTTTGTAAATTTTCTACAACATTCTATAGATTCTCAACATCAATAGCATGGGACAGTTGCACAGGCGCCATATACTACTAAAAAGTCATGCCTCCTTGAACATGGCCAGTGGAATGATCATTAGTGGTAGAACATTCCTTCTGCCTATTTTTAATCTTACTGGGTACATATTGGGGAAGGGATAGATCTATGATATCCTTAATATCAACCTGAGGAATGTATTCTCCGAACAAAGGGGGAACTATGTCTTCACTCTCCAAAATCCACTCCTTGGAATTTTGATCAGGGGATGACGGGTTATGAAAATGTGTAGGATTGGGAACCTTGGAGACAGAATGTGCAGCTTGATTCATACTACAAGTTTTTTGTTGGCCTTGAGGAGAGGTTTCCACAATGGAAATTGAGCATTTTTTAGCAAGGAACAGATTCTTTCTGCATTTTGGCATAGGTTTAGGATCATTGTCGACTGGATAAAACTTCATTTGAGGTTATTCAATTCGTTTTTCCTTTATAGGTATCTCCTATGGTTGGTTTGTTTCTTCCCCCCGTCGCTTTCATTTATACTTCTTAACAGTTTTATTTTTTAAAAATTCTATTTCTTCTGACTTGGTAGAAGAAGGGGTTTTTCTTTCAAGGGTTTCATAGGTGGGGGAGGTAGAAGTAGTAGGAGATGTAGGGGAGGTAACGGTTTCTTGGGAACTGGGCACAGGGACTTCCTTCTTTTGCTTTAGGCCTCGGCGTACTAGTCTCTTCCGCCCATTCCCCTGTGTTTCCTATCCAAGGAAATTTTGAAACAAGAAATCCTTCCATGAATTCTTGTGTTTGCACAGCTCAAAAATGACTATGACCTTAATTAAAATGTGATGGTACAAGGTTGTTTTAGGCTTTTGAATTTATCACTAAGCACCTCGGGCCATTTAATGAAGACTAAGCCATAAGAAATGTTGTATATTAATTATAAAATCCTCTGTAAAATGTGTTAGGAACTGAATATGGTAAAGAAAAACTATGCCATACCTGCCCTCGCATGTTAGAATGTAATATCCCAAAATGGAATAATGCATTGATACACAAACACAATATTTGAACCACAGTAAATGTACATATATATTATGATAAACATAGATATATACAGAATATGTGAGCCATTTTATTAATATTGGATATCAATTCAGTTACAACAATGTACAAAAATAAGGTACTCTAGAAAAAGGGATGGCCTGGAATGATGCTACAAGCCTGCTACAACAAGCACTACGTAACTGGAGAGTTTCACGAAGAAATACTGCACTGTCCCTTTTTTTGATGATGTACATATAGATGCCAAAAAGGAAAATTTAGATATATGGAGCTCAGGAGATCTGATGATGCCAAGATTCAAGATTTGGCCAATGTGATGGACACCCAAGATAACCCAGAAAGGAAACTCCAGAACTATGAGATTGGAAATTTACCCTTTTGGGGTTTGATCCCTGGTCTGCTAGGTTATGCAAATCTGAAGCTATATCTTTTCATATGATGGATGCAATATAATGTATAACTAGATATAAGCTTTGAGGGTTGATTCCTCCTTCAAATATCCAAGCTAGGAGCTTGAGATCTTATCTCTTCTTCCTCCTCCTCGAAACGGAGTAACTGAATATGAAACTGCTGAAGAAAATGCACTATACAAGAGGGAGAGACTCAGTTCCAGCTGAAATATGCTGAAATAAGGTCCAGGATAATGGAAATAGTGATGGAAAGGTGAGGGGATGATCTCTCACAGGATTCGTAGCTGAAGTGCTAGAAACTTCCTTCCTCTTTTCGTTCTACAATGATGGACTGCACAATCCTTGATGGGACTGCTACTGAAAGAAGGCCAATAATTTTTTTCCTGATGCTAGATCTAAAATGATTCACTAGGAATTTTTATCTTGAAGTTCAAGGTGATAGGAATAATCCTTCACCGGTTCTCAAGCTGAAACACTAAAGACAACCTCCTCCTCCCAAACTGATCTTCAAAAATAATGAAATTCCTGAACGCATATGTTCTGCATAGAGTAGGAACACTATGGAACCAATGGCTGATGATGAAATAGCAGCTCAGAATACCTTCCTAGATTAGGCACAAAATTCCCTCGTGGGTAAGGGTGGGATTCCCGCTCGAGAACACCCTGTGCTAAACAACATTGCAGATTTAGCTAAACAGCATAAGTCTAGTGCATTGAATGTCAAAATACAACTCCATATCTAAAAAAATTAGAAAATAATAAACTAAATTATTCCTTCCATTCTGCCTTCATCTTCCTTATATACAAATTCAGCCTTCCCAAGCCCTGGCCCACCTTTAAAATACGTTGTTCATGTGGAAATAAGCCTCCATGTTTGACTGAGTTATCTCTCCAAGTCCTCCATCATGTCTACATGCAATGTGAACCCTCTTCATCATGTGTGCATTAAATGCACTACTTTATCCATCACTTCATCATGAATTCTCTATGATATTACATTTTATTCCCTCCATGATCTCAGTTGACTTCTTCAACCTCCTTGATCTATCTATTTAATGAGACATGATCTCCACTCCTTTTACATTATTAGCTGCTCCACTACTCCATTATGTAGATCTAGGTTTAATTAATCCACATTCACACGTCAATAAAGTGGATCTTATTCATCTATTGAGGATTATGGGTCCCTTTACCCTTTTATTTACTTAATAATTAAGTTCATTAAGAACTCTAATATTCCAAATAAACATGTGAAATATTTTGAATATTACAGTCCTCCTCGGAAAAATGTTGTTTGTCCTCAAGCAACTGCAAAAGTAGACGAAAAATCCATCTATCCCCCTCCAAATGGCATCCACATAAGGAAGACCTCCCCATCTACTGCAATATTTTATAGATGTTTGGTTCCAAAGTTGTCTCTCAAGAATGCATAGAGTGACTTCGAACTATGTGGTTAGATGTCCCTCTTTCTCCAAGAAGTACCAAGTGACAACCATATGTTTTCCAACATCATCATCAATAAATGAGATACATAAAATAAGGTGGTTCTTATCACAAAGGAAAACTCACATCTCACAAAGCATTTATACATCCCATGTTTCATGAAGTACATTAAGCATTGACATTCCCTCATCCTTCACCCTGTTGGCCTTGTTGGATCCATGCATCTTCCCAACATTTTGCAAAATAATAAATATAGATATATGGGTGGACAAATATGTCAAACCATATTATCCCAATAGTAACCATTGAAGTAAGGCCTCTTTCTACCATCCTCCATCTCCATTATGAAAGAAGGTCAATCTAAAATCCCCCAAAAGCAACCAAAGAAACAAGAGATGTTGCTGCCTATTCACCTCCTCATGTGCATCATGGTGTAAAAACATACTGACAAACATGTGGAATGTCACTTTAGCCCAATAAAATAAAACACCATTGATAGACATCATGAGAGTACCATGCCAAGTTCTACACAATACAAAACACGTGGACACAAGAGATGTCATGCGATGGCCAAACTCTCTCAAAAATAACCAAAACAACCATGCCTTTTTCTTCTACATTCTTCCAATAATGTGCAAGGAATGAGTCAAAAAAATATGAGCCATTGGGTGGTAACCATACTCACCCAAGAGCAAGTAGTGTAACCATACCTCCTTCTTCATTACATGAGTGTTATTTAAGGCATGGATCAGAGAAATAGGAGTCTTTGGGTAGTAACCAAACTCACCCAAGATCAACCAGTGTAACCAAGATTCTTGTTGGCCCATTTCATATATCTATAAGTGGTCATGCAACCCCTTTCTTATCATCCTCACCCACTCATTCGAATGTGGATGATGAATGATATTATGCATAAGCATGGTATCCTCCCTTTGTATAATACCATTCTCCCCAAACTAATGAAGAAATTTTCACTCCATGATATGTTGAAGTGCACCTCCAATGAGATCTCTCCATGCCACCTTCTTCTCATCAATGGCCCTCCAAAACCAATAAGGTTCAGGATCTACGATAGGTATAAGTTTCTCTTTGAGCTCTGAGATGCTCATTGAGAAAGAGTCATCTTGAAAGGGTAAAAGATTTCCCATCTCAAGATGTCTAACATCTATCATATTCTTCTCCATTGCTTCATGAATGAATCTTCCATTTGATTTCTCCCATAAGGAATGGGTCCTATTCTTCTCATTGTTGCTCATTAACAACGTTGTAGATCTGCAAGGTAAAACATGTGTTGTCTCAAAGCAAGGAACAATGTTGAAATCATAACCAACCATTGTACATAGGATCATACTAATACCATCTTCTAAAACTCCACATTTCAACTTAAAGGGTTGAATGTAGCTCAACAATGATGAACTGGGATGGTTTTTCATCTCCTCCTTGATTAAATCAAGGGTCCTCTGCACAATGATATGATGCTACTCCAAATCAACATGTTGTTCTAACCCTTGGTTATGGATTGGCCCTGATGGCATGTCCCCATAAGTTTCAATAAGAGGTACTAAAACAATATGGGATGGAAATGGATTCATACCTTGGATCAATTGATATGTGGGAACCTCTTGCAAGACCACAAGAGTTACTTCAATCGGGACAATGTTGTCTCCAACTACTAGTAGTGATGATGGATGTATCTCTACAACTATACCAGTGCTAGTATATGTCTCCTCCTCATCATGCATCTCATCAATCATGCATGGGGCTCCAAATGTCAAGAAATCAAGACCATCTTGCACATATGCAAGTGATCCTCCTCTTGATGTAAGCACATTTATATCTAGTGGTGGTAGAGGCTTCTCCTCCTGAGCGATAATGAGGACATCTTCTTTCGTCTCTTCATGTACTATCTCCTTGATGATGGGAGATGTAACTATGTGAGATGTCTCTGATTTATTTCTACCATATCTCTTCTTCAGTCTTTAAATAAATTCTGCATAAGCAGACACTTTCATGTGTGACAAGTGACTGAGCCACCAATCTCTTGCTTCACCTTCTAGGTGCAACACTGCAAACTCCACAACCTCTCTTCCTGATATAGGATATTTCAGAAATAATGTAAATAATTCTTCCCTCCAAGCCCTCAAGGTGCTTGTGGAATATCCATTAGATCTAGGCAATAAGAATCTATGCCTCTTTCTTCTATTGCTACTTCTGGATCCCCTCTCTTCTTTGAGTTGAAAAAAATATTGGAGAGAGAGATTCTCCTTCAATGCTCTTGGTTGTGACTTATATTCAGACATATATACACTTAGGGTCTCATGCCCGAAGTCTCCATCATGTTTATACCAATCCTCTTTCTCGTCAAAGAAAGTGGATCTAGTGGAATAATTTGAAGCCTTTTTCTTCTCTGGTATTCTTTGCTGCTGATAAGAAGTACTGGGTCATTCTTCTTTTTGAAACCTTCTTGAGATTTCCCTTTTCCATTCTCTCCTTGTTCATTGATCTCTTTGGAGAGAGATCCTTCATAGATCTAAATAAATACGAGGAAAAACTTAATCCCTCAATTATATTATATCTCTACTATCTTATTTTCATATGTTTTCAATAATGTCCACAAGGTTAGCCAAAGATCATGCTCTGATACCACTGTAATATCCATAAATGGAATAATTCTTTGATACACAAACACAATATTTGAAACATAGTAAATGTACATAAATATTATGATCAACATAGATATAGGAAAAATATATGATCCATTTTATTAATATTGGAGATGGATTCAGTTACAACAGTGTACAAAAATAAGGTACTCTAGCCAAAGAGATGGCCTAGAATGACCCTATAAGCCTGCTACAACAAGCAATGCATAGCTAGAGAGATGCAGGAAGCAATACCACGCTGTCCATTTTGCTGGTGATGTACATATAGCTTATAAAAAGGGAAATGCATATCTATTGATCTCAAGAGCTCTCATGATGCCAAGATTCAAGATCTAGCCAAACTGATGGACACCCAAGATAACCCAGAAAGGAAATTCCAGATCTATGAGATTGGAAATTTACCCTCTTAGGGTTTGATCCCTTGTCTCTTGGATTATGTAGATATGAAGTGAGATATGATCATATGATGGCTTCATTGTTATGTATAACCAAATCTAAGCTTTGAGGGCTGATCCCCCCTTCAGGTCTCCAAGATAGGAGCTTGAGATCTTGTCTCTTCTTCCTCCTCCTCAAAATGTAGCAACTGAATATGCAACTGCTGAAGAAATTGTGATGTACAAGAGGGGGAGACTCAATGCCTTCTAAAATATGCTTCAATAAGCTCTAGGATTATGGAAACAATGATGGCAATGTGAGGGGATGATTCCTCACAGGATTCCTAGTTGAAGTGCAAGAAACATCCCCCCTCCTTTGGATCTATAATGATGAACTGTGAAATCCTTGATGGGATTGTTGCTGATAGGAGGTCAATAATATTTGTCCTGATGCTAGATCTGAAATGATTCCTGGGGAATGTTGATCTTGAAGTTCAATTTGACAGGAAAAATCCTTCACCGATTCTCTAGCTGAAACATTGAAGACAACCTCCTCCCAAATTAATCTCTAGAAATAACACAATTCCTAAAGGTATATTTTCTGTAGAGAGTAGGAACACTATGGAAACAATTCCTGATGATGGAATAGCAGATTAGAATACCTTCCCAGGTTAGGCATAGAAGTCCCCAGTGGGTAAGGTTGGGATTCCCACTCAGGAACACCCTGTGCTAAACAACACTGCAGACTTAGCTAAACAACATAATAGTGCATGGAATGCCAAAAGATAACTCCAGATAGAAACAGATCACCAAATCATAAACTAAAGCCTACCTTCCATTCTGTATTAATCTTCCTTATATACAAAGTGAGCCTTCCCAAGTCCTGACCCACCTCTGAAATGCGATGTTCATGTGGACATAAGCCTCCATGGTTGACTGCACTATCTCTCCAAGTCATCCATCATGTCTACATGCATTGTGCACCATCTCCATCATGTGTGCATTGAATGCACTACTTTCTCCATCACTTCATCATGAATGCTCTATGATCTTACATTAAATTCCCTCCATGATCTCAGTTGACTGCTTCAACCTCCATGATCTATCTCGTTAATGGTACATGATCTTCACTAATTTTACATTAGTAGCTGCTCCAATACTCCATTATGTAGATCTATGTTTAATTAATCCACATTCACACATCAAAAAGGTTGATCTTATTCATTTATTGAGGATTATGGGTCCCCCCACCCTTTTATTTACTTATTAATTAGGTTCATTAATAACTCTAATATTCCAAAGAAACATGTGAAAATTTTGGAATATTACATAGAAAGCATTGTAGCATGGTTATCAGCGGATGCCACTACTCCACACTATAACTGTGGAGCACACACTTGGCCCAATTCAATGAATGATATGCCAGTTTTAGGAACATCGCACAGTTAGGAATGTCGATTTTCCCACCTTTAAAAAATTGCATGCCCTCTGTAGGCAACCCTATGGCCTCACTTAAGGAATCCTTGGTCACTTTCAGACTTAAATCCCAATCTTTGCTTTCTTCCAATTGAAGCTCGAAGCGAATTCCAAGGCCACTAAATCATTATAGCCCTGAAATTTTTGTTTTAACATTGTCCATCCCCTTTCTTATATAATATCTTTACATCACTGATATTCCGGGCTTCTTGAAAATTAGCCGAATGTCTTCTCATGATTATCAGCTCCCATTGTAGACAATACTGCAAAAATTCAACTCAATCACACTTGCAACAGGCTCTTATTAGAGGAGGGACTCCTATGCAAAATACCGAAGCAGAGGGAAATGTATGGTGGTGGAAATATAACATTCGTGCAACAAGGAAATACATACCATCGATTGCCATTAACAACTACCTCTGTTTACCATCTCATATGCTCGGCAGATTGAAATGATAATCACATAGCCCATCAATCATTCATCGATGAACCCTCAAACTTGCCCTGTTTAAATTAATGATGCCTAATCATGACTCTTTGATCCCATGGAAGCCATACTCACAATTGATCTAATCAATACTTAAAACTAGAAAGTGTGTCGAGTACCTAATCAATGAATGGTGATGGAAATTAATCTCACAAGGTAGTTTTGTTCAACTTCCTGTAATCAACACATATGTGCCATTTTCCATTCTTATTTGGAACCACCACTAAAGGTGACATAGATCTACTGTCTGAGATTGGATAAATAAATTTTATAGCTAATAACTTCTGTAATTCATCTTTGACAATCTCTCTAAAAGTGGGGTTTATTCTCCTTTTTGGTTGAAGGACAGGTGTCATATCCTCGTTGGTGTATATGTGATGGATACAAGTGTCCAGGTGTATGCCTTTCATATCTAAATAATCCCAGCTGAAAGCCTCATATTTTTTATGAATCATGCTAAACAATTACTACTTCTGCTCTATAGTCAATCCTATACTGATGTGCAAAATATTTCCTTCAACGATTTTAACTAATTCATTAATGAGTTCATTTCATTCTTCCAATGCTGCAAATGAGGCAAATATAACTCGATGGAAATTTTCTTGAAACTCGTTACTGAAAACATGTTGATAACTCGTTATATTTTTAATTAATAATAATAATTGGTTATTATATAATTTAATCAATTAAATTAATAAGGAAAATATACATATATACACCGCGATTTGTTAATTTGATTAATTAATTGGTTAATTAGTTGTATAAATATATTAAAGAATTTATAAATAAATAAAATAATAATAAATAAATAAATTAATTAATTAATTAATTAAATTTAATTAAATTAAATAAATATTTTAATATTTACTTTTTCAAAGTCAAACTAACCGTTTTCCTAAGGGCTAGTTGAGCCATTTCTACATCTATTTATGCTTAATGTCTGGATCTGATCTCTCACATAGTCCTGATGATGAACCACACTGGTTGGTTCGAAACGCGTCGATCACGTTTCAGTGCATGTGATTATTACCGAAAGAATTTATACTAATTTATATGTTGATAATTGTTAAAGGAAATGGGATAATCAATGAAAGAACTATTAGATAAAAATTGTTGCAAGATGTGATCTACGTATTGTTCTTGGAGTCCTATAGATTAATCTAATGGTAGTAAAGAAAACATGCAATCTTCATCTCCATAAGGACTCTCTAGCCATAAGGGTAATTTCGATCCAGTTTGAGCAGGGGGTGGAGATTGAGAATGTTTGATTATTTAACCCATTAGATATGACCATTTATCCATTTATGCACCCTATCAAAATATCAACTGTAGCTATCCAACGACGTCCTAGGACCACAGAGTGTCTAGTTCTAGCGGTTTGAGGAGAAATGACATTGAAATCTATGGGATACTTCCATGAAGCAATGGTGACCACAATGTCTTCTAAGGTTCCGAGAGTTTAAAAATAGACTTGTTTTCCAGTTCTAGAATGATAGGTGTAGGTCCCTTGTAAGTTGTAAGGATGCCATAGTTTCATATGTCATAGCGTTAATGGCCACTCCTAAGTCTTCAAGGGTATTCGGTAGATGCACTCCATTGATTTCGATGGTTACAATGGGATTCCCTGTGTGGTGGTGGTTTTGGTGCACAAGACTAGAAATCAACAATTTCTTATGAGGAGTGGTCACTACCTCTAAGATTTGGTCATAGGAGGATAAATAAAAGAGTTAGCAAGATAGTGTACATGCTATAAAACATTAAACACACTAAACAATGATATAGGATGCGTATGTAGAGAGAAAACAAGACTAAACTAAACATAAACCTGAAACCTCATAAAGATTCAAATAAAACGATAATAATAATGGTGGCATCAATGTCCCCTTTTACTGCTTGTTGTTAGGAAGAAATATAGTACGTTTACACTCTTGCAGAGGGGCCCTTAGAACTATGGAGTTCTAAGACCCAATGCAAGGATGTTTTTACCTTCTAGCTACTTGGTGTAAGGGCTCTCTCTCTACTCCAAAGGATTGAAGTTGTTGGATGGCCAACAATCGAACAACCTCTCTACTTCTTCTCTAGATTACACACTGCTAGATTACTTCAAAGAAATTTTGGCCAGCATAGCAATGTACTCTCCCTTTGTTCATCTCTTGGTGGCCTTTTATAGATGAATTCAAATTCTCCTTCCCTCTCTTGGTACATTGATGGATGGTGACCCAAGAGAGGGGGTTGATTCCATTGTGTGCCACTTGATTCCTTTGTGTACTCCCTTAAGGTCCCAAGCAGGCTTAGGTAGTTGTCCTTGGGTGGCCTCATGTGTGGGATCATTTTCCTTTAGTGTGCCTTGAAAGTGACTTCCACCACTCTTAGGTCTGCACAGATTTTTTAGAGAAAGCCACAAAAATATGCACTTATAAAAGAAAAATGTGTGCAAAGGCGCATTATTCTAGTGTCTTGAGTGCACAATTTGACTTTTCGTCTAGACCTTAGAGATTTAAAAAAAAAACATATTCTATAATGTGTCTTAGCCTTATAAATACCTTCTGCCTGAAATTTTGTAATGTCATCTTTTCTTTTCCAATTCTCCAGTGATAACAGTTGGCCCCTAATGTGGGAGGTCTAGGAAGAATTGTATAGCTTAAATACATTATAGTTTCTTTTCCATGTATTGTGTGGAGAGAGAGAGAGACCTACGTGTAGCAAAAAGTTGGAAACACCTTACAACGAGTCGAAGGGTGGCAGTCTCCTATGGGAACCCTGCAAGAAATAGTATGATATAATAAATACAATTTTTCTACGACGCGGGCATGTCCCACGCTCGTCATGCTTTGGGTAGATAAAAAAATCTATCTGATAGATACAAATTCTGTTTGTTTCACTAGTATTGTAGTGATTTGCTGATTTGGTTGATGATGATGATTGTTGACACCCTTAGGGGCATTTTTCTTTGAAAATAGGTGGAATGTGGTACCAGCATGCGGAAGCTTGGTATGGCATATAAATTCTCATTGTATGTATAGGTGTATGACTAGGACCTTCCCATTTAAGGATTGTTGAAAGAGATGCTTACAATGGCACAGGTCTACGATGAATTTGATCAAAGTGCAATGGTTGTAATGTACGATATCATCATGACATGAAATATTATGTTGTACTCAAATGTCAAGAGGATCAATAATGTCTGTGGGCGATGATGATTCCCATAGTTCCACCTGAGGATGCCCCTATTATGGTTGTGGGTAATCCAAGGTACCGCTTCCTTTTTCGAAAATAGGAGTTGAATTCAACGAAAAGGAAGCCTCAACTGAATGAGATAGTCACTGATTCAAGGGATTATCATCTTGGATTTGATAGGTTTAACATAGACATGATGGCGAGGGGTGAATAAAAATTGATGACACAGATTCAGTGGCCCAAGTTCAGAGTATAAAAAGAAGCTTGGCGGCAGTCATAACTATTTCTAATGAGGAACTCCCTAGAGTCGGTAGGACATCCAGGGTGGGTATATGTTTGCTATGAATGTCATGGTGGCTTATGCATGAAAGGTGTGATACTCTGACCAAGGGTGACCAAGGACTGCTACCATGGGACAAAAATGGATGGATGAGCGTAGGATGTTGTTCACTGTTTTCGGTCTTTTTACACTTACCAAAAGAATGAAATAATGGGATTGGTTCATACAAAACGTAGAGACGAGTGCTCCAAAACATGAAAGTGCTTGCTCACTGACAATGTGAGGAGGTTGTTTTTTCTAAGGGTGGTGGCCCCATTGGTTGGTCTCTTGTGTGGGGGTGATGAAGCGGATGGAAAATATTACAGATGGGCTATGCTGATGGAGGTATGGTAAGCCGAATGCGAAGCGCGGTAGTACGCTTTGGGTCTTCTTGAAAAACCTTGCAGTTCAGGAAAGGGATTTTATTTTGATATGGTAAAACTTGACTTGATGCATGGTGCGTGAATGGGCATGAAGTTCTTCCCAGACTGAAGTGGTATAGCCATGGAATAATGATTGTTCTGATATATGGTATACTTTGAGTGATGGGCGCCATGGAGGGGAGGCTCTACCGACCAACAAGGATGTTTATCATGTACAAGGTGGGGAAATGACAAACATGGTCAGATTCTTGGAACATATGGTTAATTTCTTGTGGAGAAATGATTGTAGGATATGAATAGTTTTGCTAGGACTGTATCATGTTGAGGGTAGAATGAACCTACTTTGGCACTTTTAGTGGATGGAGCGATGTATGGTTTACACAATACCTACAAAAAAATACCCCAAGTGAAAGAATATTCGTGAATAAAATATTATTGAAAAACATGTGCTGAATGAAAGGTAGATGAGAGAGGGGATACTTGTCGGCACTGAAAAATTATTTTTTCGGATTTGTGAATGTGTGGATCCTCCTTTGGGCATTATGAGGTGTTGATCACTATGTTTCTTTTGGTTCTAAAATTGGTTCTTCTAAGGTCTTCTTTGAGTGTTTGAGGTTTTAAGAGGTCAGAGGCTTTTGTAGAGATGTTCTTGCTGTTGCAATCAGCCTGAGTACCCAAGACTTGCGATTCTTGAACCAGGTAGGCCCCAAGACGTCGTAAATTTAATTTTTTTAGTATGTGTGGGCTAGGGTCCATACAAAATGGGTTTGTACAGAACCCAAGTAGGTTTTTCCCTTGGCTGTGCGGGTCATCAAGTCATAGGCGCTTAATTTTCACGTAGAACCGAGGGTTTTGCGAGAAATTATCGCACCTGTACTGCCTTTAGGGGTGCCATTTTCACATCTATGAGAGAAGCATGGGCGCATCTCTCACGCTTGTTTGAGAAACAGATACGTGAAGAGCCAATGCAAATTTTTGATTTTTTTTGGGAAATTTGTCAATTTTTTTTTCTTTTAATGTCACCGATGTGTGCTTATTTGATGACAGAATGCTATGGAGGGAGATGGATTGGCCTAACCTCCAGGTCACTTTGGCAGTTGATGCCCATGCATGACAGCAGTTGGCGCGATGGGGTATTCTCAAGTTCATGGATAATGACCTCTTATGATGACAAGAGCATCTGCTGCGTTACCTGAGCCGATGTTGGGACAAGAAATGCAAGGTTATGGTGCTATGGGGATGTGACCTAAATATCCATTCCGAGATGGATATCTATCTTTTTATTAGGCTGCTACTTCAAGGTGAGGCATTTCCTTATCCGTTTCCCCCTGTGAGAGTGGATCTTCAGCAGTTCTCCGTGGGCCATTATGGCGGGGCGCCTCTCACAGAGGGGTGTATTCAGATAGCCTGAGTGACTAACCTAGCCAAGAACTGTGCTCTGGTAGTTATTGTGAGATTGACGGGGTCATCTGCGCCCAATCAAGCGTCGGGCCCACACAGGTTGGTGTTCTGCGCCGGCTAAGGGTCTGTCACTTTTTATTTTATTTTTCCCATCACTTCTACGATGGGATGGTGGCTCAGTTATCCAAGGTCTGGGATGGATTAAAGTTCTATACATATGCTAGTATTATATGTAGCATCATGTATGAGAGAGTGGTGATGCTGAGGCCTACGATGGTTGTGCCTGCTGGGGGTCCTCGAGAGCCTCGCATGAGGAGGTGGGCCCCCGTGATGCCTCGTGGTCGGGGAGGTTGGGCGGGGTGTTATTGGAATGCCACTATAGAGGCTTGGTTTGAGGCCAATC
Source organism: Pinus albicaulis (assembly GCA_034641835.2). Lineage (NCBI taxonomy): Eukaryota > Viridiplantae > Streptophyta > Pinopsida > Pinales > Pinaceae > Pinus > Pinus albicaulis. The sequence goes on from JAXQQM020072530.1 coordinate 66,592, forward strand.
CTCAGATGTTCCTACCCTTCCCTTATGTAGGGATGGACTTTTGTGGAGACCCAAACATGGGTCTTCCTGTTGGGTATGCATGGGGGCCAACAGGTATGTTCTTATTTTTTATTCTACATTTACTTGAGTAGTTATGCTTTATAAGTGTATTAGGATGAAAATGACATAGATTTATTACTCTTGACGATGTTGGCAAGGTCAAGCATCCCATGGCTCAGTTGTTGGGACATGGTCGGATCCGGAGGCCTTGTGGTATTCCATGCATAGACAGGGGATAGGGAGGGGCTCTGGCGCAGCCTTGGGGTGGAACACCATGTGGGGAGGATGGCCCCTCATGGGAGGGTAGTAGCTTGACTACTACCGAGTGCGCTGCTGCAGTTTCTCGCACCGAGGCGACGGAGGCTCACGTCACAAAGGTGATAGAGCAGATCGCTGCTCTGGAGTTCAGGGCTCGAGTTTTGGAGGATGCATGGGGTCGTGTGGATTGCTTTACCCAGGGGATTCCTACCCATTTTTTTGTGGATGACCTTGATGACGCATTTTTAGAGACGTTGATGACCTAGGAGAGAGGTTATCGGTCGAATTTGCGCTAGGTGGCAATCTTAGTTCTGACAGCGGCTCCAGTGCTGGTACGAGGAGTGGTCATGGATCCAAGTGCCCCACCTAGAGGGGCACCGCTCTAGAGCCTTATTGTACACAGGGAAAGCACCAGTTATGAGGATTATTCCCTTATTTTTTCCAACTTGTATATTTGTATTTCTGGGTTGACTGATGGGTGAGAGATATGGAGATTTTTGTACTCAAACACATTTTTTTTAATATATATGAGAGAGATATTTTTTTTGGATCTACATGGTGTGTCCCATGTTGATATTCGTTTATGGATTATGTGTTGTGTTGATGGATATCTATATTTTTATGTTTTTATTTTTTTATTTTTTTTTATTTTTTTTTATTTTTTTATATGTATGATGGTTTATTCTAGATGCATTGCAGTTTAGGATATTGTCTCATATGCGATCAGATGTTTGGTTTTTATTTCTTGGTACATGTGTCAATGTAATGTGATTAAATTGATGGCTTAATATTTTTGCACGAAAATATTTTCTAAACAAGTGCAAATCGCGTACCTCAAAATCTCATTTTATCAGTGACACCACTAACTGGGAATGGAGGTAGATATGAAAATGACGTATGCCATGATTGAGGGTGTTAGTCATCAGTATTTTTCACCTGTTGATGATGACTAGTTTTTAAAAGCCAAGTTTTCTAGAAGCTGATCTCCATTTTTTCAAAACTATCATCTACAAAACACCCCTAAACATTTTTTGTCCTCCTACCTTTTCCAATCAGCCTATGATGAGAAAAACCTAGTTGTCAAGTCCTATCTAGTTTCAGTCATATAATCCTATCCATCAGCGGTCATAAGCTAAAGTCATCTTCTTTCATTCACCCTCATCCCCAGGTCATTCATTAACCAACTATTGATAAGAATGTCAACCACCCTACCTCTGGTGATATGTTATCTTCAAATATGGTCATACCAAAGAGAATACTCAAAATCTATCAAAGATCTCCCCTAAGTTAGGCAGTGGCGCTTTAGGAAATCCTCCCTTGGAAAAATCATCCTGAGCCAAAATATTTTGTTCAATACCAACCAACCCTGAATTAGCGCTTAACTTGAAAAGCTTGATACATCCATAGATCGTGCCACTAAAAAGTCTTGGTGTCTCAACAATACATGTTTCAAAAGAAAAACTGATATTGTGTTTATCTACAGTGTTTCAGTGTATTTTTCAAAAGCAGAGATATACAAAGTATTCCAAAAGACATTTTCAAGCTAAAACATGAGAAGACAGCTGCTTCTCATGTTGTTTTGAGCCTGGGATGAAAGTACTAGTCAGAAGAGCAAATCCAATAAACCTATGCAACCACAGTAAAAAAAGGTTAGTAATTAAAGACAAGCAAGAATTTACTCTTCGGATACAAGTCATGTTGCTCCTGAGGTCAAAATATTCACAAGGGTATTCTATCAACATGATACACATCTCAGAGCATTCCCCTCATGGCATATTGTCAATTTTTCACTTTTATTACTTATTGTGATATACCAAGCAGAGATATGCATTACAAGGAAAGATGACACAGTTTGAAAAAAGCAGATGGTTGAGTGACTGTGTTAACCTCCTCCAAACATGAGCAGATGGTTGGGTGACTGTGTTAACCTCCTCCAAACATGAGAAGATATTTGGGTGGCTATGTAAACCTCCTTCATTTAAGAGAAGATGGTTGGGTCACTTATTGCAAAACTTTTCCAAGCAAGAGTAGATGGTTTGGGAATATTATGATAACCTCCTTCATTTCAAAGTAGATGGTTAAGAAAAATGATAAGGGCCTCCTTCATTTAACAAGAAGAGGGTCAAGAGAAGAGGTATGGCCTCATTCAAAGAGCACAAGGATAACTATGCTTCAAATTGCTTGAAAACTTGTTTACACGATTTTCTCCAATGGATGAGACCACCGATACAGCAGTAGTGTTCCAAGGGGTTCTTACATGGGTTCACTGTTTGAAAGACAGAGTTGAAATCAGTAGAAAGCAATTGAAGGCTTCTGAGTACAAAATGGCGTTAAACAGATGGAAATCAGTGGTACTATGATGATTCAAGAAGCTTTGTTTTCCATGTCCATAAAGGCCTTCTTCAAAGTCAATCTGAGGTTAAAATTCAAAAAACATAGAGCAACTTCATCAAAATAACAAGAAGATAGACTAACTCTGTTTCCTAAAAAGACCTATGAAAATGAAATACAGAGACAACATGTATGAAGAAAGCTATGACAAAATGTTTCATGTTCAAGACACCATTCAAAGAAATGAGACTTACCACAGTCATAGACAAGACCTTTTTTTCTACATAAGAAACAAAATTTTTTGCTTATATGTGATTTCATTAAAGGTCTTTAAAGGCTTTATCTTTGATAAACAGGTATAGGTGAAGTTTGGGTAAGTATATGTGAGGTTTTTTCCACAGTCAAGGAAAATGTTAAAGGTGCCTAACAGTGTTAGACCAACTTCAAAAATGGGCATGACAAGTCATCAAACACCAAGAAAATTGAAATTGTCAAAGAAAGTCTAGAATGGTAAATCATCTCCTTCCAAGAGATATGGGAAAATATGCATCAACAGTCCTTGATATGGCTCTTAAGAAGTGTTCCTTTTTGAAGAACAGAAATGGACAAACAGTGACAGGGTTATTGCCTTAATGAAGAAATAGTGAAAGGAATTTTGGCTTTTAAGGAAGTTTCTTTACTTTGGAAAAGGGTCATGTCTATGATGTCTTCAAAAATAGGCTGGCCACAGCATTTTTGTTATAAAACTTGATTGAAAATAGGTCCGATGGTATTTTAAAAAAGTCATATGTTACCAAGAATAGTGATGTGTGTTTGATATAACCAAAAATCATTTTCAAAGGGAATCCAAACCCTTATGAAGTAAATAGAAAGGCTTTGAGCTCATTTGAATTATAAAGGCGAAGAAGACCATTTGAAAGGCCCATTTTCAAGTTCAAGAAGCCAAGGAAAATGTCCACTAGCTGCTCGCTGAAGAAACCAAGCAATGTTGAGCATTTTTCAACGATTGCATAGCTCCAAGCCAGCATGGCATGCCTGTGATCGCCCGGACGAAGACTTTTAACTACTGCGTGACGCACCTGCGCACTCGTTCACCAGTGCCTGAAGCTGACACGACTATCTTATATGTGCGGCACCCTCTGCTTCAAATGCACTTCTCCTCCATTGGCTTCCAAAAATGCTTTTAAATACTTCTATAATGATCAACCAATTCCCATAAACATTCGTCAAGGTACTTCTTCACTTCGTGGAAAATTTTGAAATATAAAAAGGGTGTTTTTGCTGTCTTTTTCCCTAAGAAGAAATAGTGAATTTGAAACCACTTTATCATCTAAAAAGCACAAAGAGAAAGGAAGTGATTAAAGGTTAGGGCCTTTGGTCATAATCAAAGAGTTTTGTTTGCTGTAGATGTCAAGAATTAGTACAGTGATAGGAGAAGATGTTTTTATCAGTTTTGAGAGAGCCCTAACTCCCTTTAAAAACCGTGATAGCCCACAATTGCTATAAAGGGACAAAGTTAGTTTAAGAGGTCTTCAAATCAATATTTGAGAAGCGTCTTAAAAATATTTTTCAAAGGCTGGAGTTTGTTTAAAAACTCAGTGGATAAACAGTGAATAAAAGGGAGGTTTGTTAGACCAATATTGGAAGCTCTTCGTGTGTTATTAAAAAGCTAAAAATATACACAGTTGCTCGACAAATAAACAGATGGTTGTAGAGGTCTCAAAACATTTTTGATCATCTAGACAGTGGTAAAGGGGCGAAGGCTTGGTAATTTCAAGAGGTCCTCTCTGTGTTATAAGATAGTAAACTTTGTGCAGCCCCTAGAGTTCAAAAAGTAGAGTCTGTGTTGAAAGGTGTCTTGTTTTTTTGTGAACAACAGTGAATAGAAAAATAGCAGTGTTTGGAGGGAAAGGTGTTTTTTTCAAAAAAAAGGAGATCCTTTTTCATCAAGGAAACACAAACACATATTTCTCAATTTTTTTGCCCAAACACAGTAATAAATTAATTGTGGTTGTCATTTGACGAGTACTTGTTTGATTGGCATCAAAGAGGCACAATGACTTATAAGGAGGACAAGGTGTGGTGTTGGGAAACCATTTCAAAGACCATCCGAACTAGCTTGTCTTAGTCAACCAGCAAAGAGTATCCAAATAAAATGCCTCCCAGGCAAGACAACAGAAGTGGCCCTCACAGGAGGTTTGAACCTATTTCAACTTAGGAAGTAAATTCCCATCCTTCAGTTCTGTTTAACTTTCATGAAGTTGGATGTCTAGATTTTTTTCAAAGGGTTTAGGAGGTGAAAAGCTATCTCCCCTTGACACATCTATGTGCTTTGAGATTGCAAGGGAAACATTTTCAGCTGGCAGGCTTAGATTTCAAGTTTTCTCCTAGATCCATCTCCAGAGCTACCAAAATCCTGTATGTCGGAGAAAAATGGTTTGAACAGAGCTACCTAGACTCCGAACAGTACAAGCCCTTTTTGAAGCTAGAGCATCAGGATGCATGCCCATCCATCTTTCCTTTTTCATATCTGTTGACTAGCTATGCTCCCCTCGTGAAGATAATCATGAAATATTTCACATGTGAGGGAAGGTTTTCCCGGGTATATGCTTACCATGTCTGGTTACTCATGCACTTCACGAGGACCCAGTTGTTAAACCTCCCCTTTTTCCTCCATGGAAGTATTGAAAATATGGCCTCCACTATTCAAAAGAGACCTCCCTCTCACCAGCTAGCTTGCCTTTTCCATCATTCCCTAATCAAGATTGTCATTCTTCATCAACTTGAGAAGAAGGAAATCTCTTGGGACACTTTCATTGCACATCCCAATTTCATCACTATTTCTTCATCCCATGCATCTCCTTCACATTCCACTCAGCGTCTTTATCCTTCTTCTAGTAAGCCAATTCCTAAGAAGCTAAAATCTCCCATGCATGATGAAGAAGATAAACACAGTGAGGAAGAACAACATGATGAAGAAGAGAAAAAAACTGAGGAAGAACATCATGATGAAGGAGAAAAACACAGTAAGGAAGAACAACATGATGAAGAAGAAAAACACAGTGATGAAAAGCAGCACAGTGGTAAAGAAGAACACCATGAAAAAGACCAAAATAGTGAAGAGGGCAGCCTTCAACAAGACATGCAAGGTGACAATCAAAGCATTCATGAAGAAGGTCAAAACAGTGGCAAGGATGATGAGGGGAGTAGCAAGGGAAAAGAGCAAATAGAGCATGTGCTAGCTGCCTCTCCTAGGCAAGGGGCCATGTTTTCTTCTCCAAAAGTGAAAAAGCCCCAAACATCAAGAAAGAGAGGGCCTCAAACTATAACTCCAAATGTTACTAGAGCCCTCCGAAGCAAGGGGAAGTTGCCCAAGCAATCCATTTTCAAATTACCCAAGAGGAGGAAGACCAAGAAGGCCACCCAAAACAAGGCAAAGGAGAAGGAAGAAAACAGGCATGAGAAAGAGAGGGACTTTGACATAATTCAGATAAACAGTGATGATAACGACAATGAGGCCAAAATCCTAGAGTCTCTCTTGATTAATAGAGAATATCAAATTCATGATATAAAAGCGGATTTAGAGAGGTCTAAAAACCTCATTCATTTTTTGCAAACACAAAACAAGTAGATGAGTGTCCACATGGCGGTTTATGAGACACAGGCTATCAAATATCAAAAAGAAGCCTCCAAGGCGCAAATTAAGTTGGAAGAACTCATGGGAAAGTTCAATGATGGCGACGATGAATATCAGCCAAGAAGAAAGAGGCCAAGAACCATGGGACTCAGAAGAGCCTTGGAGAAACAAAAAGAGGAAGATGCTGCCCTTTTCCAATCTTTTCCTCTTACTACCTTATTCACCCAAGAGATAGAAAACACTAGAGAAGCATGGCTTGAGAGGGTGAATGACCACTTGGAGAAGAATTTGGAGAAGGCCAATAGAGATTTGGAGCATTAAAGAAGGATGACCAAGCACTATAAGAAGCTTAATCAATTCGCTCGGTGGAAATTGAAAGCCACACAAGAAAAGCTCAAGAAGGCTCAAAAGAGGTGCCTGGCACCAAAAATGAAGAAATACACATCAAAGCTTTAAATTTTGGACTCATATTCTCAGCATGTTTCTGAAAACTCTTGATGGTCATGCTCACTAAAATTGGGAAAAATTCAACAAGTATTGGTTTTTTGACATGTTTGGGCTTTTTTCTAAAACTCACGGGCATCGCCATTTCTAATTAAGACATCCTCAAAGGAATAAAATGGTATCATTGTATGCCATAATTTCAGGGGCATCTACACAGTGATTTTCATATCAATTGAAGATGATTTAGTCCCCCAAAATGGCGAAAAACAGTCACTTTTTCAACACTCTGTGCCGCATATCAGCAAAGGAAATTTTATGGGTTTTTACACACAGGTCAAGTTTTTATAGGCTTTTAGTGATGATTTTGGGTAAATCAAAGAATTTTTAGAAACTATACATCTGGATCTTTCCAATGAGCTATCATGGGCCTCGTTTCAACATCGAGAAGGCCTCCAAAAGTTGCCCACAAGACAGGAGACTTTCTGCTAATATATTTCTTAAGTATTTTTGTGAAAAATGCACCTTTCTAAAGTGATTCTTCGTAATGTCTGTTTAGCTATATTTTGCTATGGTTAGTTAGGAAAAGTCAATATAATTCCTTTTTTTAGCATTTTTAAGATATTTTTTATAGATATTTTGTGCCTTGGGCTTTGCAAAGTCTCAAGAACAAAATTAGATATTTTTGATGGGCCAATGAGCTTGCTAGTTTCACTAGGAGGTTTTCCCTCATCTTGGCTTATATATTCCAAGACACTTCATTGTAAACAAGGTTTAAATTGATGAATAGAGAAATATATGATTATACAAGCTTGGAAGAAACACTTGTCTCATGCATTGGATAGTTTCTTGAATGTTTTTGGATGATGAAAGAGTATTGTTGTTGGATTCCTTGACTTGGAAAAATGATATAGTGTCCCTCTCTGTTATGTTTTCTCAATTTTCATTCATATTTCATGCTCTTTCTTGCTGTAAGACAGTAGAGAATAGATTTGAGATATGCCCTTGGAGGCACCTCAAATTTCCCGTTTCTTTATAGCTTCTATGTTTTCTTCCTTCTTAATCACATCAAAGAATCCTTGATTTCTCTTTGATAACTGAATAAATTGTTTCCTTGTTTCATTTATGGTTTTATGCATGCTAAGTATGATTCACGGTATGCCCTGCTTACTCAGGGCTAGTCATAGCTCCACCTCTGAAACCTTTCTTTTATTGTTTGATTGTCTTAGTTGAACACATGAGGTCTTGTAATGATCTTTCCCTTTGCCTAAAACTATGAAATCTCACATCAAAGTGCCCTATTGCTTGAAATACTATGCTAAGGAATTTCCTCATAATGTTTTGAGTCATTTCTTTGTCTTAATTTCCTTTCCCCAAAGTCTGATAGCAATTTCCTAAAGTTAGAGAGTCATATATCTCTATGTATTACTTGAATGTTTATTTCTATGCATTTATCAGTTTATAGTTACATTTCTCATGATTAATGGTTAGCCCTACCATGTTTATGTCAGCTATTGAACTATTTATGTTTGAAAGACCTTGTTCTTCACAAAATTATTGTCCATCCCACTTCATTTTACCTGAAGATCCATTTTACCTTGATGAAATCGACCCTTCAACATACCTTGTATCACCATCTGAAGCTTTCTTGACCTTTTTGACCCCATAGCCTAGTTGATCTGACAATATTTTTATCTATCTTAGTCTTTGATCAGTTCCTCTCTCAAAAAACTAAAAGCAAAACTAAAAACCTACTTCATAACTAGCCTAAAATCAGTAACATAAGAAGAAAACACATAGATATCCCTTACATAAATAGAGAGAGCCCTCTCTGAGTCCTAGAAGGCTAGGTCCTTGGGCTCCAAAGATTGGTTTGATGTAACCCTGTCACCTGGTTTTCCAATCAGCCAAATCACATGACCCTAACATAATGGCGATCACAGTGGGACTAACTGAGTACATAATAGTCTAGAAAACTCTTGTAGATTCATTAGTATTTCGAAATTTAAACAGGCAAGCAGTCCATAGAATCATTCAGAGTAAACCCTTTTTGTTTCACCACCCTAGAAAAGTGATGAATCAGGTTTAGAACACTCCAATAAACCATAGGCTGCATATAAAAACTTAGAAGACCCCAAAAAACATCCCCAGATTGGTTTTTCCTAGTTATTGGTGGTGGACCATAAGTACATCTCTATAAAAAAAACCAAGTTCCACCTGGCGACTCCACTAGCCTCCAGTAGGCCTAAAAACTCCATAAAAACCAAAAATTTCATAAACCATACCTTTCTGTTAACTCATCCTTTCCAAACTTAAAATTCATGGTGTAAAATCTGTGATCAGTGACAAACTAAGTATAACTTAGCAATTCAGAAAATTTCACCATAAACATAGGAGATAAATAGAATAAACTGGAAAATAAAACCATTAGCTTGTCCAAATAGTCTAGCAAACTATTGAAACTAACTGATAAGTCTTCCTTGCAAGTCTTCACCTCAAAGTTTGCTAAGAAAACTTTTTCCGAAAGCATATTTGATAGTATTGGTGGTGGACCATAGATCTCAAAGAAATCCATCTGACGACTCCACTATCCTTATTTTTTGTTTTGACCATTCTTCACATTAGAAAAAACCCTAGAGAGGCCATCCATCCAACACAATCACAAATACCATCCTCTCTAAACTCTGAATTCGGAATTTGGCTTCACGAAGAATCAGTACCAGATCTCATCCAGACCCAAATCCCCCTATCATAGTTGATAACCCAAAGAATATTCTGTGGAAAACTCTAAAAATTGAAATTTAGCTACCGATAGGTCCATCCATAAACCAAGATCAGTACTTGAACATCTCACATCCTTGCAGGATTCCGCTTTTGACTTAAACTCAGCAAAAACTCTTTTTAGAAGCAAGTCACAAAGTAAAATAAAATTTGATGATCTTGAGCCCTTAGATTTGCAACAGAGTCCTAATATAGAAGCCTCACCTACTACACCTCTCGACTTTTAGTTTCTCCACCACTTTGGCTCCTACCATCCCAGATCTGCTCAAAAGCAGTTCACAAATCTGAGTACATCCGCCACACCCATCCAAACCACTATTGTTCAAATCACCTCAGCTCATCCTACAAGCCTTCATATTGTAAATCATACATTAGCTCCCGTCATGGCAACTTGGTATGCACCCTTGGTGTTGCCACACCCTTTGGCTCCTTTACAGAAAGACTACCAATCCAAAATCCCGCACTTTACTGTAGTTGAGGCTACTACCGCCCAAAAACATGTAGATAGAATTAGCGATGCCTTTGAATACAAGGAAATAGAAGATGAGACCATAAGAATGAGGATGTTCGCCCAAAGCTGGGGCGGATAACCCAAAAAATGGTTTAAGAGCTTAAGTCCAAACAGCATACACGATCTCCCAGAACTCTACCACACCTTCATAAATAAGTGGGAAATCAGAAAGAAACCCATTCAAATCCAGTCTGAGTATAACAACCTAAAAAGGGAAAATGGGGAAAGTGTCCAGGAATACTGCACTAGGTTCAACAGTGTCTATAACGCCCTCCCACCTCACTTCAAACCTCCACTTGGCTTAGCCTTAGCAAATTTTTCTGAAGGCTTCGACCTAGACATGACTTATCAACTAAGAGACAAGGACCCCCCAACCTTGGAGGAAATGCAAAAAGTGGGCATAAGTGTAGAAGCCAACTTAGCAGAAAAGAGAGCTAGGACCAGATCAAAAAGGAAAGTCACATACAGGGATGAGGTCACCCCTTCAGTCCCTTCCTTAGATCCTAGAATAGATGACATGGTTATATCCATGGAAAAAATGTGGGAAAAGATAAGGGAAAAGACACCTCTTAGGGAAAACCAGCCAAACCCTTAAAACAGAAACCAGAACCAAAACTTTAGGAGAGAACAGCCTCAAAACAAACCTAGGGAAAATGACCAACAAATCAGGTCACCCTTCAATGGAGACTATGTTGATGAAGAAGAGAGGGATACAAAACCCATAGATGAAAGTCATTTAAACCTAATAGGTTCTGATAACGAGGGTGAGGTTTACCTGACAGAAGAAGAACAAGCTTTCTTCTCCCCGAATCAAAATGAAACCAACTATGAGGACCCCAAGGATCCTACTATAGGATTTCATTACGCTATAATAGAAGCCCATAGGTAGTATGATCTTAGAAGTAGAAAAAACCAAGACAACTCCAAGAAAGGTAGCTCAGACACTACTGTTACTAAAACCCCTGATACCATACTTAAAAGAGCAGTGGATAGCAACAAAATTGTGGTCAAGAAAACCGACCAAAACAAAGATAAAGCTATTCAGACAAACCTTGGCTCAGATTGTCCTAGTACCTCTACCAAGATTCCCGAGATGGATTTGTTGAACAAAATCCCAAACCAGAGTTAGCAAATTAAGAACATAGAGAAATTCATGGATGAAAAAACTGAAGAAAACCTATCTAAACTACAAGCACCCTTCAGTTTTGAAAGTGAAATCGCCAAAATAAAGATCACCATGCCTCTCACTGAACTTATCGCCCAAAAATATTACAAATCCCAAGTGCTAAAGGTCCTGAATATAGGAAATGAAGCAAACACCTTAAATCTAGCTGATGACACCCTTGAAGTGTGGTTTGGTCCAAAAATAGAAGGGAAATTCCAAGAAGGAACCACTCTTTCCTTTTACATTAGTCTAAATATACATGACCAAATTCTACGCAATTCCATGTTAGACTTCAGAGCCTCGCATAATCTCATGCCAAAGGTGGTGATGGAAAGATTAGGCCTAGAAATCACAAGACCTTATAAAGACTTATATTCATTTGATTCAAGTAGAGTCAAGTGTATAGGCTTAATCAAAGATCTTCGTTTCAGTTTGGCCCAAGTACCTGCAAAACACCTGATCATGGACATAGTGGTAGCAAAAATCCCTCCCAAGTATGGAATTCTTTTATCCATATCTTGGGGAGCCAAGCTTCAGGGAAATATTCAACTTGATATGTCCTACACCACTATTCCTGTATTTAACCAAACTAGAATACTCTATCGGGAATCACACATGAAATATATGATCAACAGCCAAGAAAGGCCAGATAACACCCCAATGTACTCCTTGCATTCAGATCTAAATTCCTTCATTTTACACACTGATGAAAACATTGAGGAACAGTTGGGAGAACTTGAAACAATCGTAGACACACCACATCATCTACCCCAAGTTCTCTATGACGAGCTGGACACTCAAAATTATCATGACCATGAGCTGTTATGTCTTGAGGGAAGAGAGTTTGTTCCTCTTGAAACATAAATAGAGTAGGAAGCACAAAACATTATATACCATCAAGCAAATTGCTCAAACCATAGATAAACATCAACAGTAATATCAGGAGATTTTTTCAGAACAAAGGCATTAGAAGAATTTCATATTACAAAACTTTTTGGAAATCAAGGGGAGGGAAGCTTAGTGTTCTTACCATACCTTAAAGATTTACCATCCCATAACTCTACCCCTTCAGACGAAACCTTGACTATAGCCACAACAGCTAAAAATCCAGAAAAAATGTCTGATAAACTTCATATGAAAGGATATGACGACTGCAGTCTAAATATACCTGAGTTGTTTGAACTAGCTAACATTCTGCCACTCCACCAAAGACTTAGAGATGCTAGAATTTGCAATATTGTTCAATATACTACTACATGTAGAGAAAACAGTGAGAAGCACTATGACACTGTCATCACTCCAAGAAATAACTTTGACAAAAGAAAATAAAAAAATCATAACCAAATAATAATAATCAAAGACAAGGTAGCTGGACATAGGATCTGTGTTGATTTTAGAAACACAAACTCACACCCTTGGGACAGAAATTATATCCTTGATGCTCAAGACCAGGCTATACAAATGATAGGTGCTTCTAATCATGTGTATTTCAAAGTGATGTTTCAGGGTACTGCCGAATAATTCCTTTGCAAAGCCAACAAATCAAAGAATTTTTCAAGTATGTTGGAAGTAGTTCCATCTTCAAACCCAGAATTGAAAAACCACCAGACACTCAAAAAATGCTCCTAAAAGCCATGTTTCCAGTTTTAAATTTTTGCATCCTGATGTACCTTGATGATGTCATCATATACTTCAAAAATGACATAGAATATCTGCATTATCTGAAAAAGATGTACATCAAAAGGAGAAGTGGAGATCAAAGGTATAAAGAAGTATAGCGGGAAGATATAGGGTTGTTTAGATATTCATACATGAATCCTTATGTTATGCTTGAAAGAGAAAATTTCCCAAACTTTACTTTTCAAGAGCTGAATGGACCAAGAGTGGTAGGAGATCCTTATGAAGATAAGATGCTCAAGTTTCACCATTTTCAGGATTTCTAGTTCCAAATTTTCCAATCATTGTATATATCATTGTTTGAAGAAATAATACAAAAACAGAAAGCTCAGAAAACAATAGAAAATTGTAAAAAGAGGGCAGTTTGAAAAATAGAAAGAAAACCCGATGTTCAAAAAATAGTCATTCTGAAAGTGCGCAAGTCTAAATGCCACTACTAGTGTTCAAAATGTCTTTTTCAGTTATCTAGCCTAATCATAACTGAACATGTTTTAAATTTATTTGTTGATAAGTTAGTGAGAGGAGAGATAGTCAATATTGCGTAAGATTGACTTGTCAGAAAAGATAGATTAGGAAAAGATACTAGTTCCACATGCTCAGAACAGATCAAAAGAGGAAAGCAGGAATGAAAAACAAACTGTGTATCCTAGCCCTAATTTTCTAGATTTCATTTTATGCAAAATAATATTTGTTGTGCGGCTTGTCTTTCATTACTTACAAGTACGCGACCAAAATGAATTTGTCTAATCGGTTGCGGTCGTTTTTCAATTTCATGTTTTAAGAGTAGAGAATAAAATCTTGTCCAACTGACTTAGCAGCCAATGATCAATCAGCATAGGTAGAGAAACAAAGGAGTTCATCGGTTTAATGCGGACTCCTGGTAGATATAAGTGTAGAATTAGATAGTGTCATTTTTCAAAAATATTATGTCGAAGGGTTGCTAGTCCAAATGCACGAAGAAGAAAAATGTTAGGAAATGTAGCGGGGGTAGGTAGAAATGACTTTGATGCTAATCATCTTTACGATAATTTTGAAATAGCATCAAGGAAGAAAATTTAGCCAATGGATAAAGACATTGAGTATTCAAAGGAAACCCGAGAGATCTGAAATTCTAGAGACCTCCACGAAAATTTGCCCTCCCCAAATGGAGCCCTTGTTAGTCATCATTATTTTTCACTGTTGATGATGACTAGTTTTTAAGCCAATTTTTAAAATTTGATCTTCGATTTGTCCAAATCTGTCATCTAGAAAACACCCTAAACTAATTTTGTCTCCTACCTTTTCCGGTCGGCTGTATTCTGAAAAAAACCTAGTTGTCAAGTCCTATCTAGTTTTAGAGTCATATAATCATGTCCATGAGCTATCATAGCTAAGGTTGTCTGCTATCATTTACGCCATTCCCAAGTCATTATTATCCATTTGTTGGTAAAAGTTTGCAACCATATACCTAGTCATATGCCATTTAGAATCTAATCACCCAAAGAAAATGCTCAAATCGTCAAAATATCCCTAGGATTGTTAGTGGTGCTTTAGGGAATCCCTTCCTTGGCAAAAACATCTGAGCCGAATCCTTTGTTCAATGCCGGCCCGATACTGAATTAGTGCTTGATGCGCAAAAAAATCTTGATACACCCATAGGTCGCGCCACTAAGAGATCTTGTTGTCCCAGTCCAGAAGAAATTATGCAAAGATCCAATACAGAAAGAGATAAGCATGTGCACAATCTAAAATAATATGCTTAAGATTGGACAAAATCTCCATAAGACACCAAAGGAGCTCTCCAATGTTCAAAGTCATATTTTTGCATCTCTGTAGGGTGCAAATTGAATCACAAACAGTATCCAGACAAGAGCAAAGAGACAAATCCAAATAATTCTCTCATGTTGAAGAAATTTGCCATCATTAAGCAGATGGAGAGCTGCAATGAAAAGAAAGCAGGAGTACATGTTTCAAAATCCAAATTGATATAATGTTGATCTACAATGTTTTAGTGTCTCTTTCAAAAGTAGAGATGTACAATTATTCCAGAAGACATTATCAAACTGAACATAAGAAGACAGATGCTTCTCATGTTGTCTTGAGCCTGGGATAAGAATACTAGTCAGAGAGAAAATTCAATAAACCTTTGCAAACACAGTTAAGAAAGGTTAGTAAGTAATGAATAGAAAGCAAATACTCTACAAATACAAGTCATGTGGCTCCTAGTTTAAAATTTCACAAGGATATTTCGACAACAGGATACATATCTCAGAACATGCCTCTTATAGGATATTGTCAGATTTTTCACTTTATTACTTATTGTGATATACCAAACAGAGATATGTATTACAAAGAAATATGACACAGTTTGAGAAATGGATGAAATGTCATGAGTGTGTTAACCTCCTCCAAGCAAGAGCAGATGATTGGGTCACATGTTGAAAACCTCCTCCAGTATAAAGAGCAGATGGTTTGGAAATATTACGTTAACCTCCTTCATTTAAAAGCAGATGGTTAGGAACATAACAAGGGACTCTTTCATTTAAAAACAGAGGGTCAGGAGTAGAGATATAGCCTCATTCAAAGAGCAGGAAACTAACAGGTGTTTTACATGACTAAAAAAAAGTGTTTACACCACTTCCTCCAAAAGAGTGAAACAACTGATGTATGGCAAAGATATAAAAGTATGTTTGAAAGGGTTTTTATTGGTAATAACAGTTGAGAAATCATGGTTAATACAAATGAAAATTCATTATGTTGAAAACCTCTTCCACATAGAAACCATACAATGGCATAAGGGTGCTGAAAGTCTCTAGTCCAATTGGAAGGACAGAATTGACAAACAGTGACAAAGCAATGAGGTTTCATAGGTTAAAAAACTATTTCACATCAAGCAAAAAGATGACTTTTCTAGTGTTAACAAAACCCTGTTTCCTTTGTTCATAAAAACCTCCTTCAAACTGTCATGAGGGTGAAACTTGGGCTAAAAAACATTCATCCAAATAGCCAAAGAAAGAGAAATTTGGCTGGGGTTGACAGTAGTTTCTTGCATATGTATACAAAAGGACAGCAAAGATTAAAATAAGTCATAATTGTCAGATGTTACATTAGTGTTTTCAAGGGTCATTTCCTTAACGAAAAGCAATGAGAAAGATCTTATTTTAAGGGAGGCCTCCTTACTTCAAAAAGTCATGGATATGAGTGTTTTCAAAGGAGATGGCCATAGCACTATTTTTATGAGTCTTTTTCACATACTAGGTCTTTATGGTGCTTTAAAAAGTAAGATAATATTGAAGGCAGTGATTTATGTTTTTATATAACAAAAAAACCTTTTCAAAAGGCATTAAAACCCTTCCAAATTAGCTGCAAATGTATTTGAGCTTTTTCGAATTTCAAAGGAGGGAAGATACCATTTGAAAGGGCCCATTAGCAATTTCAAAACATGAAGCATACTTTCCTTGAGTGACATTCCTTGAAAAGAAGCATTTTCGGGCATTTTCAAGGTTTTCGGTGCTCAAAACTACGTGTGGCATGCACTGTAGCTGCGCACGGCACGTCTGTGAGCACCCGAACAAAGGGATTATACTAAGGCACGGTGTGCCCCTTTCTGCATTCATAACATGCATGTGCACTGCCGATCATAGGGTGCACAGCGGCCGGCTGACCTCCTCTCTGGCGCCTTCTGCACTGCAAATAGCGCTCATCCATAATCTTCAGGCACTATTACATCTGCTCCAATGATCAACAAGGTCCACAAACTCATTTTAAAGGTATTTCTTCACTTCTTGGTCAAATGTGAAGTTAAAAAAGATTTTCCTTGCTGTGGGTTTCAAAGGATTAGAAACAGAGTTGTATAGGGAGTTTTCTATTCTTCTTGAAAAGGTTTCTTTGTATTGAGGAGAGTTAAACTACAAAAATTTCTAGGAGAAAAGAAGAGTCTATTGGAGGTCCTCAAATTAGTTTAAAGGTGTCTTAACATTGTTACAAAGGGAAAATTTGTTGCCATGTCAAAAGAAGAGAAAATTGTGTAAAAGGGATAAAGGCTTGATCAGTTTAAAAGAGTTTTCTTCTGTGTTATGAGACATTGAAGAATGTGTGCAACCTCCATAATCAAAGACACAGAGTTTTTTTGAAAATATTTATAACAGTTTGAAGAGAAATTTCAATAGCAGATTCCCAAAACACACTTTGTTTGCCAAATCAAAAAGTGTTCCTGCTATGAATTTCAAGGATTAACACAGTGATTTTACAAGATGTTGTATCGGTGGATGTTGTATCGGCTTGAAAGATGTCTTGTTTACTTTTTTAAGTTTACTTTTTAAAGGGCGGTGAATAGCAAAGGGGCGATGCTTGAAGGGAGAAATCTTGATACACCCATAGGTCGCGCCACTAAGAGGTCTTGTTGTCTCAATCCAAAAGAAATTTTGCAAAGATCTAATACAGAAAGAGATAATCATGTGCACAGTCTAAAAGAATATGCTTAAGATTGGGAAAAATATCCATAAGACACTAAAGGAGATTTCAAAGGTTTAAAGTCATATTTTTTGCATCTCTGCGGGGTTCAAATTGAATGACAAATAGTATCCAGACAAGAGCAAAGAGACAAGTCCAAATAAGTCTCTCATGTTGAAGAAATTTGCCATCATTAAGCAGATGGAGAGCTGCAATGATAAGAAAGTAGGAGTACATGTTTCAAAATCCAAACTGATATAATGTTGATCTACAGTGTTTCAGTGTCTCTTTCAGAAGCAGATATGTACAAGTATTCCAGAAGACATTATCAAACTGAACATAAGAAGACAGTTGCTTCTCGTGTTGTCTTGAGCTTGGGATAAGAATACTAGTTAGAGAGAAAATTCAATAAACCTCTACAAACACAGTCAAGAAAGGTTAGTAAATAATGACTAGCAAGCAAATACTCTACAAATACAAGTCATGTGGCTCCTGGTTTAAGAGATTCACAAGGATATTCTAACAATAGGATACATATCTCAGAACATGCCTCTGATAGCATATTGTCAAATTTTCACTTTATTACTTATTGTGATATACCAAGTAGAGATATGTATTACAAAGAAAGATGACATAGTTTGAGAAATGGATGAAATTTCATGACTATGTTAACCTCCTCCAAACAAGAGCAGATGGTTGGGTGACATGCTGAAAACCTCCTCTAGTATAAGAGCAGATGGTTTGGAAGTATTATGTTTACCTCCTTCATTTAAAAGCAGATGGTTAGGAACATGATAAGGGCCTCCTTCATTTAAAAACAGAGGGTGAAGAAAAGAGATATAGTCTCATTCAAAGAGAAGGAAACTAACAGGTGTTTTAAATGACTCAAAAAATTGTTTACACCACTTCCTCCAAAAGGGTGAAAAACTGATGTATGGCAAAGATATAAAAGTATGTTTGAAAGGGTTTTATTGGTAATAACAGTTGAGAATTTAGGTTAATACAAATGAAAATTCATCATGTTTAAAACCTCTTCCACATAGAAGCCATACATTAGCATAAGGGTGCTGAAAGTCTCTAGTCCAATTGGAAGGAAAGAATTGACAAACAATGACAAAGCAATGAGGTTTCATAGGTTAAAAACCTATTTCACATCGAGCAAAAAGATGAATTTTCTGGTATTAAAAAAACCCTATTTCCTCTGTTCATAAAAACCTCCTTCAAACTGTCATGAGGGTGAAACTTGGGCTAAAAAACTTTCATCCAGATAGCCAAAGAAAGAGAAAGCTGGCTGGGGTTGACAGTAGTTTCTTGCATATGTATACAAAAGGACAGCAAAGATTAGAATAAGTCATAATTTTTAGATGTTACATTAGTGTTTTCAGGGGTCATTCACTTAGCGAAAAGAAGTGAGAAAGATCTTATTTTAAGGGAGGCCTCCTTACTTCAAAAAGTCATGGATATGAGTGTTTTAAAAGGAGATGGTCATAACACTATTTTTTATGAGTCTTTTTCACATACTAGGTCTTTCTGGTGCTTTAAAAAGTAAGATAATATTGAAGGCAGTGATTTATGTTTTTATATAACAAAAAACCTTTTCAAAAGGCATCAAAACCCTTCCAAATTAGCTGCAAAAATATTTGAGTTTTTTCGAATTCCAAAGGAGGGAAGAGACCATTTAAAAGGGCCCATAAGAAATTTCAAAACATGAAGCATACTTTCCTTGGCTGCTCACTGAAGACAGGAGGCATTTTTAGGAAAATTTGAAGGTTTTCAGAGCTTAAACTCTGCGCGGCGTGCCTGTAGCTGCATGCAGCGCGCCTATGAGCGCCCGAACAAAGGAGTTGAATGAAGGCACAATGCACCTGTAGCTGTGCATGGCACACCTGTGCCTGCGGTCACCAGGCACCTGAAGCCGACCCGACAACCTCCTCTGCGCAGCGCCTTCTGCTGCAAACGACCCGCTCATGCACCAGTCTTCAAAAAACTCCTTTGAACACTGCTCCAATGATCAACAAGGTCCAAAAAATAATTTTCAAGGTTTTTCTTCACTTCTTGGTCAAATTTGAAGTTAAAAAAGGTTTTCCTTGCTATGGGTTTCAAAGGATTAGAAACAGAGTTGTATAGGGAGTTTTATACTCTTCTTGAAAAGGTTTCTTTGTATTGAGGAGAGTTAAACTACAACAATTGCTAGGAGAAAAGAAAATTCTGTTGGAGGTCTTAAAATTAGTTTAAAGGTGTCTTAACATTGTTACAAAGGGAAATTTTGCTGCCATGTTAAAAGAAGAGAAAATTGTGTTAAAGGGATAAAGGCTTGATCAATTTAAAAGAGTTTTCTTTTGTGTTATGAGACATTGAAGAATGTGTGCAACCTCCATAATCAAAGACACAGATTTTTATTGAAAATATTTTGAAATAGTTTGAAGAGAAATTTTAATAGCAGATTCCCAAAACACACTTTTTTTTCCAAATCAAAAAGTGTTCTTGCTATGAGTTTCAAGGATCAACACAATGATTTTACAAGATGTTGTATCAGCTTGAAAGATGTCCTGTTTACTTTTTTAAAGGCAGTGAATAGCAAAGGGGCAGTGCTTGAGGGGAGGATTTTTGTGCCAAAACAAAAGATATCATTCTTCAATAAAGAACCACAAACATATCTTATTCAAGATATTTACCCAAACATAGTGATAAAAGTGATTTTGGTTCTCATTTGACAAATACTTGTTTGCTAGCATCAAAGAAACACACTGACTTGCAAGGAGAAAAAGGTGTGGTGTTGGGAAACTATTTCAGAGACCATTTGAATCAGCTTGTCTTGGTCAGCCAACAAAGAGTATCCAAAGCAAAATGCCTCCTAGGCAAGATAGCAGAAGTGGTCCTCACAAAAGGTATGAACCTTTTTCAACTGAGGAAGTGAATGCCCATCCTTTAGTGCTTTTTAACTTTCATGAAGTAGGATGTTTGGAGTTTTGTCAAAGGGTTCAGGAGGTGAAAAGTTATCTTCCCTTGACACATCTATTTGCTTTAAAGCTGCAAGGGAAACATGTTCATCTAACAGGCTTAGACTTCAAACTTTCTCCTAGATCCATTTCCAGAGCTACCAAAATTCGATATGTCGGAGAAAAATGGTTTAAGTAGAGCTACCTAGACTCATATCAATACAAAACCTTCTTGAAACCAGAGCATTAGGATGCATGCCCATCTATCTTTTCTTTTTCCTATTTGTTGACCAGCTATGCTCCCCTCATGAAGATAATCATGAAATATTTCACATGTGAAGGAAGGTTTTCTGTGGTTTATGCTTACCATATTAGGCTACTCATGCACTTCACAAGAACTGGGCTATTAAAACCCCCCACTTTTGCTCTTGAAGCCATTGCATATATGGCTTCTACTGTTCAAAAGATATCTTCCTCTCAGCAGCTAAATTCTCTTTTCCATCATTTCCTTATCAAGATTGTCATTCTCCATCAACTTGAGAAGAAGGTAATTTCTTGGGACACTTTCATTTCACATCCTGATTTCTCCACTACTTCTTTATCCCATGCATCTCCTTCACCTTCCACTCATCATCTTTCTCCTTCTTCTAGTAAACCCACTCCTAATAAACAAAAATATCCTATGATTGATCAAGAAGAAGAGCATAGTGAGGAAGAACAACACAGTGAGGAAGAATAGCACAGTGATGAAGAGGAGCATAGTGAGGAAAAGTAGCATAGTGATAAAGATCAAAACAGTGAAGAGGATCAAAGACAAAGGAAGCAAAGTGAAGAGGAGCAAAGTGAAGAAAAGCACAGTGATGAAAAGCAGCACAGTGATGAAGAAGAGCACCATGAAGAAGAGAAAAACAATGAAGAGGGAAATGATGAAGAAATGGAACAATTTGATGAGGAACATAGGAGTTGCAAAGAGGAAGATATTGGTAGCCCTCACAGCAGCAAACATGATGAGGATGAAGTACAAAACATTGAGGATATAGAGCCTAAAATTCCTGAAGAAAGCAGGGACAAAAGTGAAAAGGGCAGCCCTCAAGGAGACATGCAAGGTGAAAGTCAAGGCATTCATGAAGAGGGTCAAAATAGTGTCAAGGATGATGATGGGAGTAGCAAAGGAAAAGACCAAATAGAGCATGTGCTAGCTACCTCTCCTAGGCAAGGGGCCATGCTTTCTTCTCCAAAGGCAACAAAGCTCCGAACATCAAGAAAGAAAGTGGCTCAAACTGTAACTCCAAATGTTACTAGAGCACTCTGAAGCAAAGGGAAGTTGCCCAAGCAATCCATTGTTGAATTACCAAAGAGGAGGAGAACCAAGAAGGCCACCCAAAGCAAGGGAAAAGAAAAGGAAGAGGCCAAGGACCATGGGACTCAGAAGAGCTTTGGAGAAACAAAAAGAGGAAGCTGCCCTTTTCCAATCCTTTCCTCTTACTACTTTATTCATTCAAGAAATAGAAAAAAATAGAGAAGCATGGCTTGAAAGGGTGAATGAACACTTGGAAAAGAAGTTGGAAAAGGCCAATAGAGATTTGAACCTTCAAAGAAAAATGACCGGGCACTATAAGAAGCTTAATCAATTCGTCCGACGGAAATTGAAAGCTACACAAGAAAAGCTCAAGGAGGCTCAAAAGAGGCGCCCGACACAAAAAGTGAAGAAAGGCATATCAAGGCTTTAAATTTTGGCCTCTGCTTCTCATCATGCTTCTGAAAACCCATGAGGGTCATGCTCGCCAAAATTGGGCATAATTTGACAAGTTTTGGTTTTTTGACATTTTTGGGCTTTTTGCAAAAAATCATGGGCATCGCCATTTTTGTTTGAAGCATCCTCAAAGGGTGAAAATGGTATCATTTGATGCCATAATTTTAGGGGCATCTACTCAACTAATTTCATATCAATTGAAGATGATTTGGTCCCCCAAAATGGCGAAAAACAGTCACTTTTTCAACACTTTGCCCCGCATATCAGCAAAGTCTAATTTCTGGGTTTTTTCACATAGGTCAGATTTTCATAGGCTTACAGTGATCAGTTTGAGGGAGAAAAAGAATTTTAAGAAACTATACATCTAGGGCTTTCCAACGAGCCATCACGGGCCTCGTTTTGACATCAGGAAGGCCTCCAAAAGTTTCCCACAAGACAGGGGATTTTCTGCTGATATATTTCTGAAGTATTTTTGTAAAAATGTAGTTTTCTGAAGTGGCTTTTCCAAATGTGAATTTAGCATTTTTTGGCCATTGTCAGTTGGGAAAATTCAATTTAATTTCCTTTTTTAGCATTTTTAGGATATTTTTATAGATATTTTGTGCCTTGGGCTTTGCAAAGCCTCAAGGACAAAATCAAATATTTTTGGAGGGCCAATGAGCTTGTTAGTTGCACTAGGAGGTTCTCCTTCATCTTAGCCTATATATTTCAAGAAAATTCATTGTAAACAAAGCTGAACTTGATGATATAGAGCAATATATGGTTATACAAGCTTGGAATAAATACTTGTCTCATGCATTGGATAGTTTCTTGAATTCTTTTAGATGATGAAAGAGGATTGTTGTTGGATTCCTTGACTTGGTAAAATGATATAGTGTCCCTCTCTGTTATGTTTCTTAGTTTTCATACATATTTCATGCTCTTTATTGCTATAAGACAGTAGAGAATAGATTTGAGACGTGCCCTTGGAGGCACCTCAGATTTCCTGTTTCATTATAGCTTCTATGTTTTCTTCATTCTTAGTCATATCAAATAATTCTTGATTGCTCTTTGATCACTAAAGAAATTGTTTTCTTGTTTCATTTATGGTTTTATGCATGCTAAGTATGATTCACGGTATGCCATGCTTACTCATGGCTAGTCATAGCTCCACTTCTGAAACCTTTCTTTGAATGTTTGATTGTCCTAGTTGAATCAAAGAGGTCTTGTCTCAATCTTTCCCTTCGCCTAAAACTCTGCAATCTTAGTTCAAAGTGCCCGATAGCTCGAAATACTATATCTACGAGTTTCCTCTTAGTAGTTTCAGTTATTTGTTTTTCTTAATTGTCTTTCCCCAAAGTCTGATAGCAACTTCCTAAAGTTAGAGAGTCATATATCTCTATGTATTGCTTGAATGTTTATTTCTATGCATTTATCAGTTTGTAGTTACATTTATCATGATTAATGGTTAGCCCTATCATATAAATGTCAGTTATTGAACTATTTATGTCTGAAAGCCTTTGTCCTTCAAAAATTTAGTGTCCATCCCACTTCATTTTACCTTAAGATCCATTTTACCTTGATCAAATCGGCCCTTCAACATACCTTGTATCACCATCCGAGGCTTTCTCGACCTTTTCGACCCCATAGCCCAGTTGATCTGACGATATTTTTATCTATCTTATTCTTTAATCAGTTCCTCCCTAAAAAACCTAATAAAAATGCTAAAAACTCACTATGCTTTCGCCTAATCAAACACAAACTACCCCACCTTCTCTTCCGCCACAAATAGAGAGAGCCCTCTCAGAGTCTGGGGAGGCTAGGTCCTTGGGCTCCAAAGATTGGTTTGATGTTACCCTGTCACTTGGCTTGCCAATCAGCCAAATCACGGGACCCTAACATAATGGCGATCACGGTGGGACCTTCCGAGTTAGTGACAATCTAAGTACTCCTTAGTAACTCTCAAAGTCTCAATCAAACTTAGAAAAACTTAAGTGTTGTCTGAAGAGTAGAATCTAGCTCTTTCACCATCTTAGCAAAGTGATGAATCAGTTTTAGAATACTCTAATAAACTATAGGCTGCACATAAAAACTCAGAAAACCCCAAAAACATCCCCATATTGGCTTTTTCTAGTTATTGGTGGTGGACCATAGGTACATCTCTATAAAAACAACCAAAATCCACCTGGCGACTCCACTAGCCTCCAGTAGGCCTAAAAATCCATAAAATCCAAAAAATTTATAAACCATACCTTTCTGTTGACTCATCCTTTCCAAAACTTAAAATTCATGGTGAAAACTCTGTGATCAATGACAAACTAAGTATAACTTAGTGATTCAGAAAAATTCACCTAAACATAGGAGATAAACAGAAATAAACTTTCAAATAGAACCATTAGCTTGTCCAAACAGTCTAGCAAACTGTTAAAACTAAGTGATCACTCTTCCTTGCAAGTCTTCACCTCAAAGTTCGCTAGAATTTTTTTTCCCGAAAGCATCTTTGATAGTATTGGTGGTGGACCATAGATCTCAAAGAAATCCACCTGGTGACTCCACTAACCTTCATTTTTGTTTTGACCATCCTTCACATTAGCAAAACCCCAGAGAGGCCATCCATCCAAAACAATCACAAATACCATCCTCCCTAAACTCTGAATTCGAAATCTGGCTTCACGAAGAATCAATACCAGATCTCATCCAGACCCAAATCCCCCTATCATCGTTGATAACCCAGAGAAGATTTTGTGGCAAGCTTCTGAAACTGGTAATTTAGCTACCGATAGGTCCATCCGTAAAGCAAGATCAGTTCCTGAACATCTCGCATCCTTGCAGGATTCCCCATTTGACTTAAAATCAACAAAAACCCTTTTTAGAAGCAAGTCACAAAGTAAAATCAACTTTAACGATCTTGAGCCCCTAGATTCGCAACGGAGTCCTAGTAGAGAAGCCTCACCTACTACACCTCCTGAATTTCAGCTTCTCCACCACTTTGGCTCCTACCACCCTAGATCTGCTCAAAATCAGTTCACTAGTCCAAGTACATCCGCCACACCCATCCAAACCACCACTATTCAAATCACCTCAGCTCATCCTACAAGCCCTCATATTGTAAATCATCCATTAGCTCCAGCCATGGCAGCTTGGTATGCACCTTTGGTGTTAACACACCCTTTGGCACCTTTAAAACATGACTACCAATCCAAAATATTGCACTTTACCGGAGTTGAGGCTACTACCGCCCAACAAAATGTAGATAGAATTAGCGATGCCTTTGAATACATGGAAATAGAAGACAAGACCATAAGAATGAGGATGTTCGCCCAAAGCCTGGGCGGAGAACCTAAAAAATGGTTTAAAAGCTTAACTCCAAACAACATACACAATCTCCCAGAACTCTACCAAACCTTCATAAATAAGTGGGAAATCAGAAAAAAACCCATTCAAATCCTGTCTGAGTATAAAAATCTAAAAAGGGATAATGGGGAAAGTGTCCAGGACTACTGCACTAGGTTCAACAGTGTTTATAATGCCCTCCTGCCTCACTTCAAACCTCCACTTGGCTCAGCCTTATCAAAGTACCCCAAAGGCTTCAACCCAGACATGACTTATCAACTAGGAGATAAGGACCCCCCAACCTTAGAGGAAATGAAAAAAGTGGCCATAAGTGCAGAAGCCAACTTAGCAGAAAAGAGAGCTAGGACCAGATCAGAAAGGAAAGTCACATACCGGGATGAGGTCACCCCTTCAGTCCCTTCCTTAGATCCTAGAATAGATGACTTGGTTAGATCCATGGTGAAAATGTGGGAAAAGATAAATTAAAAGACACCTCTTAGGGACAACCAACCAAACCCTCAAAACAGGAACCAGAACCAAAACTTTAGGAGAGAACAGCCTCAAAACAAACCAAGGGAAACTGACCAACAAATCAGGCCACCCTTCAATGAAAACTATGTTGATGAGGAATAGAGGGATATAGAACCCATTGATGAAAGTCATTTAAACCTAATAGGTTTTGATAACGAGGGTGAGGTTTTCCTCACAGAAGAAGAACACGCTTTCTTCTCCCCGAATCAAAATGAAACCAACTATGAGGACCCTGAAGATCCTGCTATAGGATTTCAGAACGCCATTATAGAGGCTCACAGGAAGTATGATCTTAGAAGTAGAAAAAACCAAGACAACTCCAAGAAATGTAGCTCAGACAATACTGTTACTAAAACCCCTGATAACATCCTTAAAAGAGCAGTGGATAGCAACAAAATCATGGTCAAGAAAACTGACCAAAAAAAAGATAAAGCTATTCAGACAAGCCTTGGCCCAGATTTTCCTAGTACCTCTACCAAGATTCCCGAGGTGGTTGTATTGAACAAAATCCTGAACCAAAGTTAGCAAATTAAGAACATAAAGAAAGTCATTGCTGAAAAAACTGAAGCAAATTTATCTAAACTACAAACACCCTTCAGTTTTGAAGGGGAAATTGTCAAAATAAAGATCACCATGCCTCTCACTGAACTTCTCGCCCAAAGCTCTTACAAATCCCAAGTGCTAAAGGTATTGAACATAGGAAACAATGCAAACACCTTACATCTAGCTGATGATACCCCTAAAGTGTTGTTTGGTCCAAAAATAAAAGGGAAATTTCAAGAAGGAGCCATTCTTCCCTTTTACATCAGCCTAAATATACATGACCAAATCCTACACAATGGCATGCTAGATTCCGGGGCTTCGCACAATCTCGTGCCAAAAGTTGTGATGGAAAGATTAGGCCTAGAGATAACAGAACCTTATAAAGACTTATATTCATTTGATTCAAGTAGATTCAAGTGTCTAGGCTTAATCAAAGATCTTTGTTTTAGTTTGGCCCAAATACCTACAAAACACTTGATCATGGACATAGTGGTAGCAGACATCTCTCCCAAGTATGGAATACCTTTATCCAGAACTTGGGGAGCCAAGCTTCAGGGAAATATTCAACTTGATATGTCCTACGCCACTTTTCCTGTGTTTAACCAAACTAGAATACTCTATCAAGAATCACACATGAAATATATGGTCAGCAGCCAAGAAAGGCGAGATAACATCCCGATGTGCTCCTTGCATTCTGATCTGAATTCCTTCATTTTACACACTGACGAAGACATTGAGGAACAATTAGGAGAATTTGAAACAAATTTAGGCACACCACATCAGCCACCCCAGGTTCTCTATGATGAGCTGGACACTCAAAATTATCATGACCATGAGCACTTATGTCTTGAGGAAAGAGAGTTCGTTCCTCTTGAAACAAAATTAGAGCAGGAAGCACAAAACATTATATACCATCAAGAAAATTGCTCAAACCATAGACAAACATCAGCAGTAACATCAAGAGACTTTTTCTGAATAGAGGCATTAGAAGACTTGCATATTACAAACCTCTTTGGAAATCAGGGGCAGGGGAGCTTAATGTTCTTACCATACCTAAAAGATCTACCATCTCATAACTCTACCTCTTCAAATAAAACCTTGACTGTAGCCACAACAGCTAAAAATCCAGAAAAAATGTCTGATAAACTTCTTATGAAAGGATATGATGACTGCAGTCCAAATATACCTGATTTGTTTGAACTAGCTACCATTCTAACACTCCACCAAAGATTTAGAACTGCTAGAATTTGCAAGATTGTTCAAGATACTACTACATGTAGGGAAAATAGTGAGAAGCACTATGACACCGCCATCACTCCAAGAAACAGCTTTGACAAAATAAGATACAAAAATCTTGACCAAACAATAATAATCAAAGACAATACAACTGGACATAGGATCTGTGTTGATTTTAGAAACACAAATACACACCCTTGGGACAGAAATTATATCATTTTTGCTTAAGACCATGATATAAAAATGATAGGTGCTTCTAATCATGTGTCTTTACAAAATGATGTTTCAGGGTATCGCCAAATAATTCCTTTGCAAAACGAACAACTCAAATAATTTTTCAAGTATGCTAGAAGTAGTTCCATCTTCAAACCCAAAATTGCAAAACCGCCAGACACCAAAAACATGCTCATAAAAGCCATGTTTCCAGTTCTAAATTTCTGCATTCTAATGTACCTTGATGATGTCATCATATACTTCAAAAATTACAAAGAATATCTGCATTATTTGAAAAATATGTACAGCAAAAGGAGAAGTGGTGATCAAAGGTATAAAGAAGTACAGCGGGAAGATATGGGGTTGTTTAGAGATTCGTGCATGAATCCTTATGTTATGCTTGAAAGAGAAAATTTTCCAAACTTTTCTTTTCAAGAGCTGAGTGGACCAAGAGTGGTAGGAGATCCTTATGAAGATAAGATGTTCAAGTTTCACCATTTTTCAGGATTTCTAGTTCCATATTTTTCAATCATTGTATATATCATTGTTTGAATAAATAAATCAAAAAATAGAAAATTCAAAAACAATATAAAAGTAGAAAAAGAGGGTAGTTTGGAAAACATAAAGAAAGCCCCATGTTCAAAAAATAGTCATTCTGAAAGCGAGCAAGTCCAAATGCCGCTACTAGTGCTCAAAATGTCTTGTTCAGCTATCTAGCCTAATCATAACTGAACATGTTTTAAATTTATTTGTTGATAAGTTAGTGAGAGAAGAGATAGTCAAATTGAGTAAGCTTGACTTGTCGAAGAAAATATATTAGGAAAAGATATTGGTTCCACATGCCCAAAAAAAAACCAAAGAGGAAAACAGGGATGAAAAACAAACTATGTATCTTAACCCTGATTTTTCTAAATTTCATTTTTATGCAAAATAATATTTGTGTGCAGCTTGTCTTTCATGCCACAAGTACATGACAAATCAGACTGTCTAATCCACAGTTTGGTGGTTTGCTAATTTCATGTTTTAAATGAAATAAAATCGCATAAACATTACTTAGCAGTCAATCTAACATAGGTGAAAACAAAGAGTTCATCGATTTAATACTGGACTCCTGGTAGATATAAGTATAGGAATGAATAGTGTCATTTTCAAAAATATTGTGTCAAAGGTTGCTAGTCCAAATACTGAAAAGAAAAAAGTATTCAAGAAATATGAGGTGAGTGAGAAGCAACTGATGCTAATGTCTTTGTCAATTTTGATGGCATCAGGAAGAAAAGAATTTAAGCAATGGAGTAAAGAACATTTATTCAAAACGGTCTACAATTAGGGAACCTCCACGAAAAGGAAGCGCACTCCCAAAAGGAGCCTTATTGGTCATCGTTCCACTACTGTTGATGATGACTAGTTTTTAAGCAATTTTCTAGAAGGCTGATCTCCAATTTGTCCAAATCATCATCAAAAACGCCTAAATTAGTTTAATATCACCTTTTCCAGTCAGCTTATGATGAGAAAAAACCTAGTTGTCAAGTCCTATCTAGTTTCAGTCATATAATCATGTCCATGAGCTATCATAGCTAAAGGCTATCTGCTATCATTTACCCTCATTCCCAAGTCATTATTATCCAACTGTTGGTAAAAAGTTTGCAACCCTATACCTAGTCATATGCCATTTAGAGATCTAATCCTACCCAAAGAAAATACTCAAAATCTGTCAAAATATCCCCTAAGTTAGGTAGTGGTGCTTTAGGGAATCCCTTCCTTGGCAAAAACATCCTGAGCCAGAATCCTTTGTTCAATACCAGCCAGCCCTGAATTAGTGCTTGATCTGCAAAAAAAATCTTGATACACCCATAGGTCACACCACTAAGAGGTCTTGTTGTCTCAGTCCAGAAGAAATTCTGCAAAGATCTAATACAAAAAGAGATAAGCATGTGCGTCGTCTAAAAGAATATGCTTAATATTGGGAAAAAGCTCCATAAGACACCAAAGGAGCTTTCCAAGGTTCAAAGTCATATTTTTTGCATCTTTTCAGGGTGCAAATTGAATGACAAACAATATCTAGACAAGAGAAAAGAGACAAGTCCAAATAAGTCTCTCATGTTGAAGAAATTTTCCATCATTAAGCAGATGGAGAGCTGCAATGAAAAGAAAGCAGGAGTACATGTTTCAAAAGCCAAACTAATTTAATGTTGATCTACAGTGTTTCAGTGTCTCTTTCAGAAGCAGAGGTGTACAAGTATTCCATAAGACATTATCAAACTGAACATAAGAAGACAACTACTTCTCATGTTGTCTTGAGCCTGGGATAAGAATACTAGTTAGAGAGCAAAGTCAATAAGCCTCTGCAAACACAGTCAAGAAAGGTTAGTAAGTAATGAATAGCAAGAAAATACTCTACGAATTCAAGTCCTATGGCTCCTAATTGAAAAGTTCACAAGGATATTCTGAAAACAGGATACATATCTCAGAACATGCCTCTTATAGCACATTGTCAAATTTTCACTTTATTACTTATTGTGATATACCAAGCATAGATATGTATTACAAAGAAATATGACACAGTTTGAGAAATGGATGAAATGTCATGACTGTGTTAACCTCCTCCAAGAAAGAGCAGATGGTTGGGTCACATGTTGAAAAGCTCCTCCGGTATAAAGAGCAGATGGTTTGGAAATATTATGTTAACCTCCTTCATTTAAAAGCATATGGTTAGGAACATGATAAGGGCTTCCTTCATTTAAAAGTAAAGGGTCAGGAACAGAGATATAGTCTCATTCAAAGAGTAGGAAACTACCAGGTGTTTTAAATGACTCAAAAAAATTGTTTACACCACTTCCTCCAAAAAGGTGAACAACTGATTTATGGAAAAGATATAAAACTATGTTTGAAAGGGTTTTTATTGGTAATAACAATTGAGAAATCATGGTTAATACAAATGAAAAATTCATCAGGTTGAAAACCTCTTCCACATAGAAACCATGCAGTGGCATAAGGGTGCTGAAAGTCTCTAGTCCAATTGGAAGGACAAAATTGACAAACTGTGACAAAGCAATGAGGTTTCATAGGTTAAAAACCTATTTCACATCAAGCAAAAAGATGAATTTTCTGGTGTTAACAAAACCCCATTTCCTCTGTTCATAAAAACCTCCTTCAAACTATCATGACGATGAAACTTGGGCTAAAAAACTTTCATCTAGATAGCCAAAGAAAGAGAAAGCTGGCTAGGGTTGACAGTAGTTTCTTGCATATGTATACAAAAGGACAACAAAGATTAGAATAAGTCATAATTGTCAGATGTTACACTAGTGTTTTCAGGGGTCATTTTCTTAATGAAAAAGCAGTGAGAAAGATATTATTTTAAGGGAGGCCTCCTTACTTCAAAAAGTCATGGATATGAGTGTTTTCAAAGGAGATGGCCATAGCACTATTTTTATGAGTCTTTTTCACATGCTAGGTCTTTATGGTGCTTTAAAAAGTAAGATAATATTGAAGGCAGTGATTTATGTTTTTATATAACAAAAAACCTTTTCAAAAGGCATTAAAACCCTTCCAAATTAGCTACAAAGGTATTTGAGCTTTTTCGAATTTCAAAGGAGGGAAGAGACTGTTTAAAAGGGCCCATTAGCAATTTCAAAACATGAAACATACTTTCCTTGGCTGTTCACTGAAAAGAGAAGCATTTTCGGGCATTTTTCAAGGTTTTCGGTGCTCAAAACTCTGTGTGGCATGCCTGTAGATGCGCGCGGCGCGCCTATGAGCGCTCGAACAAAGGGATTATACTAAGGCACGGTGTGCCTATAGATGCACGCAACATGCATGTGCCTGCAGTCACCGGGTGCCTGAAACTGACCCGACAACCTCCTCTACGCGGCGCCTTCTGCTGCAAATGGCCCGCTCATCCACCAATCTTCAAAAGACTCTTCTGAAAGCTGCTCCAATGATCAACAAGGTCCAAAAACTTATCTTCAAGGTATTTCTTCACTTCTTGGTAAATTTTGAAGTTTAAAAGGGGTGTTTTTTGCTATGATTTCCACGAAGAAACAATGGTTTTAAAGGCACTTTCTCATCTAAAAACATAGAGAGACATAATTTGTAGTCTACCACAGAGAGACATAATTTGTTTAGGGAGTTTCAAATTCATCTTAAAAAGGTATTTTTGTGTTGAGGAGAGTTAAAGTATACACAGTTGCTAGAGGAAAAAGTAGACTTACATTGAAGGATCTCAAATAAGTTTAAAGGTGTCTTAACATTATTACAAAGGGCAAATTTGCTACCATGTCAAAAAAGAGAAAACTGTGTTAAAGGGATAAAGGCTTGATCAGTTTAAAAGAGTTCTTTTTTTTGTGTTATGAGACATTGAAGAATGTGTGCAACCTCCATAATCAAAGACACAGAGTTTTTTTTTTAAATCTTTTAAATCAATTTGAAGAGAAATTTCAATAGCAGATTCCCAAAACACACTTTGTTTGCCAAATCAAAAAGTGTTCCTGCTATGAGCTTCAAGGATTAACATAGTGATTTTACAAGATGTTGTATCAGCTTGAAAGATGTCTTGTTTACTTTTTTAAAGGGCAGTGAATAGCAAAGGGGCAGTGCTTGAGGGGAGATTTTTGTGCCAAAACAAAAGAGATCCTTCTTCAACAAAGAATCACAAACATATCTTATTCAAGATCTTTACCCAAACATAGTGATAAAAGTGATTTTGGTTCTCATTTGACAAATACTTGTTTGCTAGCATCAAAGAAACATAGTGACTTGCAAGGAGGAAAAGGTGTGGTGTTGGGAAACTATTTCAGAGACCATTTGAATCAGCCTGTCTTGGTCAGCCAGCAAAGAGTATCCAAAGCAAAATGCCTCCTAGGAAAGATAGCAGAAGTGGCCCTCACAAAAGGTATGAACCTTTTTCAACCGAGGAAGTAAATGCCCATCCTTCAGTGCTTTTTAACTTTCATGAAGTAGGATGTTTGTAGTTTTGTCAAAGGGTTCAGGAGGTAAAAATTTATCTTCCCTTGACACATCTATTTGCTTTAAAGCTGCAAGGGAAACATGTTCATCTAGCAGGCTTAGACTTCAAGCTTTCTCCTAGACCCATTTCTAGAGCTACCAAAATTCCATATGTCGGAGAAAAATGGTTTAAGAAGAGCTACCTAGACTCAGATCAATACAAACCCTTCTTGAAACTAGAGCATCGGGATGCATGCCCATCTATCTTTTGTTTTTCCTATTTGTTGACCAGTTATGCTCCCCTCATGAAGATAATCATGAAATATTTCACATGCAAGGGAAGGTTTTCTCGGGTTTATGCTTACCATATCAGGCTACTCATACACTTCACAAGAACCCAATTGCTAAACCTACCCTTTTTTCTCCATAGAAGTATTGAAAATATGGCTTCTACTGTTCAAAAGAGATCTTCATCTCAGCAGCCAGCTTCTCTTTTCCATCATTCCCTTATCAAGATTTTCATTCTCCATCAACTTGAGAAGAAGGGAATTTCTTGGGACACTTTAATTTCACATCCCGATTTCACCAGTGCTTCTTCATCCCATGCATCTCCTTCACCTTCCACTCGTCATCTTTCTCCTTCTTCTATTAAACCCACTCCTAAGAAACAAAAATATCCTATGATTGATCAAGAAGAGCACAGTGAGGAAGAACAACACAGCGAGGAAGAACAACACAGTGATGAAGAGGAGTACAATGATGAAAAGCAGCATAGTGATAAAGAGAAAAACAGTGAAGAGGATCAAAGTCAAAGGAAGAAAAGTGAAGAGGAGCAAAGTGAAGAAAAGCACAGTGATAAAAAGCAGCACAGTGATGAAGAAGAGCACCATGAAGAAGAGAAAAACAGTGAAGAGGGAAATGATGAAGAAATGGAATATTTTGATGAGGAACACAGCAGTCACAAAGAGGAAGATATTGGTAGCCCTCATATCAGCAAACATGATGAGGATGAACCACAAAACATTGAGGATACAGAGCCTAAAAGTCCTGAAGAAATCAGGGACAAAAGTGAAAAAGGAAGCCCTCAACGAGACATGCAAGGTGACAGTCAAGGCATTCATGAGGAGGGTCAAAACAGTGGAAAGGATGATGAGGGGAGTAGCAAGGGAAAAGAACAAATAAAGCATGTGCTAGATGCGTCTCCTAGGCAAGGGGCCATGCTTTCTTCTCCAAAGGTAACAAAGCCCCGAAAATCAAGAAATAAAGTGACTCAAATTGTGACTCCAAATGTTACTAGAGCACTCCGAAGCAAAGGGAAGTTTCCCAAGAAATCCATTGTTGAATTAACAAAGAGGAGGAGGACCAAGAAATCCACCCAAAGCAAGGGAAAAGAGAAGGAGGAAGATGCCAAGGACCATGGGACTCAAAATATATTTGGAGAAACAAAAAGAGGAAGAGGCTACCCTTTTCCAGTCTTTTCCTCTTACTACTTTATTCACCCAAGAGATAGAAAACAATAGAGAAGCATGGCTTGAAAAGGTGAATGAAAACTTGGAGAAGAAGTTGGAAAGGGCCAATAGAGACTTGAACCTTCAAAGAAAAATGACCGGGCACTATAAGAATCTTAATCAATTCACTCGAAGGAAATTGAAGGCTACACAAGAAAAGCTCAAGGAGGCTCGAAAGAGGCGCCTGACACAAAAAGTGAAGAAAGGCATATAAAGGCTTGAAATTTTGGTCTCCAATTCTCAGCATGCTTTTGAAAACCCATGAGCATCATGCTCGCCAAAATTGGGCATAATTCGACAAGTTTTGGTTTTTTGACATTTTTGGGCTTTTTGCAAAAAATCATGGGCATCGCCATTTTTGTTTGAAGCATCCTCAAAGGGTGAAAATGTTATCATTGGATGCCATAATTTCAGGGGCATCTACTCAGCGAATTTCAGATCAATTGAAGATGATTTGGTCCCCCAAAGTGGCGAAAAACAGTCACTTTTTCAACACTTTGCCCCGCATATCAGCAAAGGCTAATTTCTGGGTTTTTCCACACAGGTCAGATTTTCATAGGCTTCTAGTGATAATTTTGGGAAAAAAAAAGTATTTTCAGAAACTAGACATCCAGGTCTTTCCAACGATCCATCATGGGCCTCGTTGCGACATCGGGAAGCTCTACAAAGGTTGCCCAGAAAACAAGGAATTTTCTGCTGCTATATTTTTGAAGTATTTTTGTAAAAATGCAGTTTTCAGAAGTGGCTTTTCCTAATGTGCGTTTAGCCTTTTTTGGCCATTTTTAGTTGGGAAAAGTCAATATAATTTCCTTTTTTAGCATTTTTAGGATATTTTTATAGATATTTTGTGCCTTGGTCTTTGCAAAGCCTCAAGGACAAAATCAGATATTTTTGATGGGCCAATGAGCTTGCTAGTTGCACTAGGAGGTTTTCCCTCATATTGGCCTATATATTCCAATAGACTTCATTGTAAACAAGGTTGAAATTGATGATATAGAGAAATATATTGTTATACAAGATTGGAAGAAATACTTGTCTCATGCATTGGATAGTCTCTTGAATGTTTTTGGATGATGAAAGAGGACTGTTGTTGGATTCCTTGACTTGGTAAAATGGTATAGTGTCCCTCTCTGTTATGTTTCTTAGTTTTCATACATATTTCATGCTCTTGCTTGCTATAAGATAGTAGAGAATAGATTTGAGACATGCCCTTGGAGGCACCTCAGATTTCCTGTTTTATTATAGCTTTTATGTTTTCTTCCTTCTTAGTCATATCAAAGAATTCTTGATTGCTCTTTGATCACTGAAGAAATTGTTTGCTTGTTTCATTTATGGTTTTATGCATGATAAGTATGATTTACGGTATGCCCTGCTTACTCATGGCTAGTCATAGCTCCACCTATGAAACCTTTCTTTGAATTTTTTATTGTCCTAGTTGAACCAAAAAGGTCTTGTATCGATCTTGCCCTTTGCCTAAAACTTTGCAATCTTAGTTCAAAGTGTCTGATAGCTCGAAATACTATGTCTAGGAGTTTCCTCTTAGTAGATTGAGTTATTTGTTTGTCTTAATTGTCTTTCCCCAAAGTCTGATAGCAATTTCCTAAAGTTAGAAAGTCATATATCTCTATGTATTTCTTGAATGTTTATTTCTATGCATTTATCAGTTTGTAGTTACATTTATCATGATTAATGGTTATCCCTACCATATAAATGTTCGCTATTGAACTATTTATGTTTGAAAGCCTTTTTCCTTCACAAAATTAGTGTCCATCCCACTTAATTTTACCTTAAGATCCATTTTACCTTGATCAAATCGATCCTTCAACATACCTTGTATCACCATCTGAAGCTTTCTCGACATTTTCAACCCCATAGCCCAGTTGATCTGATAATATTTTTATCTATCTTAGTCTTTGATCAGTTCCTCCCTCAAAAACCTAATAAAAAAACCAAAAACTCACTTCATAACTAGCCTAAAATCAGAAACACAAGAAGCACACAACTATACATTCATTACACAAATAGAGAGAGCCCTCTCTAAGTCCAGGAAGGCTAGGTCCTTGGGCTCCAAAGATTGGTTTGATGTTACCCTGTCACTTGGCTTTCCAATCAGCCAAATCACGGGACCATAACAATATACTCAGCCATTTGCTATTTATCAGTAGATATCATGACATACATCATTATCCATGTAATACAAAACAACTTTCCATGTACTTTTTTGAAGCAGCAGTTTGGGAAACTGCGCTGTCACTATTGGGAAAGCTGTTGGAAACTTCTTGCACCACATGAAGCCTTCAACATTTTCCTCATTTTTTTGCTGATCATGACTTCATTTGCTGTTATAGATCTGATTTGTATTAGGAGCATGATTATGATTGAGGCACATGAGTGGGATGTGTCCTTGAAGGGAGAAAATTTCCCTATTTTCTGCACTAAATGTTCTAATGGGAGCATGGGAGGAAGTATGGCCACCACAACCACACACTTATTTTCTTGTAAGGTGGGCCATGAGTTTGATATCCATCCATTTTACAGCCACGGGCAAGTATTTGATCATGTATTGTTGTTACATTCATCCATTTACTACTCATTAGTAGAGGTGATGAATTTTGTATGTTACTTACCATATTACTTTCTGAGATTGCAGTGGATGAAATTGTGTTGTATCCTCTTGAGATATTGTTGGTATCATGCATCATCATGTAAAACTTGCAGAAAAATCCTCATTAGGATGTTCTGTGATGATCATGTCCTATTCATCATGGATGGAATATTTTGGGCTAGCTTGTTCTTAATTTTGGAGGAGAACTCTTTGGAGGATTTCTCTTCACTTTGCCATTTGAGGGCAATAATTTTGTAGCCCAAGATCAACACACACTCTACACTTATCATAAGTGGAGAGAAGGACAACTTGGGATAGGCTATGATGCCCACCTTCATTTCTGGAGCTTGAGGTGGAAGGAGATATTTAGGAGTTGCCATGTTTGGAGGTGACTCATTTTGTTTGGATGATTGCTTGGGGATGGAGGATCCACATGGGGAAGATGTTCCTCATCACATTTTAGACTCCATGCCTTGAGTGGAGACTTTCTAGTTCTATCCTTGCATTTGCTTGAGGACAAGCAACATTTGGGAGGGGAGGACTGTAATGTTCCCAATTTTTCTTTAATAAATTGGAGCATTAATTTTGTCTAAATTCACTTAGGAGATGGATAATTGGGTGAGAAGGCCCATTTATAATAAAAACATGGATAAAATCCCTCTAGTATGAAAGGGGATCAGCCTTGGAACTAGATTTCACACCCTCATGTGTGAAAAGGGACATTTTGCAAAGAGACTTGGTTAAGTTTGACCAAGTCAAACAGCACAAGGTATGAGGTTGAAAGCACTACATGGGATAGCGCAGAGATAGAGGAGGGAATATTCTTTGAAGGAGGAAACCCTAATAGAGTGGGCCCATGGAGTGGGAGCTCTCATGTGTTTAAAAGGAGGGCAAGGCAACCATTGTTTCTCATGTTATGGATTATTGATCTCATTGTCTATTCATACAATTGTGCATTCTTTATTGTTTAGCAAGAGTTGCCGGGGGAATTCCTGTTTAGGATTCTTTCTCCTTCTTGAGAGGTCTCTTGAGGGATTGTTATTCATTCTCCACATTTCTTGGCTCAAGGCCAAAGTATCCTCCTCCAGGACAACGTTATTGTTGCAGCAACATAATACTGTGTTGAAGGGTGTTGCAGTGGAGTACCTCAACACCACTTCCAGAGCTAATTTTCAGAGGAGGAATTCTCCATTCCTTTGGGAAGCTAGTGAGGGAAGTATTAGCACTTAGTTCAGATCCTGGCATTAGGCCAACTCATATCCTTTCCCCTACAACGCATTTTTCTTCAGTAACTGCGTTATTTTCATAGTGCATCTGTTGTGGGGTTTTGCAGTATTGATTGGAGGGTGAGATCTCAAGTGTAAGGATCAGCCTTCCACTTAGGAGATCAATTGGAGGAGGTCTACTTCAGATTGATTATCATTTCTAGCCTTCTCTATTGAGTTCCATATTTGAGTTGCAGTAGCTTCCCAACAACTCTGACATTTTTTCCATTTTGTATATTTTAGCTAATCCCTTGGAGGATTGATGTATTATTGCTTCTAAGGGTTAGATCTTTGCTCCCCTATTGTATTTGAGCTATATCATTTCCATATTCATGTATTGACATTGTATTATAGTAGTACTCCATAATAGAATGCGCTGTCATAGCCAAGGGTTTCATATATGTAGTAGTGTTCTGTCATTTCATGTACATGTATTGTTGAGGCTTGCATTGCCTTTCTTGAGAGGTTGTTTCCTCAAGACATTGTACTCTTTCTACTGATATATCAACATTTGTTGGCTATTAAAATATTCATATGCTCATGGTTGTAAAATAATGTTGTCTTTCCATTCCTTGCTCAAGAATTGTTGCATTCCCTCATCGGGCACTTTCTGAGGACATCTAGTAGTGGGAGATCTGTTTAACCACTCTAGAAGGATTTCTTTGGAGCCTCCTCTTGGATTCAACACTTAGACACATTGTTCTAAGGGATCTAGGTCCTTGTTTCTATTCCTGTAGTTTTCATTACTGGAAAATGTGCTTTCCAGTCATGCCTAGCTAGCTATTCCAGTTTGGGAACATTACAAATTATCTGTCAAGATTAGACTGTTTGACAGATTTGCATTCTCTAAATTCTAAAACAGAAAATTTAAAACACAGTAAAATCAGGATTAGACAGTGTGATTTTCTATGGGGGCTATGGCATTATGTACAAGCTGCACATAGACTTATTTGCAGAAAATTTAAAACAAAACTTTGAAGGCTTAAGATCTGAAATTTTCTAAGCATCCTTCTTTCCTTATTTGGCTCAAGTTTTGATCTTTTTGGAGCCATTTCTCTTTTATTTTCCTTGGTTCATATTTTGAGCTTGTTAGAACCATTTCTTTCTCCATTCTAATCTATTCTACTGATAAGACAAGATTATATTGTTTAGAAAATATTCTTCCCACTAACCTATCAGCATAAATTCAAATTTATTCAGTCATGATTAGGTTGTATGACTGAATAAAAATTTCTCTAAGGAGTGGCATTTTGACTTGCACACTTTCATATTTTTCTCTTTTTTGGTATGGGGATGTACCTTTCTTTTAATCTACCCTCTTTTCTCCTTTTCCTTTGTTTTTGTATGTTTCATTTTTAAACTTTCTTTCAAGCACTGTTATTTACAATGAATTAAAAAGAACTTTGAACAAAAACCTTAACAAAAATAATATTTGAGCATCCTGCCATTTATAGGACCTCCAAAAAGTTTAGCTCCATCCATCTCTTGTAGAAAAATGCATTATTTCCTATAGCAGACTGAATGAGATAAGGGCCTTTCCATAAATTTTCAAACTTTCCATGTTTTCCATTATCTTCTTTTCTAGAATCCCATTTTAGTACTTTTTCACCAATTTTAAAATCACTTGCCTTTGTTATTTTATAAAATAGCTTCTTGATGTTTTCTTGTACTTGTTGTGCTCTTTTATAAACTTCCTCTTTGGTTTGTTGTAATTGTATAGTCTGGTTTATTCTTCTCATCATGTCATATTCTTCAGATTTTACTTCTTGGATCAGCTTCCTGACTGGCACTCCAAGACTGGTTGGAAAAACTACATCTGCTCCTTAAACTAGCTGATAAGGGGAAATTCCAATTGACTTTTTGACTGTCAATCTATCTGCCCAAAGTGCATGTACTAGCTTATTGTGCCATGATTTCTTATTCTCTTCCAGCAAATTTTTTATTATGTTTACAAAACTCTTGTTTGAGGATTCTGCCAGCCCACTACCATGAGGGTAATAAGCTGTGGAATGACCCAATGTAATCTAATATTTGTGACAGAAATCAAACATCTTTTTGGATCCAAATGCAGCAGCATTGTCAGTGATAATCTTCCTAGGATAGTCAAATCTAGATAGGATATGATTTTCAAGGAATGAAATAATGACTGAGTCTGTGGCATTCCTAGAAGGGATGGATTCTATCCATTTGGTAAAGTAATCAGTTGCTGTGAGGATCCATTTGTGTTGGGTAGATGAGGAAGAATGGATTTCCCCGATCAAGTCTAGACCCCACTGTTGGAAAGGAGCTTCAACAGTGATTTCTTGCAGAGGTAAGGGAAGCAATTTCCTTTTGCCTTCAAAAATTTGACATTTATGACATGCAATGACCATTTTGTGGATATATTGAAAGAGGGTGGGCCAATAATAGCCAGCTCTAAGGATTTTTTTTACTGTAGTTTTCCAATAGAGGTGGCCTCCACATTCTCCTTCATGGAACTCATGCTTGATATTATTTGCGTCATTCTCAGGCAAACATTTAAGCAATAATCCACTAGCATTTTTACAATATAAACATTTATATAAAATGCAGTAATTTATAGCTTTTAACTTTAAAAACTTCCCTTTGTCTTAGACAAACCAAGAGGGACATTAAGATTTAGCAGCACATACAAAATATTAGCATACCAAGATGAATTCAGAAATTATTTTCAATAAGTGGAGTTGCCAACTCCTCCTATTCATCTAATGCATTAAACATACTTATATCAAGAGCTTGAAAGTTGGATTCAACCATAAGTTTTGCTAGTCCTTGACCTTTGATGAGCTTAGTGGGCTTAATTTCTAATTCATATTCTAGTATTACAACAATCCACCTTCCTCTTTTGCCATCAGGATCTTGTGTCAAGATGTCTTTTACCACTGAATGAGGCACAAATTCTATGATGTGTGAGTGTAAAATGTAAACTCTGAAGTCTTTTAAGGCTTTTATCGAGGCAAAGGCTTGTTTTTCCATTATATTATACTTCAAAGGTGCATTTCTTAATGCCTTGCTAAAAAAAGCAATAGGCTACTCTTGTTCATTAATGTTTTTCTGTAGGAGGACAACAACCACTGTGTGTTCTGATGCAAATGAAAATATGAAGAAATATTTTGTAAAATCAGGACTAATGAGAACTAGTGTTTGGGTAAGTGCTAGTTTTACCAGTTCAAAGGATTTCTTTGCTTCTAAGGTCCATTTAACTCCTTATTCTCTTTTAAGCATATTTTTCATGTTTCTAAGGAGTTCAGCTAGGTTGGGTATGAACCTTCTCAAGAAATTAATCTTTCCAATGAAAGATTGAAGTTCCTTGATGTTTCTAGGATGATTGATTTGCATTATACCTTCAATCCTCTTTGGGTCTATCTGTATCCCCTATTTAGATATGATTTGTCTGAGAAGTTTACCTTCTTGGGGACCAAACAATGTTTTCTTGGGATTTAAGGATAAACCATATTTTCTGCATTTCTCAAAGACCTTTATTAGGTGTAATATGTGTTCTTCATCTGTTTTTGAATATAATGTGATGTCATCTAAGTAAATCACAATGAAGTAGCCTATTTCTTCTAAAAATGCAATATCCATGGCTCTCTGGAATGTGGCACCAACATTCATTAAACCAAAAGGCATTTTCACATACATGAAAGTGCCCCAAGAGTAGTAAAGGTTTTTTTAAGTTGATCATCAGGGTGTACCAATACTTGGTTATATCTTGAAAAGCCATCTAGCAAAGAAATTCTTCTAGAACCTACCACCCTTTGTAAAATATGATCCATTTTAGGAAAGGGGTAGTTGTCCTTCAATGAGGCTTTATTTAAGTTTCTGAAGTCTATACAAAGCCTTATTTCTCCTATTTTCTTCCTAACTGATACAAGATTAGATACCCATTCTGAGTATCTGACAGGGACTATAATTCTAGCATCATACATTTTTCTAATTTCTTTCTCAACCAAAGGTAATTGAACA
Organism: Pinus albicaulis; assembly: GCA_034641835.2. Classification (NCBI taxonomy): domain Eukaryota; kingdom Viridiplantae; phylum Streptophyta; class Pinopsida; order Pinales; family Pinaceae; genus Pinus; species Pinus albicaulis. The sequence goes on from JAXQQM020072530.1 coordinate 108,696, forward strand.
TGGTTGATTCTACGCAATTTTTGTCTATAAGGCTTCTAGTTTTCTTTTAGGGGTATCTTATGCTGAATTATTTCTGTATCATATGATTTTAAATATTCATAACTCTAGGCAAACACATCAGAAAATTCTCTAAACAGCTCAAGGTATTTTAGTTTGATATGAGCTGGCAGTGTTTTAGATAATTCGATAATTTTAGGATTTTCTTTGTTGCCTATATTGCACTCTTCTACTTCAGCTTCAGTAGGTTCTATTTTTTGCCTTTTTCAACATCATTAAAGTCAAACAATTCTTCTAGAGGGACCATCCCCTTTGGCAAGCTTTCAGTTTTGGATTGCAGCACTTCTAGATCTTCTTTTTCTAAATCTGTGTAATTCTCTATTTTATGTTTGGATTCTTTGGTTAACAGATTTATTTCAGCAACCGCAGGAGACTTTTCTTCTCTAAGAGGTAGTTTTTCCTCAGTAGGACAGTCTTCTTCATACTCTTAATTTGATCTTGGCATTTCAAATTCATTTCTGGACTGTAGGAAGTCTTTTATTTGTTTATCTCCTTCAAAAACTTGCCAGTATTTTTCATTGTCTGGGACTGGTGGTCTATATTTGACTTGAACTATGTATTGTTTTCTTTCATAAGGTTTCAAACATGTACTAGTAGCAAAGGCTAATCCATTGGTAAGAATATTTTGGTTTCTGGAGACAAAAGTAAGTTGGAATTTAGCAAATTATTTTAATAGGTCCATGGAATCATCTCTATAGGCTCTCAGTCCAAGATGTTTAGTAGTATATTTCCCATTTACTTGCCTAATTATTAATTCTAAATCCCCATGAACTATTATCCTCTTAGCTCCCAGTTTTTTAAGCAGTTGCAGTCCTAAGAGGAGTGCTTCATACTCTGCTATGTTGTTGGTGCAATGAAATCTTAATCTGCATGAATGACCTTTAGCATGATTATTTTCAGTGTTGTGCACCCATATGCTTGCCCCTGCACTAGTTTTAGTACAAGACCCATCAAAACTCATGCTCCAAAGAGGACTGTTTTCCAACTCATCATTAATTTCCTTCTTATCCTCTCTGCTTTGTTTATTTTGATCATCACTCTGTTCTTTTTTAGGATGTGCACTATGTTTACTTGTGTCTTGTTCCTCAAGGTTTTCAATGTGTTGAGGAATTTCTCTTTGATTGTTATGATTGGCATTATGTTGATGGTTGTTTTGATGCTTAAGACCTTTATTTTGTTTGTTGTGATTTTCTGAAATAGAAACCTGTTTGGATGATTTTTCTTTCCCTTCCTCTTGTTCTATGGCTGCCACTATGTTGGCTGATGTTTCATTTTCTAACCCTTTCTCATTAGGAACCTCCTCATTGTACAAAATGAATGAGTCAAGGTCAGTATGTATAGAATAAAGAGGGGATTTTTCTGGTCTTTCTTGGCTACTCACGATGTATTTCATGTGTGTTTCCCTATAAAGTCTTCTAGGTTGACTGAAGATAGGGATGGTGGCATAAGTCATATCCATTTGAATTGTGCCTTGCAATTTAGCACCCCAAGATCTTGAAATAAGCATACCATATTTGGGGGGTATATCAGCCACAACAATGTCCATCACTAAGATTTTGGCTGGGATTTGTGCTAAATTGACACATAGTTCTTTTATTAGGGTTAGGCATTTGACTCTGTTGGAATCAAAGGAGTATAAATCTTTATAAGGTCTGGTTACCTCAAGGCCTAATCTTTCCATTATCACTTTGGGCATTAGGCTATGTGATGCTCCTGAATCATGCATGGCATTGTGTAAAATTTTATCATGGATGTTTAAACTAACATAAAAAGGAGGAACTGCTCCTTCTTGAAATCTTCCTTCTACTTCTGGTCCAAACAGAAGCTCAGGTTTGTCATCATTTAAGTTAACAAAGTCATTGTGATCTCCTATGTTCAAAGCCTTTAACAATTGTGACTTATATACATCTTGAGTGACTAACTCAGTGAGAGGGATAGAGATTTTTATCTTAGCAATTTCACTGTCTATGCTGAAAGGAGTTTGAGTTTAGGAAATGTTTAATTCAACCTTTTTAGTCACTGTTTTCTCAGCAAAATCAGCATGTTGGATTTTATTATTTACAACAGTTAAAATGGTTTTTTCAGGAGCATTAGCTGAAGTGCTAGTGCTACTAGGGTCACCACTATGTTTGCTAGAATTTTGGGTGTCTTTTCCCTTGTTTTTATCAGAACTTTCAGCCACTATGTTATTGTTTTCAGATGTCTTTTTAGAAGTATTTACAGAGCTGTTTTTAGTAGAATTTTCAGAGGTCTTCTTGTTGTTAGTGTCTTGGTTCTTTCTACTTCTCAAGTCATATTGTTTGTGTACTTGAATTATGGCATTTTCAAAACCTAGTTTATAATCTTCTGATTCTAGGCCTTCTTCCTCATCAGCTATGTATGTGACTTGTTCTTCTTCATTGAGGAAAACAATATCCTCATTGTTTACTCCCAACATGTTCATGTGATTTTCCTCTATTTCTTCTATTATTCCTCCATCCTCCTCCACATAATTTTCCTGAAAAGGGGGTCTGATATGTTGATCAGAATCCCTTTTTCTACTTTAAGGTGGGTTTCTCCTAAAGTTCTGATTTTGGTTTTGGGACTGATTTCTGTTTTGAGGAGCTATTTGGTTTTCTCTAGGATAAGCTCTCTCATTACATTCATCCTATCCATCATCCTTTCCATGGTTTTTACTAGATTATCAAGTCTTGAATCAGATGTGGAAGGTGCAGCTTCATCTTTATAAGTCACCCTTTTCTCATTTTTCATCCTAGCTCTTTTGGCAAGCAGATTTGCCTCAACACTTACTGCCCCTCTTTGCATGTCTTCTAAAGTGAAGGGTTCTCTTTCTCTTAATTGATAGGCCATTTCAGGGTCAAATCCATCAGGGAATTTCATTAGAGCTAGGCCTTGTGGTGGTTTCATATGAATTGGTAGGGCATTGTACACACTATTAAATCTAGTGCAGTACTCATGAACACCTTCTCCAGCATTCCTCTTAATGTTCTCATATTCTGATAGAATCTGGAGAGGGTTCTTTTTGACCTCCCATTTGTTTAAAAATTATTGATGGAAAGCAGGGAGGTCATTGATACTATTAGGGGTTAAGCCTTTGAACCATTTTCTTGCTTCTCCACCTAAACTTTGAGCAAACATTCTAAGCTTAACAGTTTCATCATCTATTTCTTGTCTGTCAAAGTAGTCATCCATTTTTTCCAAATGTTGTTGAGTTGTAGTAGAACTACTAGCATCATATAAAGGAATTTTGGACTGATAATCTGGTGGTAGGACAACTAAAGGTAAATCAAGGACTAAGGGAGCATACCATGTTGCCTGATATGAAGTTGTGGGATAAATGGGGGGCTTACAAGTGGAGGAAAGTAATGAAGTGGAGTGGTTTGAACAGTGGATGTATGAGTGGGTGTAACAGAAGTACTTGGACCAGCTAAGAACTGTTGAGCAGATTTAGGATGAGAGAAACCAAAGTTATGAATGAAATTAAGATCGAGTGTTGTGGATGGGGAAGTTTCTCTACTGCTATTATTTTGTGAATTTTCAGGCTCAAAGTCTATCTGATCTATACCACTAAGTGACTTAGTTCTAGATGGGTTTCTTATGAAAGGTAAGTCAACTTGGGTATTTTGCAGAGCTGTAATATTTTCAGGGACAAAATTTGCTCTGTGAATTGGTTTGACAATAGTTGGGTTTTTAGGTGTAGGAGACTCCTAAGGATACTTTCTAGATTGTCAACTATTTCAGGAGGATTTGGGTCAGGATGGGATCTAGTATAGATTCTTCTAGAAGCCAGTATTTAGACCCAACAAATAAGAAAATTTAGCTAGGTATGACAGTCTTTTGAAGGAAAACTAATCTGTGCAAGAAAACTTAATACTCAAAGTTCTCTTAATTGGGTTTTAATGATGTTTTTATGATGAAATAAGTTTCCCAGTGGAGTATATGGAAAACTAGGGGGAATTAGCAGGCCTACTGAAAACCAGTGGAGTCACCAGGTGGAAGATTTTTACTTGTTTTCTAGGACTGATTGTTGTCCACCATCAACAATCAGGAGCCAATATTGGAAGACACTTGATTCATTTTTTGGAAAGGGGTTTTCTAGGTTATGAAGATATCTATTACTCAGTTTTTCCCCAGTATGGTCGCCACTATGTTGGCTCCATGTGATTTACAAGATTAGCAAGAACAAATGCTGCAGGGGGGCACATCAAAACCAATTTGGAATCCTAGGACCTAGCCTTCCTGGATTCAGAGAGGGATCTCTCTATTAAGTGTTTTCAAAGGATATATATTTATGCTTTTTTTATGATATTAGGCTAGTTATGAAGCTCAAAGAACTTGTTTGTTTGGTTGGGATGGATATCATTAACTAAAGAGGTCACATGAAGGATGAAGGTGAGATTATATTGAAGAATGTTTCAGCTGAAAGGATAGGTCAAGAAATAATATCAACCCATTAGGCTATGGAGTCACAAAAGGATTTAATTGTACAAAAATTCTTCAAGGGTTTCGATAGGGAAAGACATCTATATCAAAGGATCTTTTAGATTGAATTGTGATATGTAACATTAAACTGTTGTGAAATAAGCAAAGATAATAACCAATTAAGAATCTATTAACTCCACTAAACAAGAAAATCCTTTTAAAGTAATTGTTTAAAGCAAGCCAAAGGACAGGGAAAACCATAGATTTCTTTGGACAAACTTTTTTTAAAGCACACTTTTCAGACAACAATCCAGTAATCCTAAGACTACTTTCAGAAAGGAGAAAACATATAAGTGAATAAGGAAGGTAGCCTAAGATCAGACAGAAACTGTGAATCTAGCCTGATTTTGGCATACTCTCAAGGGATATTTCAAGGCAATTGTTAAAGACTAGCTAGAGGATAGGGAAAACCATAGACTTCCCTAGGTTAACTCTACTTAGAAAAACTTGAAAATAACATTCAAAAACAATATCTCAAGTTGTACACAGAAAGACATGGGCTCACTAACATTTCTTCACTGGTTATAATCGATTGAATCATTCTCAAATCAACAAGATGGATAAACCTAGAGGGAAATTAAGAATCCTCTAAACATACCTTAGCAGAAGAAAACATAAAGATAAAGCTTTCAGACAGAAATAGGGTACTTTAGCAGTAAATCCTACTATAAATTTTCTGTTCTTTATCAGAGAAAATGGACAGCATGTAAAACACAATGAAAGACAAAAATAGTGAGGAATAACATCACCATTAACATAGACTAGGATCCCATGAATAATCTTGTATTATTGATGTCCAAAATAGTTACATACTTCAAGTCCAACAAGTCTTTACAGCTCAAAACTTCTCTTCTTAGCCTAGTGTTCTTCAACTACTCAACAACACTTCAACAACTTCAACAACTATCTTACACCTCAATGATAATCCAACCAACAACAAAAATGAACTCCTCATACAGTATTTATAGGTAAATGAGGAGGTGGAGTGAAAGAAAGGGCTTCTATTTGTTCATAAATGACAAACTTTAATGTTTTTGACCTTTGAGACCATGCAAGGCCTAAGATAAAATGTATTTAAGTCTAACTCTACATTATATTAACTTTTTAAACTACTTGGTTGCTTTTGTTGACTTTTAGGCTTTTTAGGTAGGCTTGTAATAACTTTTGAGTTGCCATTTGGAAATATCTCTGACTTGGAGTAAATTTATGTGTCTTTTGAGGAAAATTAGGCTGGAAAGTGGCATTTTGGTCCTTTGGAAGAGTAATTTCTTCAGTGATTTGTCATTCAAAGCCTTTTTTTTGCTGATCTATCTGATTATATCCTTTTAAACTCTGATTAGGCCTTCTTTAATCATCTTCTTCTTTTGCCACTTTGATGACTATATTTTTAACCTTTGTTCACAGTCTCTGCCTTCATCCTTAATCACTTTTTAACCTTTATCCTTTCACTTTGATTAAGTTTTTAATCCTTTGTTTCTTCACTTTTTCATTAATCTTCTCTGTCTTCGTGTTTGCAGGGTTTTCTTGTTGCATTGGAGGGTTTCATGAATGCATCAATGGCCATGAAACATCGATTGGAGCTTTGAATCGAACCCTTTATCCCTTTATTTATGTATATGGTCCTTGGATCATCATCCAAAGACAGAAAAAAAACTTATATTGGCTGTGGGATGGCCTGCAAACTTCGGGCCGCCATTAAAACCTGCAACACAAACAAATTAATTAAATAAATCCTGAATTTTTGTGGCTAACTGCATTCAGAGGCTTGGGAGTGGTAGAGGAGCGATTTCAGAGGAGGAAACAATGCACAGAAGAGGATTCCACAGGCAGAACAAGCAAAATGGTGGTTTTTTGAATATTTGGCGTGATTTAGTAAAAGGCAGTTTTGCAAAAAACTGGGTGGTTTTCGCGTGCAATTATGGTGGTTAGTGGTTTTGAGTGAATCAAACGCAATTCCACTCAATAGATGATGCATGTCCAACTCAAAACCACTTTTTTCACATTGAAAATGCGTGTTAAAGTGTTTTTTTGAAATGGATGTGAAGTCAATCGTGGGCTGTCAGATCTGGGGGAGCCAGATCGACGGTAGAGAATGGGCACAGTGGGGGGAAGGTGCGCGATCACAAAGAATGGTGGGGAAAAGTGGTCAACGTTAGCCATTTGTGTTGGGTAGCGAGATGTTTATCAGTGGGGTGGAATGGTGGTGATGTATGGGAGCCACCAGATCTGGGAGATCTACGGTTGGGATTTTTTTTTTTTTTGGGGGGGGCGGATGAATAGGGTTGATGGTTGGGAGGATGGTTTAAAGGGAGGAGAGAATGATCACCGTTGGATCAGAGGGGATCAATGGCTATGATTTGATAAGGGGAGAAACATAATCGTGGGGGAAAATATATAAGAAAAAGGGCTAAAGAGGAGGTGAGGGAGATAGTCTTGTGGGGAAAAGGGATGACCAGGGGCTATGGTAAAAAGGGTTAGGGGCTTAGTGCCTAGTTATGGGCGTTGGGTCACATGAGAAAGGAGCGAAGGACTTAAGCCCTCAAGGGCTTAAGGCCTATTTTTATAAAAATTCAGACAATAGGCCAAAAATTGGGTTTTAAAGCCTTTTTAGATTCCAATAGGATTAGGAGGGATGTTTTAAACCATAAAAAGGGGTTTTGATAAGGTTTAAAGGGTTGTTTATGGGAAAATGAGGATAAATGAGGGAGAAAAGGGGATTTATAGGGGGGAATGAGATGATGTCTTAGGATAAGTGAAAAATGAGTGAAAAATGTGTAAAATGGGGCTTATGAAATGATGGGAAATGGCTTTGAAACAGTTCCTTTTATATCAGCAGTATAATCTTGGAGGCCTTTGAGTAAATATTTCAGTGGAATGATTCATTTGAAGATAATGAACATAGTGGGGTTTCAGGAACTCACATATTTTTCTAAAATTTATTTCTTCAAAGCTAAGGAATCCTTTTAGCCATCATGGGATATAACAGAATTTACAGATGGCTAACACAAGGTTCATGGACATTGTGAGTTCTAGAAATCTCACTGACTTCATTATCCTAGGATAAAATTTTTCACTATTTTATCATCCTATCTAGTCATGACTGGCCCACCACTCTCGGAAGACCCATCATGGGCTCAAGCTATTTATTTTAACCCTAACTTGTCACCCATGTTTCACCATGTCTTTCCTTTTGGCCCAAATCCTCTGTTTTGTTTACCTACAAAATTCCCCACTACCACCTAAACCTACTAGTCAAATAACCTTGTTGTCCCTTCCATAACACTCTCAAACACTGATTGTCTCTACAGTCCCTTTTGATAGTCAATTATGTTGGATCTTAGGTCTTCAATACACTAAGCTAAGCACGGATCCTATCTTACACTTGTAAAACCTAAATCTAGATCTCAGTCCAAAGTCCAAATCCAATAAAGCCCCATTAGGTCACTTGAGGTCTCACTCAGTCATAGGATGGATTCAGTGCCCTGTAAACTATGTCTTCCTGCATAAGGAAATTTTATTCAAATAAGGATAAAATCAAGCAATTTGGTCCAGGACTGGTTAAAACAATCATTCAAAAAAAGCCTCCCTGGCTTAGAGCATAAATACTACAAGGGATAGATGCCCTTGTTCATATTTTACAATGAATGATTAAGTTAGCCATCAGGAAAAATAAGAAGTAAGGAAATTGGATGCAATCATCACTAGGAGACATCCACAAACAAGACAAAGGTAGCAGGCCTGTGTATAAAAGAGAATCAGGGTTTGTTTTGGTTGATTAACAAAACAGTGGTAACAAGCAAAAGACCATCTCAGATATTTCAAGGACAGAAGCCACCTCTTTAGGGTTTTGCAAAAAATAGCATTTCTTCACATGCACTAAGAGGATAAAAGACAAAGGGTATCAGTTTAAAAGGGATCATCTTACCAAAGGGTAAAAACAAATTTTTGAAATAAGATCAAAGGTTGGGCATAAGTTATTATCAAAACGGCCTAAAAAGAAAATGTGACCCTGGTTTGCATCTCAGCAATAGGCCCCCAACAAAGGCCTCCATGTCAAAAATATTGTTCTGCAAAATATGACAGAGGCATAAGTAAACATTTTTTCCAAAAAATGTCAAAAGTGTGTTTCATAAAAAATATTAGTCAAAAGGCACACTAAAAATATAGGGGACATTAACGTTGCAAAAGTGGGTTTGATCTTTTAAAAATTAATTTTAAAATCAAATATAAAATGTCACTTGAACCTTTCCCACACATCATTTTCCATTTCCAAAGAGAAGAAGCCGTTGGGAGTATTTTTTTTCGGGGTTTTTAGGCCAAACTGTAAAAATTTCGGGTGCTATGCATCGAGGCCGGCACTATGCACCTGGCCTTCAGCGCTACGCACAGGAGGGAGGCGGGCAGTGTAAAAATACACTACACTATGTGCTCAGAGCCTGGCACTATGCACCTGGCTCGGCGCTACACACAGGCCCATCAAAGACCGGAAGCACTCGGGACACTGCCCAGTCTTCCTGGCGTTACGCACAGGTGCTACGCTCCTGCCAGATTTATCCACATTTTCTCAAAGAGCTCCAAAATCTGAAATTTCGTCTTCAAAACTTCTTCAAGCAGAGTCTAAGTTTGGTGAAACTTTTTTCTTCTCCCAAGCTCTCCTTTTTCTAAAAACAAGGAAGTCATCCATAGTCAAAATTAGACCAAACCCTAGCCCACATAAAGATCAATTATTTAGTCTTTGAGTTAGGGTTTGCAAGTGAAATTGGTTTTGAGTACAAAATGAAGATTGGGTGACTACAAGATAACCTATAAACCCTAAGTGCAAGCTATAAAAAATCATTTTCATCTTAGCTTTTTTTTTGCAAAGAGTTGACCTAAAAACCACTAAAGGCACCTAGTTTGCTCAAAAACCCTTAAGAAAAGTCCAAAGGTCCTACTGCTATTTTTGGGACCAGTTATCATGTCAGAGGGAGATAATCATACCATTAGTGATGAGAATCATACTCCCACCAAGAATAAACATCATGGAGGAAAATAAAAAAGATTTGAGCCCCTAGACATCACTCCACTCACCTCATCTCCTATGATCCTTTCATGCTTCCATGATGTAGGGTGCTACAAATTTTGTGAGAAGGTTAAGCAAGTCAACAACCATTCAGAATTAACTAGATTGTTCTTTTGTAGCTTACAAAACCATCAATTCAATCTGGCAAGGGTACAATTTGAGCTCTCATCTAAGATCATTTCCAAAGCAACATGTATACCAGACATTGGTGAGGTGTGGTTCAAACAAAAGAAGCTGGAGTTGAGTTATTATGGGCCCTATTTGAAACCCAGTTATCAACAAAATTGTAAGGTTGTTTTCCCTTTTTCCCATTTACTGGAGAGTTATGCTGCATTGATGAGGCAGATTATCAGTTATTTCACATGTGAAGGGAGATACTCCTAGATCTACTCATGTCATATAAGGTTGTGGATGCATTTTACCAGGGTCAAGATGATGAACCTACCTTACTACCTTTTTAGAAGCATTGATAAAATGGCCTCATTTGTTAAGAAGAAAAGCTATGACCACCAAATGCCAAGCCTCTTTCATCACTCCCTGATCAAAATGATTGTCCTATACCAGCTAGAGCAGCAAGGAATATCTTGGGAAACCTTCATCTCACATGATGTGTTTACAGACCTCCGGGCCTTCATCCAGCAAAACTTTCCTTCCACTTCAAAACCATCTACCTCCACACATCCATCATCTCCCCATGTGCCTTCTCCACAAAGAATTTCACCTCTTACATCTTCCCCTAATTTTCCAAGTGAAGGGGCTGACAGTAGCCCTAGTGAAGAACAAATAGAAGGCAACAGTTAGGAGGAAACTGAGATAGATAATAATGGACAAGAAGGGATCAGTAGAGAAGAAGATTATGAAAATGAAAAAAACAATAAAGAGGAGAGGAGTAGCCATGAATAAAGCATTGATGGAAATGATGAAATTAGTGAAGGCAGCCACAAATATGAGAGTAGTGAGCCCGATGAAGAGGAGACCAGAGATGAAAATAGTGGGAAAAATGATGAAGAGGAGAAACTAGATGATGAGGAGGAGTAAGATGATGAGGAGGACAACCATCAAAGTACACTAGATAGTCAAGGAAAGAGTCATGACTGTCTTGACAGTAGTCATGACTGTCTTGATAGTAGTCATGACTGTCTTGACAAAAATCAGTCCATGGATGACAAAGAAAATTAGAGTGAGGCAAGTGCAAAAGATATCAAGCAAACTAAAGGTCAAAATGATGATATCACTGCCTTTAGAACTTACATTGTTACCCCTATCACATGCACATATCACAGAGGGAGAAGAAATGTGTTTGCTACCTCTAAAAGACAAAGGGCCATCTCTTCTCAAACAACCAAAAAATTGGACAAAGGCAAAGAAAAAATGGAAAAATTTGAGTAGAAGATACAAGTAAGAAGGAGCAAAAGCATCAAAAAGACTTCTCAAGGGCCTCTTTTTGTTGATCTAGATAGTGATAATGAGGACCAAGGGATAAGTACTAAGTTTCTCCTCTTAGAAAAGGATGCCCAGCTTCAAGAATGAGAAAAGGATTTTGAGAGGGCACATACTATTATAAAGAGGAGCATAAACATTCCAAAGAGGTGAAGAGGGGCCTTTCCTTGCAGAAGAAAATGGTCAAACACTATGCAAGGAAGAGTATTCTTGCTAATGCCAAACTCAAGCAAGCCCTCATGGAGCTAGAAGAGCTAAAAAGGACCAAAGTGCATGAAAAACTTAGGAAATTGGCTGATGCCTCTCAGAAGGTGTCTAAAACCCCTTGAGGGGTCTACACACAAGTTTTGAGGCAAATCCGGAAACTTTTTGTTTTTTTCCAAATTTTGATCCCTAGGAGCGCAGCACCCTAGGCGCTACGCACAAAATTGGGGCATCCTCAACTACTGGAGTTTAAATTTTTGGATTTTTCATATCACCAATAGTCTACCCACAAAATTTCAGGTCAATTGGAGCATTTTTTCCCCCTCAAAAGGTCAAAAAACACCTCAAACTTGATCTTTTTGCCTCCTTTTTAGGCCTGGTGCTGCACACAAATAAGTCATGGGAGATTTGATTTTTGAGTAGGTAAATGGAATCCATTCAGCACAAATCAAGTATTTTTGGCAATTATACTCATCAAGCTTTCCAACGAGCCATCATGGGGCCAAATCTGATGCCGGGAAGGGGTCCAAAACTTAGCTGCAATAGACCCTATTTTTTGTTGAAATGGCGCTATGCACAGAGACAACCTTTTGCCAAAAAGTCAACAAAAGACACCGATTAATGAAAAATTGGTTTTTTAATGTTTTTTTTGGACAAATCACTCCTGTTTTGATTTGGGAGTTATGTTTTGATGTTTTTCATTTATTATCTTATCTCTTATGTGTCTTGAGCCTTGCATGGTCATTAAGCACATTTATGACATTTATGGCTAAATTAGGGTTTCTGGAAGCCTATTAGGGTTTCCACCTCCTCATTTTCTCCATAAATAGAGCATGAGGATCTTATGTATTCATTGGATTTTGATGACTTATGCTGAAGCAATACATAGTCTCTTGGAGTTTTTGATAACAATTTGATGTCTTGGAGCTCATGCATGCCCTGGTTTGCTTGTTGATGGAGATAGGCTATTTGCAGGATCCATAAGCTTGGTTGATGGTGAAGTGTTTCTTATGCTCACGTTTTCTATTTTTCTATTATGTTTTCCATCTTGCTATTTTGTAGTAGGACAAAAAATTTAGATTAAGAAATATTTTCTGATGGCACCTTAATTATGTTTGTCCTTCCCTGCCTTAATGTTTTCTTCTGTTAAGATATGTTAGGGAATCCATCTCTTGCTCCCTAAGAAGTTCTTAGCTTGTCCATTTCTTGAATGGTTTAGATCAGTTAGTGTCAAGTATGATTTATGGCTAGCCCTTCATATCATTGCCACTGAAATACTCTGTTCTTGGAATCATTTCTTTAAAATCATCTTTGCCTAGGTTCATCAAAGAAGTCTGTTTCAATCATGCTCTTTGCCTTTACTTAGCTAAATTTGTTTTCAAGGAACCTTCATAGCTGTAACTTTAGATGTTCATGGTTTTCTCTCCTTTTATGGTTATAACTACTTGTGCATCTTAAATGTTTTTCTGCTCTTAATGATAAAATCTATGAAAGTTAAATAAGTTTCTTGCCTTTCTATGTTTCATCTAAATGTTTGTCTAGGTTTATTATCTGCTTTCAGTCTGAAATAAAATGGATTATGTTTTTCTTATGCCTTTGATTCTCTTGCTATGCTCATAAATCTTCTAACTCTCTCAGTTTACAAGTACATAAAGGATTCAGTTTTTTCCCTTTATTAGCTTATTGTTCTCAAGCTTAATTTTCACCTCATGACCCTTCACAACCTTAAAACATCCACCAACCAAGTTAAAATTTCCCTGCAAATTCTCTTAAAACCATTGGTGAAATTATCATGACCTTGCTAGACTCCATTGCCCAATGACTTAACAATCTCGCTTGTTTTCTATCTAAAATCTATCTGAGCATCATACCTAACCAAAAACAATCAAAATACCCTGCACTTAACATCTAGCCTAAAATAAACCCTAATCAACAAACAAGTTCACATCTTTGCATCTACTAGAGAGATCCCTCTCTGAATCCAGGAAGGCTAGGTCCTTGGATTCCAAAGCTTGGTTTGATTGTATCTCAATCAATCTAGCAAATTACGAGGAGCTAACATGTGTAATAACTGATAATTTGTCTTTTGAAGGTAAAAAGGAGACCATAGGTGGAAATTTAGATATTATGGGTGAATAACTGCTCTTGGTTGATGTACTTGAGACCACTTTAGCCTAAGCTTTCTAAATTTTATCACTAAACTGTGTTTAAGACCTGATCTACTTTTGAGCTTTCTTGATCACTTCTGCTGAATTTATTACTTTACTAATTGTGTTTAAACCTTTATTCATCAGTATTTAACCGTGTTTTATCCTTTAATCTTAATTTAAGCTTTAATCTTCTGTCTTCTTCCTTCGGTCTTCAATCTTCACTAATTTTTCTCTGCTCTAGTGTGCAGGAGACTTTTTGGTGTTCTGGGAGTTTTCATAATGGATCAATGCTCATGAGGCATTGATTTTAAACTTGGGGATTAATCTTAGATCGCTTCCTTTTCACTTGTGGGCCTTTTTGGGTTGTCATTCGGAGGTTTTTTGTTGCTTTAATTGACTGTGGGATGGCCCTTTAGTTTGGCTACCATTAAACCTGCACATATAAACCAAAACATTTAAATAAAATCCTGCGTTTTTGGGATATACTTCATTTCAAGGTTTATGGAGGGTTCGAGAGTGGTTGTAGAGGAAAGGAGAATACGCGGAAGAGGGGTCCCCATAGTCAGAACAGGAAGAAACGTTGGAATTTTGAATATGGGCACGAAATGAGGAGGGGTGATTTTACAGAAAACTGGTGGTCTTCGCGCAGAAAAAGGGTGGTAAGCGGTTTTAGCCTGAGCGGATGTGATACCAAAGGATGGATGACACCTGTTTGAGGCCAAACCACTTTTTTTTGCAAAAAATGAGCGTTATTATTCGTGGGTAGAATGAACGCGAAATCGATCGGAAGTCATTGGATCTGGGGGAGCCAAATCAATGGCACTAGTTGAGCACGATTGGAAAAGGTGGGGTTGCGGGGAAAGGTGGGACCGGTGGTGAAGTGTGAAGTTCTGTCGGGTAGTGGAAAATTTGGGAGTGGGATGGAAAGGTTGTGGGAGTGTCACAACTGTCGGATCTAAAGGATCGAGGATTGAGATTTTCTTTGGAGGGGAAAGCAATGGCGAGGGTGGAGAAATGGAGAAAGGGGCTGAAGTTTATAAGCGCTGGGGCATAGGCATGGTCATGTGGGAGTGAAGGATGGGACCGAGGCTAAAAAGGGGGTTTTTAGGGGTAGCGAGTGGTCACAGCCCTAGGGCTATATGATAAAAGGGGTGGAGGGCTTAAGCGCGCAGGGGCTTAAAGCCTAATTTCTTCAATGGTCGGATTTAGGCCTAAAATATGGGGTTTTAAGGCCTTTCTGATGTTCCGATAGGTTAGAATAAGGTGTTTTTAAAACAAATAAGGGAATTTATAATGGTTTAAAGGGATTTTTTTAGAGGAAATGGAGGTTTAATGAATATTAAAAAAACCTTTTTGAAGGGGAAAATGACTGTTGGTATAGGTGTAAATGAGTGAAAATTTGGCAGAGGAGATGGAGGTGAAAAATGGGGAATATATCCTGAAAACTATTTCTTTTTGAGATGGCAAGATAACTTGGAGGATTTGAGTGAATATTTTCAGTGAATTGATAGAATTAGGATAATGAGGGCAGTGAGATTTCTAGAACTCACAATGTTTCTGCAAATATTGTTTCTAGAAATCTGAGATTGTCAACTTAGTCATCTTTGGATAAAATCAAATTTATTGATGACTAACATATCGTCGACTGACCTTGAGCTTATGCGAAGGGTTCAAGTGTGAGAACACCTGTTGGGACCCAAAATATGGTGAACTATTCTTGAGCAGGGCAAAGCCCCAGGAAAATCTAGTGGAGGCTCATAGCGATACTGATGTGCAAATCATTCATCTGACTTTGGGTATAGGGGGGAAAGACTAATCGAACCATCTAGTAGCTGGTTTCCTCCGAAGTTTCCCTCAGGATAGATGGAGCTCACACGTGAGTTTTATCGGGTAAAGCAAAGGATTAGAGGCATCGAGGGCATAACTCCCTCGACCTATTCTCAAAATTTAAATAGGTAAGAGGGTGCAGCTATTCCATTGAGCTGTGCCATGGAATCGAGAGCTCCAAGTGGGCCATTTTTGGTAAGTAGAACTGGTGATGCGAGATGAATTGCAAGTTGAGTTACGGTGCCTAATTACATGCTAACCTAGATACCACAAAGGTTTTTGGTTGATTAAGACAGCAAGACGGTGGTCATGGAAGTCAAAATCCACTAAGGAGTGTGTAACAACTCAATTGCCGAATCAACTAGCCCCGAAAATGGATGGCGATACCCATACTCGACCGTCGAAGCAATTTCTTGGCTTCGATGAGTAGGAGGATGCAGGGGTCATTGAGAAACCTTGGGTGTGAGCTTGGATGGATTGGTCCCTAGTGCAGATCTTGGTGGTAGTAGCAAATATTCAAATGAGAATTTTGAAGACTAAAGTAGGGAAAGGTTCCATGTGAAAAACACTTGGACATGGGTTAGTCGATCCTAAGAGATGGGGAAGCCTTGTATCAAGGGTGCAATCTGCATGAGCATAGAAAGGGAATCGGGTTAATATTCCCGAACTAGGACATGGCGGCGGGCGACAACGTTAGGAAATCTAAAGACGTCATCAGGTGCCCCGGGAAGAGTTATCTTTTCTTTTTAATAGCTTTCCCACCCTGGAATCGGTTCACGTGGAGATAGGGTCTAGCAGCTAGAAGAGCACTGCACGTCTTTCAATTTCTAGTGCGTCCTCTACAGCCCTTGAAAATCTGGAGGACTAAGTACCGTTCATGCCCGGTCTTACTCATAACCGCATCAGGTCTCCAAGGTGAACAAACTCTAGTCAATAGAACAATGTAGGTAAGGGAAGTTGGTAAAACAGATCCATAACTTTAGGAAAAGGATTGGCTCTAGGGCTAGGCCTAGGGGTCTGCGGTTGTTTGTATTCTACCTGAGCTACTCTCATGGTGAGGACAGGAAGTCGTGTGTCGATTGGGATACGGGCGTAGAATGCCCCCTCGCGGGGGCTTTTCCCTAAGCGGTGAATAGTTGACTCAGAACTGGTATGGACAATGGGAATCTGATTGTTTAATTAAAAAAAAGAATTGTGATGGTCCCTACAGATGTTGATGCAATTTGATTTCTTCCCAATGCTCTGAATGTCAAAGTGAAGAAATTCAACCAAGCGCGGTTAATTGATGGATTAACTATGAATCTCTTAAGGTAGCCAAATGCCTCGTCATCTAATTAGTGACATGCATGAATGGATTAACGAGATTCCCACTGTCCCTATCTACTATCTAGAAAAACCACAGCCATGGAAACAGGCTTGGTAGAATCAACAGGAAAAGAAGACCCTGTTGAGCTTGACTCTAGTCCGACTTTGTGAAACAACTTGAGAGGTGTAGAATAAGTGGGAGTCATTTTCTGTGCAAGTGAAATACCACTACTTTTAACGTTATTTTACTTATTTCGTGGGGCGGAGATGGGGCACTACCCCTATTTTTGGCCTTAAGGAATGTTTTGGAGGGTTGATCTGGGTGGAAGACATTTTCAGGTGGGGAGTTTGGCGAGGGAGGCACATATGTTAAAAGATAACACAGGTGTCCTAAGATGAGCCCAATGAGAACATAAATATCGCGTGGACCAAAAGGGTAAAAGCTCATTTAATTTTGATTTTCAGTACGAATACAAACCGTGAAAGCATGGCCTATTGATCATTTAGACTTTTGAAATTTGAAGCTAGAGGTGTCATAAAAGTTACCAAAGGGATAACTGCCTTGTGGCAGCCAAGCATTCATAACGATGTTACTTTTTGATCCTTTGATGTCGGCTCTTCCTATCATTGTGAAGCAGAGTTCACCAAGTGTTGGATTGTTCACCCACCAAAAGGGAACGTGAGTTGGGTTTAGACCATTGTGAGACATGTTAGTTTTACCCTACTAATGAACTGCACCACAATATTAATTCAACTTAGTATGATATGAATCGTTAATTCACAAAAATGGTCATCGCACTTGGTTGAAAAGCCAGCGGTGTGAAGCTACCGTGTGTTGGATTATGAATGAATGCCTCTAAGTCAGAATCCATGCTAGAAGCGATGCATGTCACTCTTCAACTGTATCTCAACCCATAGTAGGGGCGTCTCTTTGTCGCCCCCAAGGGCCCGTGTCATTTGCAAACTACGAACGTGAAGCATCTCAGTCAGGGCAGCTTCGAAGTTCAATTTCAAATAGTCATTGAGAATAATTCTTTGCAGATGACTTAAATATGCAATGGGGTATTGTAAATGGTAGATTGGCCTTGCTGTTACGATCCACTGAGATTCAACCCTGGTCGCCTCGATTCAGACAACTACCGCCGTTGCAATTTTTTCCCCCTGTCCTCCATTCAAACATTGTTTCTTTTGTTTGCATGTAAAAAATGAATTTCTTGTTTAGGGGTGGGAAATTTGGGGTTTCCATGCCATGACTGCGAGAGGGATTGCCAGTCTGTGGAGCTAGTGGTTGGTGGCATGGAAACCCCAAATTTCCATGTCGCGGCATAGCGTAAAACTAGCTCAGGCCTGTAGAACTTGGGGTTTCCATGTCCTCACGCGCCCTTGAGGGAAACGCGCTGGGGAAATTGGGGTTTCCATGCTGCGTCACAGGCAAGACCGTCACCCAAGTTTGGGGAACACGGGGGATTGGGAATTCCATTTTGCGACACACAGCAGAGGGCCACACCCAAGCCCGGGAAACTTGGGGTTTCCATGTCCCACCCCCGAAGAAAATCGTGGGTTTCCATGTTTTACAACACATTGGAAACTCGGGGTTTTCAATGAATCCCTAATGCGGGGAATCTGGGGTTTCCATGACGATGGAAATCACCGCCTGAGTCTAGGGAACAGGTGGTGTTTTGAAACTGTGGATCCAAGCCTCTGGGAAAATACAGGTTTTTTTCCATGTCACGATGCGTAAAAAGCCGCCGCCCAAGTTAATGAAACTTGGGGTATTCCATTTCGCCACACAACGGACAATTGACCCAATTTGGAGAAACTTTGGGTTTCCATTTCGTGGCACGGTGGAAAATTTCCCAAGTCTAGGAAACCTAGGGTTCCCATGTCCCGCCGTGATGGAAACCACAACCCTAGCACAATGAGTACTTGGGGGTTCCATGCTGCAGCGTGACAAAAACTTCCACCCAAGTATGAGGAACTTGGGGTTTCCATGTTGCACCATGACTAAAATTGTTGCCCAAGTATGGGAAACTTCAAGTTTCCATGTCATGGTGCGACATAAATGTCGTGCCATGATAGAAACCGTGGCCTTGGTGTGGGGAACTTAGGTTTCCATGTCGTGGCACGATGGAGAACAGCCCAAGTCTGCAGAACTTTGGGGCTTCTGTTTTGTGGCATAAGGGAAACCGCCTAGTTTTGGGAACCTTGCGGTTTCCATCTCCCGCCCCAACGAAAACCACGCCCCTCATGCGGGGAACTTGGGTTTCCATGTCATGGCACGACTAAAATCACCCAATTTTATGGAACTTGTGGTTTCCATTGCGTGGCATGATGAAGAACTACCCAAGTCTGACGAACTTGGGGCTTCCATTTCGTGGCGCGATGGAAACCGCTCCCCTGGTCTATCTCCGAAACTTTGGGTTTTCATGCCTCATCGTGACGGAAGCCATCCAAGTAGGGAAGGTTATATTTTGTAAGGCCCCAAGACTTCATGAGGCACGTTTGGGGTAACAGGCGCGCCCATTGGGCATTTAGATGGTGTTTGGGCACCGTGTGACGTTACAGGCAAACTGGCGCACCGTAACTGCACGGGCATGGGTGTGTAGCGCCGAGCAGCACGGGCACGTTGCACATAGCCGGCGGTGGCATTGGAAAAATAAAAATTATAGGAGAAACGTTGCACTGTAGCCGAAGTCATAAAACCGACGCCCGAGTTGAGCGGCTGACGTGTTGGAGCGTGGCCGACACTACACGAGTGGGCGGACAACTGAATGATGGGGGTTGGCTTCGGTCCACTGAGTGACCCATGACACACACATGATACGCATATTAATGCGGAATTTGGATGATGGAGAAGTCATCCAACCAATGATCAAGTAAGCATCTAAGTGCGAGCACATTGTAACACCACGAGCTAAGTCAACAGGTCATTGGTGAAGGAAACACGGCGATGACGAACACAGGCTGAGCACGGGTTGAGTTGGGTTGTTGACGTGCAGGGCATGCATAATTCCTCCACAGGGCATCTGCATCACAGGATGGGTCGATTTAGGTAGTGCATAGGTAAAGTCGTGTGACAGATGTGTAGGGTGTGCGGAACTTCTCCGCAGGGCGTCTGCAGTGCAGGTCAGGTGGGGCAGGGCATCTGCATGAGCTGAGCTTCAGTTCAAAGATCGTTCTGAAGGCATCGTAAGTCAGAATTGAGTGCCAAAATTTGCAGCAGGTGCATATTGACGAGACAGAGCTAACCACATATCTAGGAAGCAGATTGGACACACAGAGAGCTCGTGGGGAGGCCTGAAATCATTTGCAATGTCGACCCGAGTGACCTAGTAGCACGGGCAGTTTTATGAAGGATATTCCTGAGGTGAATTATAATGTTGTAAATGACTGTTGTGGCCTAGTTAATGGTTTTCAAGCATTGAAATATTGGATGAAAAGTGACTTGCCTTGCCAAAGAGAAAAGGGGGTCTTTTTATGGATTGGAACTTATACAGTATTTCATATTTATGAAACATATTATCAGGTAGACTCATTATTAACTAGGAGTTTCCCCTCCCTTGTATGTATGGGCATACAGTGTGGATATGATGATGATGTTTATGTTTTCCGGACATTGAAAGAGCAATTTATTAAATAATTTAACAAGTGTTGCTAAAGGTGTAGTATACATACTTGAGTATTACAAAAATAAAAAGTGCGGTAGTGTCGCACCCCATCTATAGCATGGTTGAAAGATCACCAAAGGTATAGGGCATGATAGGTATCCTCACCCTACCGTGATGACAATCGCCCAACTGTGTGAAATATAAGGTTTCCATGTCCCTGCTTAATGGACACCGCCCAATTATATGTCTGCCGCAATGGAAATTGTCCCTGTAAGAACCACAAGCCGAGGATGATGACAGAGGGCATTGGAAGCGTTCAGTGGACATGCGATGAACGACGGTCGATGAAGCGAAGAAAACAACGACAAAAGGTTATACGGGTGCATCAACGGACAAAAACATCATTCGACTATTATGCGACGTTTAGGAGTGACATGCATAAACGTGTCCAAAAATGGCTAAGTGTTGGTTTGGAGGTTTATAGGCTAGCTGTGGTGGCAAGCCGATGTTAAGGAGGAAACGTCACATCATAACTAGAGCTTTATAGGTGTTTAGTAGTTCAGCCTTATATAGGTCAAGCCCCACCCATGGAAGAAATGTGTGGTCAAACACACATATAAAAGGAGGATGTGTGATGGATGATAAAGGAAAGAAAGAAGGACATCAACATCTTGTTGATTCCACCATTGGGAAGCTAAGGCGTGAGCTAGAGCGAAGGTCGAGGGTGGAGGGCGAAGCCGCAGCAAGGAAACGGAGTCGGGTAAAAAAGCGTTTGGCATTCACCAGCAGGTCGAGTCGGGTTCCTTCTATAGGGCACGTGTGTTGCAGTGTTGTTATAGCATCATTTTTCACCCTCATGTGATTCATGATTGTCTCTATGGCCTTGGGCACCCATTCCCACAGACTTGAACAAAATTCATAAAAAATAGTGTTAAAAATCCCATACGTGGTTATGCCCAAACTTTTTCGCATGTATACGCGAGTCCACATGTAATTTTTCGCGTATGCCATTAAAATCATTAAAAATATATATAAAAATTTCCTATTTTCGGGCTGGGTTGATGGTTACTCCAGTAGTTCAACCACCCCAGCACGTGGCCAACTGTTTCCAACTGATTGAAACTACTTTGAGGGAGTATAAAAAAGCCTCATGTGTATGGCCTAAGGGAGAGAGAAATATTATAGATATTATACTCTGTTGGAATCCCATTTCAAGTCTGATTTCCCATGCCTCCTACACTTTCCCAGATTTTTACAGGAAACCCTTGTTTCCTGGAGATGTTCATCAGTTCATATACCATCTCGAGTGCATAAGTCTTGAAAGTATCTTAGCGAGGCAAGGGCGGGACGGATCTGGACGACGGTCTATTCGAAGATCTTGGAAGGATTCAAGTGATCTCTCCACTTTTTATTGTTGTACATGCTGTTCGTAATAAAGAAGAACCATCTTGTTCCTAAAGTCATGTGGTAATATTTACTTGTATATGTGAAAAGATTACTATTTAAGCATTTATTATTGTTTATGTAATGTTTCACATGGTTTTCATTGACATCTAGGGTAAATATATGTTGTACAACTAGATTTACGTGCATGTTTCTTCTTGGTTTTCAGGTTAAGGAGGAAGAAGCGTTGCTGGGGGTTTGGACCCCGCGGGATATACATCAAACGTAGGATTACGGGTGAGTTCTACTGTCGATGTTATCTAGTTTCTAGCATACAAGTGTGGTTGTGTGAGTCCTTCTTGAATAGCATGCCCTGATCTATGGAGGTTTTGACCCAACAAATCTCTAGGGTGTTTTTCCCCAAAACAGAACTGGTGACTCTGCTGGGGATCACATTTTTGTGATTCCCCTGTTGGGTGGTTTCAACTGTTTGAAAGGTTTCCAACAGTTTGGATCATTATTTCCAGTCCAGTTAACTTTTTCTCAGTCAGACTGAAGACCTGGCTCTTTATCCAGGCTTGATATTTTTTATTTTTCATTATTTACCTTTTCATACGCGAGTTTGTCTACACACAGACGCGTATACATGCAGTTTGCTTCAAAGGAAGTCGCGTATACGCAGTTTTCCTTTGACACAGTCACGTATGCATGCTTGTTTCAAAACTGTCAAGTAGCGTATGCCTGGGTAAGTTTTGAAATTTTTAATTTCTTGACTTTTTGGTCTTGTCTGCCTGTGGAGACCTATTCTTGCAGTGTATTTATAGCCTCTGGACTATGTTGAAAGTGGTCATTGGTCTTTTCTCTCTCTGTTTTGATTGAAGACTAGCTTATCTGGAAAATCTTATTTTTAGTGCTTGCATTTCTGGTTTGAGTACCAGGATCTCTTCCTGGGGATTCTTGGCTATTCTGCTTCATCGGGACAAAAAGCTTTTGCTCATATACTCTTTCCTAGCCTTGTGTCTTGCTTTTCACTTCGATTTTTGCCCATTTTTTGGTTGGTTTTCTTGAGTTCATTTGACTAGGTCTTGTTGCAATTTTTGAAGAGTCTTTTTTGATTCTTTGAAGTTTTTGTTTGCTGCAAGGTTGTACTATTCTTCTGGGCTGAGTTACTGAGTTTCTTGTCTTCTTTTGCTCATACAAATCTTGCTACTAAAGTGGCACTATAATATTTGGAGTTTTTTTGGAGTTTTGCTTGAAATTCAGAGTTGTTTGGCTTGGTAATTGGATAGTGTTCTTGGTCTCTTTGAGCTCTTCTTTTCATAAAATTCAAAAGCTCAAAAAACATTTTGTTTTGCATTTTTGTTTTCATTTTGTTACATCTTTTGAAGCTTTGTTGAGATTTCTCGCCTTTGGTTTTTGACTTGATTTTGGAAAGGAATTGTCATTGGTTTCTTCCTCTTGTTTTCAAGCATATTTTGGTGTCTTCATATTGAGAGTCTCTACTTTTGAGAACTAGTTTTGTGGACAGTCAAAAAGTGATAAAACTGAAGGATTGTTGGGGAAATTTCTCTTTGCTTTGTTAGGATTTGCATCTTAGAATTTTCATGCTCTTAGTTATTTGCATTAGGTGCACTTAAGCATTTGTAGTCATTTTCATAGATTTTGCGAGTGTGAGTTTGATATTTGAAAAGAAAAATATATAATCTCGTAGAACCCGTGTAGAAATTTCTTTTCATTGAAAGGAAATTACTTCATTTGCATGTATTTTGGTTTTTATTAATTTCTTTTATGCGTCACAAAACACCACAAGTTTCATTTCCATATCCCTTTGACTTAATATAACAGCCGATTAAAATAAGCGCTATAATTTAAAAACAACTAGCAAGTTTTTTATTAAGTGTCATACACCAAATAGCTAGGTTGTAGGGCCTTGGATTAGGTGAGTGGAGAGTTAAATCTCCAAGGCCGCTCAAACAAAAACATAGAAGTTTATTAATTGAGTGAAATCCAACTCTGTTAGGTGGACCGGGAAAGATCTCCTCCAGAGAGTCAAGCGCGAGGGGAAGTGAAGGCCGAGAAGAGAGATACCCCCTCTCTGATTTGCTGGATCTGACCTCAAGACCGTTCCGCCCGGCTTCTGACATGGATTGGTGCCCATAGTTGCCATTCCTAGGTTCCACATAGGTGACTGTGGGGGGGAATACCCATGGTACCTGAGGTAGACGTCGTATCACTTCCAGCAGTACTTCTGGGGGGTGCCCTTGCAAAGCTTGGGTACTTGTTTCGGCAAAGGCTATTGTTAGGAGGTCGGCGTAACTGTTTCTGTTACCTTTGCTAGTAGGCCTCGGCCGTAATTATCCCAGAATACTTTCGGGAGGTCTTATTCTTCGTTTTCCTGTATTTTGGTGTCCGGTCCTAATCCCTCAGAGCGGAAATACCTGAAGGTTGTTTTCTTGATTGTATCTTAGGGATTTTTTGTAGTGAGTGCTCTTTGCTCCTAGCTTGCCTAGCTTTATAATTTTTTGAGTCTAATTAAAATTTGTTAAAGTGGCTGATCAAGTGCCTCGTCGATCGAGGAGAATCCGGGGGTTATCTCCCAAGAGTTCAGAGCCTTCTTCAAGAAGGTGTAGGAGTAATTTAGCAGGTGAATATCACCCTGTGGCATCTGACGCAGTGGAGAGAGATCCTCCACAAGGGATTGAAGGTTTTGTAATTGGCTCCGGTTTTGGTTCCAAGAGGAGCGTTCTGCTCACCTCGAGAGTCTTATTTCTGCAGGAAGAAGAAGTACAAGTAGAGGAAGTACCTCAACCCTCTAAGTCACTTCCATCTCCTCTTCCTCCTGATTATCCGTTCATTGTTCAGTACATCGGACCTGAGTCTACAAGACCAGAAGATCCTCCATATTATTCATACCTTTCGATGGCCACGACTGGGAATGCGGCTTCAGCTATGAGTGCTGCAGGCATTCAGACTCCTGCTTCTGTAGAAGGAGGAGGCACAATTGCTATATCTTCGATTGCTTCTAGTACTGTTGTGTTTGGCTCTGGTTTCACCCAAGCACATGCTTCTCAATCTGGTCCATTTTGTTTTGGAATGCCCACTAGTGGGATTCCTTCATTTTCTTTTTCCGCTGCTGCAGCTGCATCTACACCCATGTCTTCCATGGCTAGTGGATCAGCTTCTTTTCAAGGGTTCCCCTTCAGAACTAGGCATATTCCTATTTCAAATCCTTCTTTAGAGTCCTTTCCATTTACTTCTCAGACTCAGATTTTCAACCCTTGGTCTGGAGGTCAGAATTCGACTACTTTTACAGGTTGGAACCCTGTATTCACAACAGTGGGGGCAGGGAATCAGTTATACGCTGGTCACCAAGGGAATACTTCTTTCCCTTCGTTGAGTGCTTATCAGAATTTTTTCCCTCTTTCTAATGCCTGGAACCCCTATCAGGGGCTTTCCTCTTCATTTAATAATTTAGGAGGGGGAACTGGTCCGGTCTTTGGTAACTCTGCGTTGGGAGGAGGCTCTTCTCCTTTTTCTACGAGTTATTTTTGGCAACCTGGTGCCTCATCAAATCCAGGGTATTCTTTTCATAATGTTGGGAATCCATCCCATCAAGGATGGAATCCTCAGGCTCCTCCTCGCTTACCTTTTCTGGCAACTTTGAACTTGCCAGATTTGTCAAAATTGATGAATGATCCGATTCGATATAGTCCGGGGTGGCCTCCAGTCCCGGCCAAACTACCTTCAGACATTCCAAAGTTTGAAGGCAAGAATGGAGAGGATCCGGCTGACCACATCACCACTTTCCATTTATGGTGTTCATCTAACTCCCTGATCGATGATTCGATTAGGTTGAGATTGTTTCAACGCACCTTAACTGGAAACGCTGCCAAGTGGTATATTGAGTTAACTGGGGGTAGTTTTGCTACATTTGGAGATCTGGCCATTACATTTCTAAATCATTTCCAGTTGCCTGTCCGTTATGATGCCAGGACTAAAATCCTAGCTAATTTTAAACAGGACGACGCAACCCACATTTCTGACCATATTCAGGAATGGCAGAGAAGGAAGAGGCTTATTAAAGCTCATATTCCAGGTGAATTCCTTTTGGAATGGTTTTTGAAATCTCTGCAGTCAAATATTTCTAAAGATGTATCCCTGTCTGGGGTATTTTCTGAGGAACAGGCTATTTTTAGGGCCCAGCAGCTTGAATTGATATATTCTTAGTCTGGAGTCCTTCATAAATATTTTCCCAATGCTCCTCGCTCCAAATTAGATTTATCCAAGACTAAGCCTGGTCCTCATGGTGATGGACTTATTGGGTCGATCAATATTGGTGCAGCTAACCTGCTTACTCAATTACATCAGTTGTCTATACAATCTGCTCCTTCTGGTCAGGCTGTGCCTGCTGAGTCATCACCTTCCCAATATTTGTCAGTGAATTCTGTCCAAGCTTCCGACCCCAAAGGAAATCAACAATCCGAAGGGAAGAAGAAGGGACGGAATAATAAGAAAAAGGGCAAGAATGGGAATGGTAATGTGAATAAAACCAACGAGCATGTTGGTGAGGGTCCAAAGGATAAGAAGAAAGTAAAGTTTCCATGCAAGTTGTGTGTTGGAGACCATCTTACACACCTTTGCCCTAAAATTTAGGATGCACAACGCTTGTTAGCTCAGTAAGGTTCTTCCAGTTCCCAAGTTGTGTTGACAAAACCTTTTCCCCAAGGGAAACAACTAGTTTTTGGCGCTAATCAAAGTACTGGGGCTTCCTCTGGGGGCACCCAGGAAGGGGAAATTCCATCAAACATATACATGATGAGTGCTCACGTAGATATCGCTATGATATCCTGTGACTATGGTGAAGAAGAGTCTTCGGAAGCTAAGGGTGCTCCTGATGCTACTGAGCCGCTTCATATTACGAAGCCTACTGTTGAGCCTATACCTAAGATGCCAAAAGCATCTACTAAGCGTACGACGATTAATCCAAATGCTAGGACTGCCCAGAACTACTCTATTGTGGAAGATCTGGCACAGAGTCCTTGTGCCATGTCGGCTCTTGAGGTGCTCCAGTCTTGTCCTTCTCAGCGCAGCGCTCTGCTCACTGCCATTGGAGTTGTTGATCCAAAGAACTCTCTTATGATTACATTCGATATGTCTAATGTTAAAAAGAGACTCCCCCATCATATGGATTTTCATATTAAATCATCGTACTGGAAGTGTAACATCTTTCAGACGGTTGTTGATGAGGGTGCTTCTACATGTGTGATGTCTCTCACATGTTGGAAGACAATTGGATCTCCCGCAGCTGTTCCATCTACTACTCTTCTGACTGTGTTTGACAGTCATTCTCATAGACCACATGGTATTGTCCCAGCTTTGCCTATCTGTGTTGGGGGAAAAACTGTAAATATAGAGGTTGAGATAGTTGATGCAAGCTTGGACTACAACCTTCTATTGGGGCGAAACTGGATTTATGAGATGGATGCTATTGCATCCTCACTATTTTAGATTATTTGTTTCCCTCATGAAGGGAGGATTGTTACAGTGGATCAACTGGATTGTCCTCCTGTAGACCCGAATGCATCTACTGACTCAACTATTCCAAAGCTGGATAATACCAAGTCGCCTGTTGAGAATTTAGGGGTTGGAATGTATTCTTCCTTGTTGGGTACTTTTGATATTCCACCTCCTACAGTTCATATTAACACAATTTCATCCTCCAGGGCTCCTCTTCGAAGAGAGTTCTTCAGAAATCATTATTTTTCAAACCCTTGGACCTTGCCTTCCCCTACCGCCACATTAGCGGAAGTTCAAGTGGGCGGAATGGCATTTCCCATGTCTGCAGCTGAGATTGCTTATCAGTCTATTGTTGACTCTGCAGACTCCATTCCAGCTCCTCTTTCTCTAGATGAGTTGGTTGGAGATGTGGCTCCGACTTGGACACTTAGTTATTCTTTTGCCCAGGATTGCCTTAATACCACTCTTCCATCTGAAGAGGCCATCCTGGAAGCTATGACTGGTATAGATAGACTGTGGGATGATTTGCATCATCAGTCTTATTTTTTACCTTATTTGAGTGAAGTTGAAACAAGTTTTCCAAGTCCTCCGTCTCCTGGTCCTGTTCGCCCAGTCCTGAACCCTTTAGCACCAACACAGGTATATTCTGAAGAGAAAATGGCTGTGATTTCTCCTACTATCCCGGTGAACATTTCCAGGGATCCTAATGTTATTGAGAATGTCTTCATCGGAGCTGAATGTTCCCCTAAAGAAATTCAGATTTACACCGATCTCTTTAAAGAGTATAGGGATGTATTCGCTTGGTATTATGAGGAAATGCCTAGTATAGATCCATCTATTGTCCAACATGAGATCAAGACTTACAAAAATGCTAAGCCGGTCAGGTAAAAACTTCATCCGGTTAATCCTAGGAAGGCTGTAGCTATCAAAGCTGAGGTGGAGAAGCTGCTTAAGGCTGGATTTATTTATCCTGTTCCTTTAACTGAATGGGTTTCAAATCCTATTCCCGTGGATAAAAAACAAGGAAAAATTCGAGTTTGCATTGATTTCAGAGACCTTAATAAAGCATGTCCGAAAGATAATTACCCCACACCATTTATAGATCAGATCATCGATGAGTGTGCCGGTAACGAAATTTTCTCCTTCATGGACAGTTTTTCCAGATATAACCAGATTACTATCCGTCCCGAAGATCAATATAAGACTGCCTTTATTTGTCCCTGGGGTACTTTTTCTTACAAGAAGATGCCTTTTGGTCTTAAAAATGCTGGGGCTACGTTTCAGCGGGCCATGTCATATGCCTTCCATGACATCAAACATATTACCGAGGCATAGTTGGATGATTTAGCTGCTCATTCTCGAAAGAGGATGGATCATCCTGCTCACCTTCGTCAAGTATTTGAACGATGTTGTTTCTATAAGATTAGGTTGAATCCGAACAAGTGAATTTTCGCGGTTACATCCGGTCGGTTATTGGGATTCATTGTGTCTAGGGAAGGGATTAGGGTAGATCCCTTCAAGGTTGAGGCAATACTTCAGTTGCCTCCCCCGTCCTCTATTCGTCAACTTCAAAGTCTACAAGGAAAGGCTAATTTTCTTCGGAGATTTATCGTAAATTATGCTGAAGTTACCAAGGGATTTATGAGATTTTTTAAGAAGGGAGTTCCATTTTTTTGGGATGACTTCACTCAACGCTCATTCGATGCTTTGAAAAAAGAATTGACCTCTGCTCCTTTATTGAGTCCACCTGATTATAGCGAGGATTTCCTTTTGTATCTTGCAACAGCAGAATTTACCATTGGTATGGCTCTGGTTCAGGAGGATGATGCTCTTGCAGAGAATGTTATATACTATCTTAGCCGAGGATTGTTAGGTGCTGAGCTTGGGTATACTCCGATAGAAAAGTTAGCTTTAGTAGTTGTTCATGATGTGCAGCGACTCCGGCATTACATTCTTCTACAAAAAACTTATGTTATGGCAGTAGCCAATCCATTTCAGTTTGTTCTCAGTAGGCGAGTGATTGGGGGAAAATACAATAGATGGATTTTGATTTTGCAGGAATTTGATCTTGAGTTTATGTCTGCCAAGTCCAAGAAATCATTAGTTTTCGCGGAATTGATCTCCGAGTTGCCCTGTGGGGAAGAGATGATCTATGATGAATCCTTTCCGGATGAACATTTGTTTCTTATCTCTTCACAGGATCCTTGGTATGGATATATCATTGTGTATCTTCAGACTGCGAAGTTTCCCTCTACTTTTTCGAAAGATGAGCGTTGTAAGTTGCGTCACTTGGCCAAGAATTATTTGATTATTGGTGATGCTTTATACCGTCGAGGGGTTGATTCAATCCTGAGACGCTGCTTAACTCTCGAAGAAGCTGAGGCTGTGCTGAATGATTCCCACAGTGGAGCTTGTGGGGGTCATTTATCTAGGCTTGCTACAGCCCAAAAAATCTTGCGTGCTGGGTACTTTTGGCCCTCGATTTTCAAGGATTGTATCGAATCGGTCAAAAAGTGTCATCCGTGTCAAGTCTATACTCGAAAAATGTGCGCTCATCCAGCTCCGCTTTTTCCAGTCATTACTGTCGGTCCCTTTACAAAGTGGGGTATTGATTATACTACTTGTAACCCGCCCTCGGCTAAAGGTCACAAGTACATTATTGTAGCAGTAGACTACTTTACGAAGAGGGTCGAGGCTATGCCTACTTTTGGGAATGATGGTGAGACTACAGCTCTTTTCCTTTTCAACCAGGTTATTGCTCGTTTTGGTATTCCTAGAAAGATTGTCACTGATCATGGCAGTCATTTTCAGAATAGCATGATGGCTGAGTTGGCTCTAAAATTAGGTTTCCGGCAGGAGCATTCATCTCCGTATTATCCTCAAGCCAATGGGCAGGTGGAAGCCGTGAATAAATCCTTGAAGACAATTCTTCAAAGGACAATTAATAAATCTCGATCCAACTAGCATATTATGCTATATCCTGCACTTTGGGCATACAGGACGTCAATGAAAACTGCAACTAGCTTTACTCCGTTTTAGCTAGTTTACAGGTTGGAATCCGTATTTCCCATTGAATGTGAGATTCCTTCTCTTAAGTTAGTTGTTGAACTTCATCCTGACACTTCTAGTCTTGAGGAACGTCTCCTTCATCTAGAACATCTTGATGAGAAGCGTCGAGATGCCGCCACGATGAATGAAGCACATAAAAACCGAGTTAAAGTTCAGTATGATAAGGCGGTCAAACCTAGGGTTTTTTCGAAAGGTGACCTTGTTTTGGTCTATGCCCAAGAAAAAGATGCCCTAGGGGCAGGAAATTTTAAGTCTATGTGGTATGGCCCCTTCATCGTTAAAAAAGTCCTTAAAAAAGGAGCATATACCTTGGTTGATTTTGAAGGAAACAAGTTGCCGGAGCCCAGAAATGGGCTCTACTTGAAAAATTATTATGCCTAGGCTTCGGCCTGACATTTGATTTTGTACATAGTAGTTTTACTTTGTACATATCTGTTTTTTCGATCTTTGATGCGATGGTGATGTTTTTTTTTTATCTTCTTTGGTAGGTTGTGTCGAATGTTATGAGTCATTTTGGTTTCGTCGATGGTGCTAGTAGACACACTCGGAACTTGGCTTCCGTGGCTTGGGTGCTTCATCATCCATCCGATCAGCTGTTAGTATCATGAGGAGTCTGCATTGGTCCTGCTTCCAATAATATAGCAGAATACTCTGCAGTTATTTATCTACTCTCGGACGCAATATCTTTGGGTGTTGATTTGTTGGTAGTTTTCTTGGACTCCCAGCTGGTGGTGTCGCAGTTGAACAATACTTATCGGGTTCGAGATACATTTTTACTACGGTTGTTCTTGAGGGTACGTTTGTTACAAAGATCATTTCAATTTTTAACTTTCATTCATATTCCTCGAGCTGACAATTGGATGGCAGACTCGTTAGCTAATCAAGGAATTGATTGGCATATTAATCATTCTATACAATAAAATTTAATCATAAAAAAACATCATACATTTTCATACATTTGTTACATCACATCAAATAGTCGTTGTATATATATCATCAGAATGTTCAAAAAACTATACAAAATTTG
Organism: Pinus albicaulis; assembly: GCA_034641835.2. Lineage (NCBI taxonomy): Eukaryota > Viridiplantae > Streptophyta > Pinopsida > Pinales > Pinaceae > Pinus > Pinus albicaulis. Next base: position 139,827 of record JAXQQM020072530.1, read on the forward strand.
GATTCATAAGTCATACAAAAAATTGGGCTTATGCCCGATCATGTTCAGTCTCAAAAAATATACGGTCATCTGGTATGTCATATCTATCTACTCCTGAGGTCCCTGCCCAGAAGTTGTGTTCCTATAGAACATGATCGCGGTAGCAACTCGGCAGAATAACCGTACCCAGTCACGGGGTACTCCTACCACCCGTCTCTGGATGGCTTCAGGCAGATCTTCCACTGCAGCCATAGGTACTTGGTGGGTTAATCCCTCCAAGTTCCTTTGTACAGCTTGGAGGGTCCTGTCTGGATCTACTGTATCCGCCTCGCTTCTGTGACGCTTATGTCGTGGGTAATCCTCAGGTCGAATTGGTCCAATATCTGTATCATGATCATTATAAAATTGTAAGTCATGTTGAATCCAATCAAAAAACATGTTTGTTTTCCATTTTTTCACATATATTGAAAAAATCCAAAAAAATTATATAAGTCAAAAAATTGCAAACTTATTGACTGTGCCCCATGTCGCGCCTGGTGGAAGGAAAAGGTCTGGATCGCCACGAAAATCCATCCCGGCATAGGGATATTCCTCCACAGCGATGATTTGTTCTCCCCACCATTGGAAGAACTCATCATCCCAAGTGGTCCAGGGAACTTCACTTCCACCAATCTCTTCATCAAGTCAGCCCAGTAGGCAATTCTTGGGTCTCTCGGGCTGCTGATTGAAGAGATCACTTTGGGTCTCAGCCCAGGAATCTTCTCGAAGAAGAATGTCATCAAGATTGTACCATATCCAAAATGTTTTATCTTCACTTTTCGGATAGAAGTCAATTGTTGCTTCATGTTCATCAAAAGAGCTGTGCACCAATCATATAAATGAGTTAAGCATTCCACTACTATACTCATTTGAGTCCTGGATGCCTGGTGTAGGGAAGCAGATCCCACTACCCTGCCAATGGTAAAAAGGAGGATTTTCATATGCAAGTCTCTTAAATATTTGATATCAATTTGAGTTCCAAATTTCTTGGAACCCTCTACGCAGTAGACATGGACGTAATCTTCCACGGTTAGCCCTCCCAAAGGCTTACCATGCAAGTCTACTAGCTCCCCCCTCCGGGAGAGTCCAGTAATAAAATAAATATCTTCCACCTCGATGCGTATGGGAATTTGATCTATTATGAAGCAGTCTTCTTCCGATTCCCAATAGTTCACAAGCATTTCGAGCAACCGGACATTGCTCTTCATATTTGGAATTTTGAAAAACTTGAGCAATCCACAATTTCGGAGAATATTTAGTGATACTTGGTCCTGCATGACTCATTGTCAATAGCACTGTGTTCACGCTCTCTCCAAGATATAGTCATCCTGCAAAAATTCAATAATTTGTTCATTAGATACGCGTTTTTTCATTTTGGTTTGCGCATACGCGACTTTCTTTGTGCATAGTCGCGTATATACGCGACTTGGTCATTATAAACCCGCGTATGCGCAAACCCGTGATTTTAAACAAATGGTTCCATGGTGAAAATTCATAATTTTTAACTTATGAACGAACAAAATGAATAGCAAGGATGAATTAAGAGCTTACCTAACAAATTCGGTGAAGTTTGATGGTCAGTTTCTCCTATTTTGACGAAAGAGGCTTTTTCTCCAGAGCACTTTTTCCCAAATCAGCAATGTAACAATGAACCAAATATGAGGTAACTTGTGTATTTATGCCCAAAATTGAAAATTTTTTGCAAAAATTTGTTATGCTTATTTTTTCAATCTATCCTAAGCTGCATAACCCGGATGCTTGGAAGTGCCCAGATTGGTATATTTTCAGGTACATTTTGACGAATTTGAGATTTTTCCCGATTTTTGATCCATGACTGCTGACCCGTCATGGCAGGTATATGATCTTCACTGGCATATAGGTTAGGGAATCCAATCTCCGTTTCATTTTGCATACTAGCCTCCATTCTGATCACTTGCCATAGGGTCGATCCCATCAGGTCATGAGTATTACACCCATTTCACTCACCGATTATTTAATCATGACTTGGTGGTAGAGCCTTCCTTTACATGGGCTTCCTAGTTAGTTCCTCGCTAGCATTTTTTTCCCATGCTGCATTTTATGTAGGCTCGGGAGTCCTCTTTAGTCCCGCCGTGACTTATGTGTTGAAGCTTCATTCTTATTCTTCCTCACTATCATTTTTCTGGCTATTACCCTAGAGGCTCCCTGGTGTTGTTGAGTTGTCTTACTGCATTGCATATTGGCTACTTGTTTATCCTGGCCTTTAGCTAGCTTCATTTTGGACTCAATGTTTAAGCCAACTTTTGACCTTGACTATTTGTAAAAGTTAACCATTGCATGCACTTAGCTATCGCGACTTGACACCCTTTTTACCCATGGATGGAACACTCCTCTGAGTATCGCTTACCAGTTTCTGCCACCTTGCATTGAGCATAGGATCGTTCCAATCCCAGGAACTAGTGCATCTGTTTCTTGATACTCGTTCTATCCATTATACCATAGCATTCTTTTATTCTTTTTTAGGCTTATTATAAGAAAAAGACAAAAAAATCAAATATAATAAAAAGAGCGGGAACGGGATATAACTTCGTAATTTGATGGCAGTACAGTGTCAGTTTGTCGCCCTTGAACAAAGCACATACACTTATATATTTCCTCCATTTTGGATGGTTTTAGTTCTTGACCTAGGTTCAGCCTTTGCCTTGTTTCACTGGTCAGTCCTCCCCTGGTTGGTTATCTCTTCCAATCATATGGAGAGTTTGTTTTGCCTCCTGCATCACAGACTTATACAGTGTCACTTTTTACTGCCATGGTCATCACGAGTCGTGCTTTTGTTCAAGGGAAGTTTAACCAGAGTCAGCCATTCTGCGGTGTCTCTTGACTCATTATTCAGTCGGCCTTCCTGGTTTTGTCAGTATCTTGTTCTATCACATCAGATGTTTTGGTCTTCTGCTCGTGCTAGTTTAAGAAGGTCTCCATTGAATTCTTGCTAGCAGGTTTGTCTCTTATCGACTACGACACATTGATCTGAGAGCAAACCTAGAGCCGCACCCTGGCCCTATTTCCATCATTGATAGGTGACCTTGTGCTCAGCATTTGATCATCATTATGGGTTTTTGACTGAGTGGTTTCCCCTGTGTTCGACGTCAGCACACATTATCACACTTTGGATTCATGCAGTACCTTGATTTCCATTTGACCCTATTGGTGGATATCTCGCCTTTGTGTCAGATTTCATTATTGGTTGGTTCAGAGGGTTTCTTCCGTGCGCTAGCTTCATCTTGTGCATGTTGGAAACGTACTTCGGTTTGGTTCCGTCACTCTACTTCGTCCGATTCCTTCCAAATCTTGGCCTACAGGTTACACTCGTGCTGGACTGATGTGGGATGCCTTAATGCCTTCCTTCCAGTAGATCTTTTCCCATCGACTCTGACTCATTGCTCTGGGAATAAGGTCTAGAGTCTTTTTGTCAGTACCTTAGGGTTTGCAGTCCTCAGTGGTAGACTCTTCGTTATCGACAGTGGGGATTCATCATTGCCTCCTAATCGGTAGATTCTTTCAAGTGTTAGACTTCAACTCATTTATTCACACTTGTTAGATTGTACTGGGGCACCTTGACACTCATTTTCATTATTGGTGGGTTGTCTCGCGTTGGTTAACGGTATACATTATTGACCGGTAATCCAACGATTTCTCACATGGTCGACTTCAGCTCATTTATTCCCATTGTGTAGAATTGTGCCATAGTGATCGGTGAAGACCTCAGGTTGCATCAGCATTTTTCGATTCACTTTTAACAGTCCATTCAGTTTCTGCCAGTGATGTCGTTCACCCTTATATGTTGCAGTGTCAGTACAGCAGCATCCTATATGTTGGCTCCCGAGTTGCGTGATTGTACCATGTATTCCACCTATTATGATTTGGTACTTGGAGATTCAATTACTTATATGATCAGATATCCAGTTTCAGCATCATTGATCAACTTTCTATATGTGATACTTAGACATTGATTCTGACTTGTACTTCCGGGCCATGCTTAGATGATTCATTGTGTACTTTCAGCTCAGCTATACTTGTATACATTTTGGATCTATTATGTACTTTCGATATGATGTATTTTTGACTGAGCATGGGTATGCCCGCCTCAGCATGAGTTGACTCTCTGTTTTCTTTCATTGGTTTTTGGCAGGCTGAAATCTGGTGAAGTCCTCCCTTGTCCTTGCGAACTTCTTTCTATGTGCATAATACATTTCGGCCATCATGTACCCCTTCTGACCTCATATATTAGGGGGAATCTATTATAGCATCATTTTTCACCCTCATGTGATTCATGATTGTCTCTATGGCCTTGGGCACCCATTCCCACAGACTTGAACAAAATTCATAAAAAACAGTGTTAAAATTCCCATACGCGGTTATGCCCAGACTTTTCCGCGTGTATACGCGAGTCCACATGTAATTTTCCGCGTATGCCATTAAAATAATTAAAAAATATATAAAAATTCCCTATTTTTGGGATGGGTTGATGGTTACTCCAGTAGTTCAACCACCCCAGCACGTTTCCAACTGTTTCCAACTGATTGAAACTACTTTGAGGGAGTATAAAAGACCCTCATGTGTATGGCCTAAGGGAGAGAGAAATATTATAGATATTATACTCTGTTGGAATCCCATTTCAAGTCTGATTTCCCGTGCCTCCTGCACTTTCCCAGATTTTTACAGGAAACCCTTGTTTCATGGAGATGTTCATCAGTTCATATACCATCTCGAGTGCACAAGTCTTGAAAGTATCTTAGCGAGGCAAGGGCGAGACGAATCTGGACGATGGTCTGTTCGAAGATCGTGGAAGGATTCAGGTGATCTCTCCACTTTTTATTGTTGTACATGCTGTTCGTAATAAAGAAGAACCATCTTGTTCCTGAATTCATGTGGTAATATTTACCTGTATATGTGAAAATATTACTATTTAAGCATTTATTATTGTTTATGTAATGTTTCACATGGTTTTCACTGACATCTAGGGTAAATATATGTTGTACAACTATATTTCCGTGCAATTTTCTTCTTGGTTTTCAGGTTAAGGAGGAAGAAGGGTTGTTGGGGGTTTGGACCCCGTGGGATCTACATCAAACGTAGGATTACGGGTGAGTTCTACTGTCGATGTTATCTAGTTTCTAGCATACAAGTGTGGTTGTGTGAGTCCTTATTGAATAGCATGCCCTGATCTGTGGAGGTTTTGACCCAACAAATCTCCAGGGTTTTTTTCCCCGAAACAAGTGTTCAGTGCAGGGTCGAGTTGGGTTCCTTCCGCAGGACGCGTGCAGAATAGTGTTCAGGGCAGGCGCATTCAGGTCGAGTCGGGTTTTTGCAGCACGCCCGCGTTTAGGATGCGCAGAACAGTGTTTTAAGGCATGAAGTCTATTCAGCAGGGCCGCGTCGGGTCAAACGTGACCCGAATGCGTTTAGGAAACGCGTGCAGGCTGTGACCCCAGTGGCCTACATGCATAAACACGTTCAAAGTGATGAGGGCGTCTCCAACTCGAGTGACTCACTTCAACCAGAATTTGCATAGACTTCATAAACATGTTCTGAAAGGGAATTTCGGGGTTCCTTTGGATTGTTTTCACTGTTGGGAAGCTGTTAAGGCTAGACGAAGGTACAAGCCCATTCGGTAAAGAAGAATAAATGGTTTATGCAGGCTTGGTTCTATAATTATTGTAGATTGTACATATTTATTGAAACATAATATCGAGAAGACTTATTAACGTGAGTTGCCCCTCCCTTGAATGTATGTGCGTTCATGTGGTTTGATATTGATGTTTATTGCTATTTTATTTCCGCACAAGAACACTTTGGAAGATTAATTAAACAAGTGTTGAGTTAGGCATAGTCTACTTATTGAGTATATGAAAAGAGAAAAATAAGGTAGTGCCGCACCCTTCTATAGAGAGGTTTGGAGACTACCACAGGTATGGGGGCATTACAGTTGGTATCAGAGCTACCTTTTCGTGGCTTTTTTATTATTGAGAAGGTATACACTTGCAGTGTTTTAGGTGGTATTGAAGCTTGAAGATTGATGGATGAGTTTGTTTCATTGGAAATGAGATTCAAATAAATTAAAGAGAAGACGAAGGAAGTGGCAAAGGAATTTGATGAGGCGAGTTGGACCATTGATACATTGTGCAAGAGGAGGACATATGACATGAACAAAGATGAAATCTTTCGACTTATGAAGAAAGTGAAATTTCTTCGTGCAGAAATGGACAAGGTGGAAGAAGATCGAAGGAATTTACTTGATAAGCTTCTCAAACTTAGAGACCATAGAAATATGAAGCATGGTGGCATGGAGCCCACTATGGCCAAACCAAAGGATGTTGTAGATGTGATTGAAGTCAAGGAAGAACTTGATGAACAAGTTGGACCAGGACCAAGAACATTACCAGAATTGATGGTGGATGATTCTCACAAGGATGCTGCAGATGTGGTAGAAGTCAAGGACGAACTTGATGAACAAGTTGGACCAAGGCCAAGCACATTGTAAACATTGGTGATGGATGATTCTCGGGAGGATGTTGAGGATGTGGATATGATCAAGGAAGATATTGTGGAAAAAGTTGAACCTGTACCAAGCACATTGCAGGCATTGGGGGATGAACCACATGAAAATGTTGCAGAAGTGACAATGATCGAGGAGGAACTTCATGAGCAGGCGGTACCGCGATTGGAAGCATCGTAGACATTGATGAGGACAAAGGACACTTGCTTATAGAGTCTTCATGAAGATATGACTTATGTTTCAATTGAGTATCTGGGAGATGGAACGTATGCATGGATGGGCAAGAAGGCAACTTCTTTGCCAATACCATGGAGGACCTTTCCTTGGATGACTATGATGGAACCTTGTACATTAGAGAAGCAAGGAACATTTCCTGTTGTAGACCTTGATAGGGAAATTTGTGACCTCACTCTATTAGGTTCAAATTCCTGTGACAAGGGTGGAACTTAATGATCTTTGTGATAGATATGGGTCATGCTTAGCCATGTGGAAATTGGCTAGGTGCCTGGCATGACTCATGGACTGCCTTGGTGGTAGGGCACATTGTTTGGGTAGAATTCTTCATGGCTTACAACCAAGAAGGAACTCTTGGTGAACCTTTAGTGGGTGAGAATCCTTGGAGGAAGTACTCATGATGATGATGGTAGAAGTGACCGAGGGAACTTAACCTATACACTATACACATGATGATGACTAGAGTTGAGATGAGTCTACTCTTGATGGACACATGGGCAGCCAAATTCATGTACATTGACATGAGGGCATGGTAGGACATTATGTGGAGACATTATGGAAGTGCACTTACTAGGTGCCACTTATGAGCATCATGGAGGAGTTTCAAGCAGGATGTTGAGCATAATTGATTGTTGGTGCTACATGGAGATATTTTATAGATGGGCTTATGGATGTTGTTCACTTTGAGAAACAAGACATTGGTTGGATGAGAAGCCTATGAGCACATTCATATGAATTGCAAGGTGAGAAATACTTGTGGTGGAACTCATGGCCAATACAATTATTCTTGACAACACTTTGGATAGGATGATTCATGGGAGTTCATGATGGAGTTGCATTCATTGGAGGCTTCATACTACAATGATCTTGCAGTATCTGGTTCAATGAGGAGTTGAGATCGAGACTGTTCTTGATTTTGATGCACTATGGGATGCATAACTTTGAGCACAATTATGGGGTGTGTTTGTGAGGAGTCACTTGATGGAGATGATCAATGGGACACTTTGGAGCTTGATGGATATGCAACGATGAGATGCTTTGGTCCTATACACTTGGGTATGGGTTGAGCCTTCTTGACTTAAATTTGGTACACATGTTGGATGCATATTGTGGATGGGATGAATATAGCTTCATGGACCTGAATATGGCACATTGTTGAGAGGATGTTATTGACTTGATTTGAGGGGGACCTTCCACACATGGATGATGCTCAATAGTTGTGACTGTATGTTGAACATCACATCGATATTGGCATCATGGGCAACACATTTTAGATAGAGATGGCTTATTAGATGGACAACATGTTGTGGATGAGATGAAGGGTGCTTCATGGACCTGAACATGGCTTACTTTACACTCATATGGGAATGATGCTTGATTGAGTTAATGGGTGTGATAGGATGCAAGATGAACAACTAACGCAGAGTATGAAGATGCACATTCTCACGATGAGAACATATGGTTGGACTAATCACTCGACTAGTTCAATTTATGAGGGCTATAGCACTATGCAGAGTTATGCTGGATACATAGTAGGTTTTGTTATGTTGAATTGGTTGGAGTACTTGATGCAGAGATTCACATGATATTGATGATATGATGGGTTGACACGATATATGTTGCAGCAGCATGTGGCCATGATGCAGAGATTGACTTCCCAGGATGGTATAACACATGGTGATTGTGACGGATGTGTTGATGATTATGGATTGAGGAGATATTTCCCTTGGATATGCTAGACATGAACCTTGATGTTTTATGCGATGATATTGGGCAATGATACATTGCTACGAAAGTTGCAACAATGATGGTAGCACTATCGGGGACGAAAATATTATTCTAAGTGGGGGAGTATGTAAGACCCACGAGTTGAGGATGATGACAGAGGGTGTTGGAAGCGTTCGGTGGACATGTGAAGAACGACAGTCGATGAAACGAAAAAAACCTCAACCTGCAAAAGGTCTGAAAAAGCCTCCCTTGACATTCTTCCCAAATTTCCATGTCTTTTTGTGTAGCTTCGACCTTGACCAATGTCTTGCCCATGCCAATGTTTCACCGAGACCAAACAAAATAATGTCCAAGCTTCGATACCAACTGTAGCCCTACCGTTGTATTCCTGCTTCAATATTGAATCTTCAACAAAGCTCAACTCACCCTGAATCAAGCTCTGATACCATCTATCACGAAGTGGTAGTGGTGCTAGTGCTTCGCCAGTGTGAGGGTGCCCAAGGAAACACGTTCAGGTGGGTCGATTCAGGTTGTGTCGCATGAATGTGGCCATGTCAAAAATTCTAAGTGGTGATCGTGGGTGTGCCTTGTGCACATTCGGGCGAGTCGGGTCGTGCGGTTCAGGTAGTGTTGTCAGGGCAAGTCGGGTCGTGCCGTCGAGTTATGTGTTCGAGTGGGTCGGTTTGTGCTATTTGGGTCATGCATTCAGGAAGGTCGGGTCATGTGTTCAGGCAGGTTGGGTCTTGTCATTTGCGTCATGCGTTTAGGTGGGTCGAGTCATGCGTTCGGGCTGGTCGGGTCGTGCATTCGGGCAGGTGGGTTGGATCGTGCGTTCAGGCGGGTCGGGTCAGGGCGTGTGAGGGCGGCCATGTTAAAAGTGCTAAGTTATGACCTCCCATGTCCCTTGTGCACGTTAGTGCGAACCATTTTCCATATTCTCCCTCGTGCCTTCATTCTAGCGAGTCAGGTCATGACGTGGGAGGGCGCCCAAGGAACCGAGTTCAGGCCAGGTCAGGTCGTGTGAGGAAGGCCATATAAAAAATGCTAAGTTGGGACCACCCCTATGCCTTGTGCATGTTCGTGCGATAGGTTTTTTGTTTTCTCCCTCGTGCCTTCGTTCCGGCAGGTTAGGTCAGGTCGTGTGTGGGCGCCCAAGGAAACACGTTTGGGTCGGGTCATGCCATGTGAGGGTGCTCAAAGAAACGCGTTCTAGTGGGTCAGGTTGGGTCGTGTAGTGTGAGGGAGCCTAAGGAAATGCGTTCGAGCAGTTCAGGTTGGGTCATGGCATGTGAGGGTGTCCAAGGAAACGAGTTCGAGTGGGTCAGGTCGTGTCTTGTGAGGGCGTCTAGGGAAACACATTCGAGCGATTTAGGTCAGGTCGTGTGAGGGTGGCCATATAAAAAATTCTAAGTTGTGACCACCCATGTGCCTTGTACACGTTTGTGTGACCATTTTTTGATTTTCTCCATTGTGCCTTCGTTCGGGCGGGTCGGGTCGGGTCATGACGTGTGAGGGAGGCCATATCAAAAATGTTAAATTGTGACTGCCCATGTGCCTTGTGCATGTTCGTGCGACCCGTTTTCCTTTTTCTCCCTTGTGCCTTTATTTGAGCGGGTCGAGTCATGCCATGTGAGGGCACCCAAGGAAATGCATTTGGGTCAGGTCGGGTCGGGTCGGGTCGTGTGAGGGAGACCGTTTAAAAAATGCTAAGTTGTGACCACCCCTGTGCCTTGTGCACGTTCGTGCGACCTGTTTTCCATTTTCTCCTTTGTGCCTTCGTTCGGGTGGGTTGGGTCGTGTCGTGTGAGGGCTCCCAAGGAAATGCATTCGGGTCGAGTCGGGTCGGGTCGCGTGAGGGCGGCCGTATCAAAAATGCTAAGTTGTGACCGCTTGTGTGCCTTGTGCACTTTCGTGCTGCCCATTTTCCATTTTCTCCCTTATGCCTTCGTTCAGGTCAAGTCATGTGAGGGAGCCCAAGGAAACGCGTTCTGGTCGAGTCAGGTCAGGTCATTTCATTTGAGGGAAGTCGTATCAAATTTTCTATGTTGTGACCGCACGGGTGCCTTGTTGTCACGCCCCTATACCTTTGGTGGTCTTTCAACCATGTTATAGATAGGGTGCGGCACTACCGTACTTTTTCTTTTCGTAATACTCAAGTATGTAGACTATGCCTTTAGAAACACTTGTCAAATTAGTTAAGAAAACGTTATTTCAATTTACAGAAAACATAAACATCATCATCATATCCACATTGTATGCCCATACATACAAGGGAGGGGCAACTCCCTGTTAATAATGAGTCTACCCGATAATATGTTTCATAAGTATGAAATGCAATATAAGTTCCAATCCAGCAATAGACCTCCTTAGCTCCTTGGAAAAAAAAATTTACCTTCTGTCAAAGTTTACAATGCTTAAAAATCATTAACTAGCCCACAACAATCATTTACAACATTAGAATTCACCTTAGGAATTTTCTACATAAAACTTCCCAAGTGCTGCCGAGTCACTTAGGTCACTCGGGTCACCGCCTGCCTATGAGTTCAGACCTTCCCATGAGCTCTCCGTGTGTCCAATCTGCTGCCAAGATATATGGTTAGATCTGACCCATCAATACGCACCTGCTAAAACTTTTGACACCCAATTCCAACCTACGATGACCTCAAAACGAGCTCTGAACTGAAGTTCATACCTCTTGCAAATGCCATACCTGACCCGACCTGCATTGCGAACGCCCTGCGGAAACGCGTTCGGGTCAGGTCATTTCATTTGAGGGAGGCCATATCAATTTTGCTAAGTTGTGACAGCCTAGGTACCTTGTGCACGTTTGGGCGGCCCATTTTCCATTTACTCCCTTGTGCCTTCGTTCGGTCAGGCGCCTGACCAAACACGTTCGGGTCAATTCGTTTCATTTGAGGGCATCGCGCCGTGTGAGGGCGCTTGACCAAACACATTCGGGTTGGGTTGTTTCGTTTAAGGGTGTCATGCCATGTGAGGGTGGCCAACCAAATGCGTTCGGGTCAGGTCGTTTCATTTGAGGGCGTCACACTGTGTGAGGGTGCCTGAACAAACAGGTTCAGGTCAGGTTGTTTCATTTGAGGGTGTCGCGTCGTGTGAGGTTGCCCAACCAAATGCATTCAGGTCAAGTCATTTCATTTGAGGGCATCACACTGTGTGAGGTCACCCAACCAAATGATTTTGGGTCAGGTCATTTCGTTCAAAGGCGGCTGTATCAAATTTGCTAAGTTGTGACTGCCCAGGTGCCTTGTGGGCGTTCGGGCAGCCCATTTTCCATTTTCTTTGTGGTGCCTTCATTTGGTTCTTGTGCACTATGTTGTGCCATGTGAGGTCACCCGACCAAATGCGTTTAGGTTGGGTCGTTTTGTTTGAGGGTGTCATGCTGTGTGAGGGCACCCAATCAAACGCGTTCAGGTCAGGTCATTTCGTTTGAGGGCGTCGCGCCGTGTGAGGTCGCCCGACCAAACGCATTCGAGTCAGGTCGTTTCATTTGAGGGCATCGCGCCATGTGAGGTCACCCGAACAAACACATTTGAGTCATTTCGTTTCATTTGAGGGCGTCACGCCGTGTGACAACGCCCGAGCAAACGCGTTCGGGTTGGGTCATTTTGTTCGAGGGTTGCTATATCAAATTTGATAAGTTGTGACTGCCTAGGTGCCTTGTGTTTTGTTTTTTAGTCCCTTGTGCCACCATTTGGTTGGGCGTGTCATGTCGCGCCGTGTGAGATCGCCCGACCAAACACATTCGGGTCGGGTCGTTTCATTCAAGGGAAACCATATCAAATTTGCTAAGTTGTGACCCTTCAAGTGCCTTGTGGGTGTTCAAGCGGCCTGTTTTCCATTTGCTCCTTTGTGCCTTCGTTTGGTCGGGCGTGCCGTGTCGTGCCATGTGAGGTCGCCCGACCAAACGCATTTGGGTCAGGTCATTTTGTTTGAGGGTGTCGCGCCTTGTGACGTCGCCCGACATAATGCTTTAAGGTCAGGTCATTGCGACCGTATCAAATTTGCTAAGTTGTGACTGCCCGGGTGCCTTGTGCATGTTCGGGTGGCCCGTTTTCCATTTTCTCCCTTGTGCCTTCATTCGGTTTGGCTCGTCATGTCATGCTGTGTGAGGTTGCCTGACCAAACAAGTTTGGGTCGGGTCATTTCATCCGAGTGCAACCATATCAAATTTTCTAAGCTGTGGCTGCCCAGGTGCCTTGTGCACGTTCAGGCAGCCCGTTTTCCATTTTCTCCCTTGTGCCTTAGTTCGGTCGGGCATGCCATGTCGTGTCATGTGAGGGAGCCTGAACAAACACGTGTAGGTTGGGTCGTTTCGTTCGAGGGCGCTCGTATCGATTTTGCTAAGTTTTGACCGCCAAGGTGCCTTGTACATGTTCGGATGGCCCCATTGTCATTTTCTCCCTTGTGCCTTCATTTAGTCAAGGGTGCCCGACCAAACGTGTTGGGGTCGGGTCGCTTCGTCCGATGGTGCCCGTATCAATTTTGCTAAGTTGTGACAGCTCGAGTACCTTGTGCACTTTCGGGCAGCCCATTTTCAGTTTGCTCCCTTATTTCTTCGTGTGGTTGGGCACGCCGTGTCGTGCCGTGTGAGGGCGCCTGACCAAACGCATTCAAGTTAGTTCATTTCATCCAAGGGCGCCCATATCAATTTTTCTAATTTGTGACTGCTCAGGTGCCTTGTGCACGTTTGGGTGGCCTGTTTGTTGTTTTCTCCCTTATGCCTTCATTCGATTGGGCATGCCGTGTGAGGTCACCCATCCAAACTCGTTCAAGTCAGTTCGTTTCGTCCAAGGGTGCACGTATCAAATTTTCTAAGTTGCGACAGCCCAGATGCCTTGTGCAAGTTCGGGCGGCCCATTTTCCATTTGATCCCTTGTGCTTTCATTTGGTCGGGTGTGTCATGTCGCGCCGTGTGAGGTCACCTGACCAAATGCGTTCGAGTCGGTTCATTTCATTCGAGAGCGCCCATATCAAATTTTCTAAGTTATGACTACCTGGGAACCTTGTGCACATTCGGGCGACCCATTTGCCGCTTGATCCCTTGTGCTTTCGTTGGGTCGGCCGCCCCTTGTCGCACCATGTGAGGGCACTCGACCAAACAAATTCAGGTCAGGTCATTTCGTTTGAGGGTGCCCGTATCAAATTTGCTAAGTTTTGACCACCTGGGTGATTTGTGTACGTTCGGGCAGCCCATTTGCTACGTGCTCCCTTGTGCCTTTTTTCGGTTGGGCGCGCCATGTGAGGGCGCCGAACCAAACGCATTCGGATCGGGTTGTTTCGTTCAAGGGCACCTGTATCAAATTTGCTAAGTTGTGACCGTTTAGGTGTCTTATGCACATTCGAGCGACCTGTTTTCTGCTTGCTCCCTTATGCCTTCATTCAGTCGAGTGCACCATGTCACGTTGTGTGAGGTTGCCCAACCGAACACGTTCGAGTCAGGTCATTTCGTTCAAGGGTGCCCGACCAAACGTGTTCGGGTCGGGTCGTTTCATTCCAGGCTGCCCATATCAAATTTGCTAAGTTGTGATCACCCGGGTGCCTTGTGCACATTCGGGCGACCCGTTTACTGTTTGCTCACTTGTGATTTCGTTTGGTAGTTCAGCTATCTCTTTCTGGTCGAGAGCAGGGGTTCGATTTTCGTGTGAAAGGTGGGTTGGTAATTGAGTTTACTTGTTCGATTGTGCCTGAATAATGGCCTTGGCTCATTTTTAGGGTCGTCAAATTTCTTCTCTCCATCTCCACTCAGTAGCATATGAGTGGTAATGTTGGCCATGCTCATCTTGGGAGGCATGTTTGAACAATCTCTCATGTTCTTTGTTTTCTCGGAGTTGGATGGGGTTGTTTTGTGTGTCTCCTTGAGAGGACTGGTCACTCATTGGCTTTGCTGAAATTGGTTCTTCGGTATGTCTCTCTCGTAGCCCTTGGTTGCATGTTGCTCGCATGGCTTTTCACTATGTTGCTCATTGGCTTCGTCGATGTTGGCTCTTTGTTTGAAAGGTGGGTTGGTAATTGATTTTTTTGTTTGGGTGCACCTGAAGAATGGCCTTGGGTCATTTGTAGGGTCGTCGACTCTCATCTTCTCTCCATCCCCACTCGGTAGCACATGAGTGGTAATGTTGGCCATGCTTGTCCTGGGAGGCATATGTGAACAAAGTTACCCTTTCGCTCTGTGTTCTTAGAGTTGGATGAGGTTGTTGTTTGTGGCTCCTTGAGACAACTAGCCACTCGCCTATGGCGCTCTTGTTCCCCTTGGTCGCTCATTGGCTCCATTGAAATTGGATCTTTGCTATATTTTTCACCTCCTCCCTTTTTGGTCGGTTGGATAGGTTGGCTTTTCTCTCGTTGTCTCCGTAAAAGAAAGTCTTCGCTATATTGTTCACCTCCACCCCTTTTGGTAAGGGGAGGGGTTGGATTTTCGTGTGAAAGGTGGGTTGGTAATTGAGTTTCCTTGGGTCATTTTTAGGGTGGTCGACATTCATATTCTCTCCATCCCCACTCAGTAGCACATGAGCGGTAATGTTGGCCATGCTCATCCTTGGAGGCATATGTGAACAATTCCCCCTTCGCTCCGTGTTCTCGAAATTGGATGGATTGTTGTGTGTGGCTCCTTGAGATGAGTGGTCAGTTTTTTCCTTGCATCTTGCATGCACAGTAGAATTATGCGGCTTGGAATGTTGAGACACAAGGTGATGGGTATTTAATATTTTGATTGCATATGCGATTGTGGTCCAGTGGGGATGAGGCTTGCTACGTTGATGGTGGGGACTATATATGGAAAAAGGACTTCAAGGTGGAACACTTCGACCTCCCTCCTCTATGTGGAGGTGATTGTAGGTGAAAAGTATTCATTTTCCAGTTGGTAAGTCGATGGGGCAATCTCCTAGGTTTCTTGTACATAGTGTGTGTGGGGTGCGGGGCTACCTGATCCATCCTCCTGTTTGGGTATGTTCATGCCTCTTGTAGCGAGCCTCCTAATTTTCATTTATTTTATTCCTTTGACTTCACATCAAGGTTGCCACAGGAAATCAAGCGATCAAGGTCCACCGTTGCTGTTGTTTCGGTGGACTACTAGGTGGTCTCGGTGTAGGGTGGGGAGGTTTGGGGGGGAATTTTTAAGAGAGTTGTAGGCTCGATCGTTCTTGTTTTATTTCCTTCCTTTTTCCTTTTGTATCAAGTGTGTCGTAGGCGATCAAAAGATTAAGGTCCATTGTTGCTACTGAACGGGTGGACTCCTAGGTGGCCTTGGTGTGGGGTGGGGAGGGTCATTGTGGCATTTCTAATAGAGGTTGTCGACTTGGTCATTCTCCTTCTACTTCCTTATTTTTCCTTTGTAGTGAGGTTTTTGCAAGTGATCAAGTGATTGAGGTCCACTGTTTCTGCTGTCCGGGTGGACTCCTAGGTGGCCTCGCTGCTGTGCGGGAAGGGTTGGAGGGAATTTTTAAGAGACGTTGTGGGGTTAGTTTTTCTCCCTTTATTTACTTACGCTTTGGATAGGATGATGCATGGTAGTTCATGATGGAGTTGCATTCATTGAAGGCTTCATACTACAATGATCTTGTAGTATCTGGTTCACTAAGGAGCTGAGATCAAGACTGGTCTTGATTTTGATGCACTATGGGATGCATACCTTTGAGCACATTTATGGGGTGTGTTTGTGAGGAGTCACTTGATGGAGATGATCAATGGGACACTTTGGATCTTGATGGAGATGCAGCGATGAGATGCCTGGGTGGTATACACCTGGGCATGGGTTGAGCCTTCTTGACTTAAATTTGGTAGGCATGTTGGATGCATATTGCGGATGGGATGAACATAGCTTCATGGACCTGAATATGGCACATTGTTGAGAGGATGTAATTGACTTGATTTGAGGAGGACCTTCCACACATGGATGATGCTCAATAGTTATGGTTGTGTTTTGAACAACACATGGATATTGGCATCATGGGAAACACATTTCAGATAGAGATGGCTTGCTGGATGGACAACATGTTGCGGATGAGATGAAGGGAATTTCATGGACCTGAACATGGCTTACTTTACACTCATATGGGATGGATGCTTGATTGAGTTGATGGGTGTAATAGGATGCGAGAGGAACAAATAACGTAGGGTATGAGGATGTACACTCTCACGATGAGAACGTATGGTTGGACTGATCACCCGACTAGTTCGATTTATGAGGGTTATAGCACTATGTCGAGTTATGTTGGACACATAGCAGGTTTTGTTACTTTGATTTGGTTGGAGTTCTTTATGTAGAGATTCACATGATATTGACGATATATGATGGGTTGACACGATATATGTTGCAGCAACATGTGGCCATGATGGAGAGATTGACTTCCCATGATGGTATAGCACATGGTGATTATGACAGTGTTACAGGTCAAAATACCTCCTCATCAGCTCAGAGGAGAAGATAAATATGGAAGGAATACAAAGACCTAAGCTAAACCTACTTCTGCCAAGGTAATTCCCCACTATAACAGCACAAGAGCATTATAACGCACCTGATCAATGAATAGGCCGCGTTAGTGGCTAGGGCAATGCTCTATTTACACTAGAGGGCAATGTTACCCATGTTTTGAGTTTAGAATGGGAAAAACCCACAAAGAATTATTTGAAATTCTAGCTTTTTCTCACAAGAGAATCAATACAAAAAGGAAACTGCAAAGCACTAATCTCTTATTGGGCCTTGCCAAAAACAACTGAACTCTCAAAGAAGGCAAAAGCATGGATGTTGAGGAAACATCTTGGTTTTTCTATTCAGAACTGGTGAAAAGAGAAGGGCAATGATTGCTCTCTCCATCTCCTATAAAATGGAGCTGAAGGCTTTTGGTTCAAGGTTGAAGGATTGTCAAAGTTTTGAATACTTGTGAAGTAGAGCATTATTGTTGTAGTGTGAAAGTTAAGAGTCAAAGAGGTTCATTGAGAACTTGTTGACCAAGACATCAACACATTGAGAGATAGAGATATTGGAAGGTTGAGGAGGGCTTGGTACAACTGATGGTTGTAATCCTCCTTTTTATAAATCAATAGAACTGTATCTGTTTTTTCCATTCTTTGTGTTGATATTGTCATTGTTATTCAATTACTTATATAGCATGAGATGAATGGCTTAGATGTACATAGTTTAAATGTTTATTATATATTGACTTAATTGATAGGAAATACATGTTATGGTAGAGATTACACGGGTGATTTGACTAATTGTAGGGTTGAGATTTGGAGCTGGTGAAGAAGGACCTCTGCTTTGCTGTTCAGCGCTCTCCAAAATACTCCAAGATCATTAAAGAGGTAATATTCCATCTTATTCCATCAATTTTTTTTAAGTTAATATGAACATGTATGTGCCTTCTTTGTGAACTATACAACTAATCTTATTGTCTGCCTCGGGCACCAGAAAGCCCTGAGAGGGATATTCAATAACCAACAACCCAAGCATTTTACCCTATAGCAGAATTGGCGACTCCACTGGGGAGTTCCCCTTCCTATGTTCATAGACCCTTTGGACCAGTTTTATGCCCAGTACAAATTCCAAAAGCTCACAGAGTTCAATCCTATTTCTGTTTGACCATCTGAAGAACTTTACCCTGGCTAACGCTACCTCTGTTGGTGTTTCAGTGCGTTATAATGCAGGCTCTTCTTAAATACAATGTGTTAGTCTCTCGATTAACGCTGTCTTTACTCAGAGACAATGCGTTACTCAGCCAAAAAAAAAATTTCACCCCTTTGATTGTGTTTTGGTTGTAGAGTTTTTTGGCCATCAATATCTCTCCTTGACTGAATCCCTGTGATTTTTTACTAAGATGGCATTTCTGTTTGTTTTCTCTTGTTTGAAAAGTTAGTGTCAAAAGCATTTGTTTTTTAGAGAAGAATTTTTTTTTAGTTTTTCTGCATCTAGCTGAATTAATTTTGAAAATTTCAGTTCAAAGACTGTTAAAATGAGGTAGATAGAAGTCTGAATCTTTAAAGTTGAACTGTGCTATTTGAATGTTAGTGCATGGATGTTGAAAAGAAACCTCTCCTTGTAGAAATACTCTTCATCGAATTGAATATTTAGAGCATATTTTTGCATGGTTTCTTGAGTCAGAGTCTCATTACATTTCATACGTCCACTCCCCATCCGCAATACTAATAATCAAGTACACTAAGAATCAAGCGATAATAAAATCAATCACATTACTCTTTTTGAGCTCGCACCAATAGTAGTTCAGGCTAGGATCTTTGGTTAGGAAAAGTGAGAAAATCACCCAAGATCTCAAAACTTGATATTAGAGTCATTAACGAGTGAAATCCTAATGCACTCATATTATCAAGACCGTTCCTTTACCGGAGATTAGTGCGAGACAACACTTGGGTGCAAAAGAAGGTAGCCCGCCTTTGACTGCATCTGGTGGGTGTGCTATATATTGGGGTTCCCTTCGAGGATGTCGAAACTAGATCTGGGATCTAGGTATTCTGCCCATATAGCATGATGTCCTTGACCGTAGACCCCCCTAATGATGTCTGTGATTTGAGGTATCTTTAGTGGCCATACTTTTTAGGGACTTACACAAGGTGACTGGGACAGGCTGTCCTGGTACCTGAAATAGAAGAACCCACTCTGTGTTCGGTATTTAGGAGGGTACTCATCTTCACGAGAGTGCTTACACCTATCATCTGAGGTTCAGGCGAAGCTCTAGAGTGACCGTAACTGTACTTTCGACCAACCCTCTCCATATACTATTGTGATACTGGATTTCATCACCAGCAAATGGTAGTACTCAGACAAGGCACCCTATTCTGGCTGCTTGCTGATTGATTTTAGAGAGTCCTTTTTATTTTTTATTTTTTAGGTGTGTGGTTACTGTCATTGAGAATTTATAATACATCACAATTTATTAAAATTTATTAAAACTAAATAGGTCATCGTGACATCATCCGACCCACGCCGTCTGTCTCGACGATAGCAAGTTCTACCTCCTCTGACTCTTGAGGAAGAACTAAACCTTGGTGAACCCGTGCCTTCTGTGGAAGAGCAGTCTCCATTGACAAACCTTGATTTTCACATAGCCTCATATCACATGGAATTTCCAGAGGACCCTTTCACAGAAGGGGTCATACCTCATTACAATCCTCCACTCACTGATCCATTGGGGCCTGTGATAGTTCAGATTCCACCACACACTGACATGTCTTTGGACACACAAACATCCATTTCTCAATCAGCATCCACAGGGTCAATGCCAATGGCAACCATCCCAGGTTCGCCGCCATCCTCCCCGCTAGTTTTCAGTTCTATGCCATTACTTTGTAACCCCAGTAGTCAACATATACCTAATCCAAACCCTACAATCATCATAACTGTAAGTAACTTGCCGAGTCCTTCGGGATCTACTCCTGATGTGACCACGTTGGGACAAACGGTTGCTCCTCCCATGAGCGTGAATACTTCAGTTCATTTTAGCAACCCTTTCGATTGGAACCCTTTGCTGAGTTCAAACCCCTTGGCCACCATACCAGGGGGTAGTGTCACCAGCACACAGATAAAATGGAACATTTCACTACCCCTGCAATCATTAGGACAAACCGAACAACCTATTGTTAACAATGTTCCCTTAAGTGGTTTAAATATCGGTGTAGGGTCTATGCCGTTTCCAAACTATGTAAGTAGTAGCATGCATTTGGGAAGCTCTATTGCATCCATATGGACTAACCCACCCCAACCTCCATCTGGAATGGGAGGGCACTTTTACACTGGGGGCAACCAACTACTTACCCCACAATACAATATGCCCTATGGACAACAACCATCTATCCCTACCCCTCCACCTATAGGAAATTTTTATCATAGTCCTACTTATCCTACTAGTAACACATTAATGGGTGGAACCTATGGTCCACATAGTCAACCAATACTTCCTTGGTTAGATTCGGGGGAAAACCCGCAATTGCCATTTTTGGCAGCTCTAGACATTCCCAACATCTATAAACTGACTAATGACCCCATTAATCACAACCCACTCTGGCCTCTAGTACCGCACAAGATTCCTTCCAACATCCCAAATTTTGATGGGAAACAAGGGGAAGACCCAGACACACACATCACCACCTTTCATTTATGGTCTATATCTAATTCCATGTTGGATGATAGTGTCCGGATTCGACTGTTTCCCTACACCCTTACAGGAAATTCCGCAAAGTGGTATATTGAATTGCCATGCGCCACCATAAACACTTTTGGCACTTTAGCGACAGATTTTCTAAAGAATTTCCAATTACCAATCAGATTTGAAACCGGAACGGAATTGTTAACCTCGCTGCGCCAAGACACCACCACCCACATCTTTGATCACATTCATGAATGGAGACGTAGGAGGAGGCTAGTCAAAGCGCCAATCTCGGATCATCTCTTAGATAATTGGTTTTGTAAGTCTCTCTTACCCCACATCTCTAAAGACATTGGCCTTTCTAGTGCGGTTACAGAAGATCAATGCATTCATCGTGCCCAACATTTGGATTTAATCTATCCACAATCTAGCACGCTATATGATTTACTCCCCAATGCCCTAGTAACCCAAATCCTCCAGCTACTTAGAAAACCAAAGCTCACGCCGATGGTCTCGTTGGAACAATCTCTGGTGTAGCCACAAAACAGTATCGAGGGAAAACCTCCCAGCCATCCTCAGCTACCACAACCCCTAACCAAATGACTACTCTTCCTACCGCTGAGGTAAATTCTGTGCAAACTTCACAAAAACCTAATGGAAAGAATAGGAAGAACAAGAAAAAGACATCTTCTTCGGAAGAGTAGTCGAACAATCAGAATAATCCTAATCAGAAAAACGCTGCCAAAAATGAAAAAGGGAAGGATAAACCCATGAAATTTCCTCGCAAGATCTGTGCTGAGGACCACTTGACATACAAATGTCCTCAGCTGCAAGAATGCACCGATTTTATCGTGAACAAGGATTCTGGGCGAACACCTGCCGTTCTTCATAATCCTTTCCCTAATCAATAGTAGCAACACCAACACATGGTTGACAACCCGACACAACCCCAGCAATGGGGTAATGGTGGTTCACATCCTTCTAGTGAAGGACCATCCACCATTTATGGCATTGAGAGTGTTGAACTTCAAACACGAGCCAAGCTTTATGGAAATCCTACCATAGACACTCAAGAACCTAGTACTAGTTCAAATCCACCATCGACCAACGATTTGCATATCGAACGGCCTACTGCTGACCCCGTAATTCGTCCCCCCAAAGGGACACTTTGATGCATGACTCATAACACCTCTCCATGTGCAGCCCAAAACTACAACATTGTAGAAGATTTAGCACAGGCACCGTCAGCTATGTCTACTCTCGAAGTATTGCAAACTTGTCTAGCACAAAGGAAAGCCTTGCTTTTGGCCATTGGTGGAATAGACCCCCAGGATTCCATGCTAGCTATCTTTGATATGGAAAAATCTTAGACTCGCCTCTCGCACCAACTCGCATTCAAGTGCAGGTTGTGTCGAGAGGGAGACCAATCCATCGCACTGTCATAGACGAAGGTGCTTCGACCTGCGTTATGTCACAAGCTTGCTGGCTTGCTTTAGGTTCTCCTACCTTAACACTGCCGTCGAATTCCCTCAAAGCTTTCGATGGCCACACGTTCCTCCCAAAAGGATACCTTGCTAGCTTTCCTATCACTCTGAGTGGGAAAACGATAACCGTAGATGTTGAAGTTGTAGATCGCCATCTCGACTATAATCTATTGCTCGGTCGCAATTGGTCTTATGAGATGACCGCCATTGTTTCTTCGGTCTTCCGACTCGTCCTATTTCCATTGGATGGGAAAATAGTCACAATGGATTATTTATCCTTCTGCACCCCTGATTATTCCATGCTACCAAGTAGCACCATACCCCTAATAGGAGGCTTTTCTGACTCTTAATTTAGTATTGGTACCAGTCTTCTGAAGGCATCTTCCCTACTGGGTTGTTTTCCTCTCCCGCCGCCAGAGATCCCAAATACGGTTGCAATGATATTCACCACTTTTGATGGCTCTATCAACCCATGGATCATCTCGGCACCTTCATACATTGATTCCTACGGAGATTAGATGCCGCTCTCACTAGCTGAGTTGGCCTACCAAGCCATCCAAATTACATCTGAACCCTCCATTTCTATGGTTTCGACCAAAGGTACAAACTTCCCACCCATCATAGTTATCTCTAAGGATCTCCTCAATGAAGTCTTGCCTACAAACGAAGCTATTCGAGAGATCATGTCTCTAGAAGAACGACCTTGGGGAGAGTTTCACCATCGCGCTTCGATGATAGACTCAGATGTGATAAAAACTAAAATCCCATCCTTTGACCCACCTAAGATGGTTCCCTCCGCTTATACGACTGTTCAAAATATCGATTCAGAAGAGAACATGGGTAATCTTTCTAAGACAATGCTCATTGATATCTCGGTCAAAATGGGTATCGTGGAAAATATTCAGATTGGAGTAGATTGCAATCCTGAGGAAATTGCATGCTTCACATCCCTTTTCAAGGAATTCTGTGATGTGTTCCCTTGGTCTTACGACGAAATGCCCGGCATAGATCCATCTATAATCGAGCACAAAATCAAGATTTATGACAATTCCAAACCAATTCGGCAGCGACTCAGACCCGTCCACCCGCCAAAGCAGCCGCCATCAAAATTGAGGTAGAAAAAATTTTAAACGCTGGTTTCATCTATCCTGTTCCTTTGATGGAATGGGTTTCCAATCTGGTTCCCGTCAATAAAAAACAAGGCACCATTCGAGTTTGTGTTGATTATCATGATCTGAATGCCACTTTTCCCAAAGACAATTATCCAATGCCATTCATATATCAGATTCTCGATGATTGTGCTGGATGTGAATCTTTTTCCTTCATGGATGGATTCTCAGGCTATAACCAGATTGCGATAAAAAAATAAGACCAGCATAAAACTGCCTTCATCTGTCCTTGGGGCACATTTGCGTACTGTAAACTCCCATTCGGTCTGAAGAATTATGGAGCAACCTTTTAGCAGGCTATGGACTATGCTTTTCATGACATTCAACATATTGTACAAGCTTACTTGGATGACCTTCTGGCCCATTCCAAGAAACGACCTGATCACCTTGCTCATCTGAAAGAAATTTTTGCTAGGTGTAGATTCTACAATATACGTCTAAATCCTCATGTGCATATTCATGGTCAAGTCCGAGCATCTGTTAGGTTTCATTGTCTCCTAGCATGGGATTAGGGTTGATCCCGATAAGGTTAACACAATTGTTGAATTTCTGACACCACAATCCATCCTTCGATCATTCTTTTTACGGTATTTTTCTTGCTCGTTAATTCGAAAAACCTCGATTTCCCTTCTTCGAACTCGTTAAACTTATACAAAGTTGTTTTCGAGTGTTTTTTTTATGGTATTTTTCTTGCTCGTTAATCCGAAAAACCTAGAGTTCTCTTCTTCAGGCTCGTTAAAACTGATATGAAGAAGCACTAAGATTTCTTGTTAGGGAGCTTTTTCTAGCTCATAAAAATGAAAAAACCCCGAGTTGACTTTGTTGGGCTCGCTAAAATACCACAACAGAGAGTAAGGAGCCATTATTTTCCTCTTTTTCAAAGCTCTTTAAACCGAAAAAGTAACCGCGTTTTATCTGCATGACTCATTAAAATTTCACAGAGAGCACCGAGTTTTTCTTTGTTGGACTCATTAAAATTTCACAAAGAGTACTTATTTTACTCTGTCTCCTCGTACTCATAACAAAATGAGGTAGACGTCCATCGAACATAGATTTTTCACTTTTCCGGCTTCGATGGACTAACTCACGGAAAATGAACTGTTTCGGGCTTAATATTCTCCCTTTGTCATGCCCGATTATCAAGACATGACAAAGGTACACCAATGGAGTTGTCTTTTATGACATTTTTCAGACTCTCTAAACATGAAAAATTCACCGAGTTTACTCGTCTAGACTCATTAAACCTAATCAGACGGAGCACAAAGTTGTCTTTTATGATATTTTTTAGACTCTCTAAATATGAAAAATTCACCAAGTTTACTCATCTGGACTCATTAAACTTAATCAGACGGGGAAAATTTGGACAAAATGGATACTACCTCTGTTACATTTCAGAAAGGTTGATTTGGCAGCAAAAATCTTGAACATGGCACTTCCCAGAAAACTCTTTCGTAGTTAGCCGAACCTTACCATCTATGAGTATTAGCCTTCATCTCCCAGTGTCCCTACACCGGTAAAATCCTAACACACTCTTTGTTGTTCATTAAGCCTCATCTGCCTAGTACCTTGTTACAGTGTCTTCTATTGTTCAAGCAGATCTCGCTATCTACTAATCCTCTTATCAACCAAACCGCTCATTATGCCAGAAATTATTTGTCGTCAAACATCCCCATTTACTCTTCATTATCTCCATCACAAACAAAATCATTTGGTTTATGTTTCATGTTGACGGATGTAGGATGCCTCAGTGCCTACCTTTCAACAAATCTCTTCCTATCAACTTCAACATCTTATCTAGGAAGTTGATCCAGAAACCCATCAGTACTCGGATAATTTTAGACATCAGTGGCAGGTAGTCTTGTGTTTGATTAGGAGTCTCCATCATTAGCTCCTGATCGAATGATTCTACGAGTGTTCAACTTCAACTCTTTTTATTCACACTTGCTAGATTATACTGTGCATCTTAGGGACCATCATCTTTATCGGTGGCCACCTTCGCATCTGTTAACAGTTCTCGTTATCAACTGGAAATCAGATGATTTCTCACATGTTCGACGATATATTCTTCATTCACATGTTGAGAAATATGCAGTTTAAGTGAAGCAGTGGTCAAGACCTTGGGGCAAAGGTTACATCATTAAAGCTATGTCCCCTTCCCCAAGTTGCGATATTTTTTATGGAGACAACTTCTTCAGCCTGATCTTGTTATGACATACACTTCCACATTGTGCTCATCGGTGGATAGATTCTTCATATCTCTATTCTAGAGAAATCATGTTGTTTAAGCTACTGAGCATGGGAATTCCCGACTCAAGGCAGATACTATATTTTCTGACATATGTTGTTGTTTCAGGTTTTCCTCAGTATTTCAATCTCTTTATCTCTACTACACACATCATAAATTATTTCGGCCATTGTCTTCATCTCTGACCTCACACTTTAGGGGGCATCTATTACAGGTAAAAATACCTCCTCATCAGCTCAGAGGAGAAGATAAATATAGAAGGAATACAAATACCTAAACTAAACCTACTTCTTCCAAGGTAACGCCCCACTATAACAACACAAGAGAGTTATAATGCACCTGATCAATGAATAGGCCGCGTTAGTGGCTAGGGAAACGCTCTGTTTACACTAGAGGGCAGTGTTATTCATGTTTTGAGTTTAGAATGGGAAAAACCCGCGGAGAATGATTTGAAATTCCAGTTTTTTCTCACAAGAGAGTCAGTACAAAAAGGAAACTGCAAAGCACTAATCTCTTATTGGGCCTTGCCAAAAACAAATGAACTCTCAAAGAAGGAAAAAGCATGGAAGTTGAGGAAAGGTTTTTTCTATTTAGAACTAGTGGAAAGAGAAGGGAAATGATTGATCTCTCCATCTCCTCTAAAATGGAGTTGAAGGCTCTTGGTTCAAGGTCGAAGGATTATCAAAGTTTTGAATACTTGTGAAGTAAAGCATTATTGTTGTAGTGTGAAAGTCAAGAGTCAAATAGGTTCATTGAGAACTTGTTGACCAAGACACCACCACATTGAGAGATAGAGAGATTGGAAGGTTAAGGAGAGCTTGGTACAACCAATGGTTGTAATCCTCCTTTTTATAAATCAATAGAACTGTATCTGTTTTGTCTATACGTTGATATTGTCATTGTTATTCAATTACTTATATAGCATGAGATGAATGGCTTAGATGTACATATTTTAAATTTTTATTATATATTGAATTAATTGATAGGAAATACATGTTATGGTAGAGATTACATGGGTGCTTTGACTGATTGCAGGGTTGAGATTTAAAGCTGGTGAAGAAGGACCTCTGCTGTGCTGTTCAACACTCTCCAAAAGACTCCAAGATCATTAAAGAGGTAATCCTCCATCTCATTCCATCAAGTTTTTTTAAGTTAATATGAACATGTATGTACCTTCTTTGTGAAATATACAGCTAATCTTACTGTCTACCTCGAGCACCGGAAAGCCCTGAGAGGGATATTCAATAACCAACAACCCAAGAATTTTACCCTATAGAAGATGGATGTGTTGATGATCATGGATTGAGGAGATATTTCCCTTGGATATGCTAGACATGAACCTTGATGTTTTATGCGACGATATTTGGCGATGATACATTGCTACAAAAGTTGTGACAATGATGGTAGCACTATCGGGGATGACAGTATTATTTTCAGTGGGGGAGTATGTAAGGCCCATGAGTCGAGGATGATGACAGAGGGCATTGGAAGCATTCAGTGGACATGCGATGAACGAATTTTGATGAAACGACAAAAACCTCAACCTGAGAAAGGTCTGAAAAATCCTCCCTTGACATTCTTCCCAACTTGCCATGTCCTGTTGTGTAGCTTTGACCCTGACTAATGTCTTTCCCATGCCAATGTTTCAACAAGACCAACCAAAATAATGTTCAAGGTTTGATACCAACTGCAGCCCTATCTTTGTATTCCTACTTTAATATTGAATCTTCAACAAAGCTCAACTCACCCTGAATCGAGCTCTAATACCATTTGCCATGAAGTGGTAGTGGTGCTAGTGCTTCGCCCATGCGAGGGCACCCAAGGAAACACATTTGGGTGGGTCAGGTCGGGTCATGTTGCGTGAGGGCAACCGTGTCAAAAATGCTAAGTGGTGGTCGTGGGTGTGCCTTGTGCACGTTCGGGTGGGTCGGGTCGTGCGGTTTGGGTAATGCCGTCAGGGCGGGTCGGGTCGTGCTATCCGGGTTGTGTGTTCAGGCAGGTTGGGTCGCGCGGTCAGGAAGGTTGGGTCATCCGTTCGGGCGGGCTGGGTCGTGTCGTTCGCATCGTGCGTTGAGGTGGGTCGAGTCGTGCATTCGGGCTAGTCAGGTTGTTTGTTCAGGCGGGCAGATCGGGTCGTGCGTTTGTGATGCAGGAGCATCAAGGGCATTTTTCATTTGTAAATATGTTAGAAAAGGGGGTGTGACATTTTTTAATATTTTATTAATTAATTTGTTATTTTTTATAAAATAGGAGATAATTATGAAAAGTGAGGATTATGTAAATATTCTTTTAATAAATAAAAGGATATGAGAGAAATAGTTTAGGAGCAAAATTTGGGATTAGGATTTCTATGTATGGTATTAGTTGAGGATTTGATGGAGAGATATTTTGAGTAAATTAAATGCATTATCTATGTATAAATATGAGTGGGTTTTGTGAGGAAAAAGACACTTGAATAGTGAGAGTGTTTGAGAGCAGGTTTTGAACAGCAAGGGCTGCAAGCCTCTGGAAAATTGTAAGGGCCTAAATGTTGAATATCCAGCCAAAGAAAAAGGTTGGAAGTGATCTCCTTTTGTTTATATGAAAACAATGTTTCAAATTTATATATATATTGTTGATTGAATGAGAAAGGCGTAGAATTGGTGCTGACTTGTGATTGTTCCAAATTACGAATTGAGTTCACTGGTTTTTATTTGTTATGTCGATTTGAAATTCAGTTGAATCATGAAGTGAATGGTTTATTCAAGAAGCAACGAATAATTAAATTAATTGTTTGATTCCGGCATTTATCTATTAATATGCATTAAATAGATTGAAGTGGCAGATGTAAAATCTCTGTGAATCGAGCCAAAAAGGGAAATCGTAAGGAATTCTGATCACTTCTTTGTGAAGAGCGCTTTAATTTAAAACCAGTGTGTAATTATCTGCATTTGAATTCTGGAACATCAGTGTTGTAATCGAACCATGAGACATAATGCAAAGGAAAACAAATTGTAAGTAGCGGCATCAGTTTTATTAATTGCAGAACATTGTTGCTGGAGTCATTTTTCAACTGGTTGAGGTTGTGCAATGTAATGGCAGTTGTAATCTGGAAAACGTAGAGGTTGAATTCGATCAACAAATTAATTCAGAACAGAAACACCGAGAAATGCTTCCAAGTCGATTGTAGCAAGGGCGCAGAGGCGAGTAACTATTTAAATGGAGAGTTTGTTAACAGCGTTGAATGCTGAAGAAGGTTGGTGGATAGAAACACTTGAAAAATGAGGTAAAGAAGATCTATACGAGGGTTTTAATTCAGTGGATGGGTAATCCATAACGCAGAGAAGCGTTGTTTCAATTGAGTAGAAGAATTTTGGCATTCGACTTCAGAATTTGTGTTTCAGTTAAAACAGATACCCATGATTTAGAGTCTTTTGCTGAAACCAGGGAAAAGCGCACTGCTAATTTTTGGGAGAACGATGTAGGTGAAAGTTTGAATTAAATTTAGTGGTGATTTTAACATATGTTAAAGGTGCAGGTTTGATTTAAATTCAGTGGCAACGTGTACAGAAACCTCAATGTAATCCGATTTTGAATTCACTACTCTGCGGTGTTTGTTTGACTGAAATCGTGTGGAACTTGTAGTTAAGCCAGAAGTTTTGAACCACTTGTGGTGAAATGAGAGCTGGAAGGCGTAGTCAATAAGTTGGAATTGCAGAGATTGCCAGCAGATCGAATATGAATTGTGGACAAGCGATTGAGCGTTGGATAAATATGAAATTCTGGCATTGGATTTCGTGAGCTGGTAAGCAGAATGGGAAGGGCGCACTTATATATATTTGATATTTGGTTCAATTAAAATAATGTTTAAAGTTGAATGTTAAACCATGGGTGGATTGCCTCGTTGACTTCTGTATACATGAAATCCAATACTGAAACCCATATATAAATGATTGTGGAAATGATAAAGAGAAGTATTTGGGCTTAGAACCAGAATTAAAAGGGTTTATATAATGATTCGTGACATTCAATGTGGAATGAAATGGTTAAGTCGAGGTGCACACTCAGAGTTCATTTAAGGTAAGGATGTAACATATATGTATATGTTATATTGATGAGAATATGGTTTTCATAAACCATAAAGTGATGAACCAAAGGTTATTGGCATTTGGTCTGAATGTGTGAGGTGAGTTTCAATGCTATTCAAAGTGTGGGACTGATGTTGTATTGAGTGTGTTGAGATTACATTGAAGCTTGAAATTTAATTCCATGAAGAGTTTAAATTATTGGGTTTATGGTTTTGAAACATATGATCTAAATGTTTCCGCATTCAAATGATAACTTGTGAATTTTCCAGGAATTGAAAGATAAGCTTCCGCATAATAGTTGAGATTGCCAGTGACTGAAAATTTTCCTAGATTGAAATTTTATTGGGCAGTTAAGATGATGCATTTGTATATGCACATAGATTAAAGATTCTGGGTTTTGCAGGCTAGCCCTACATCATTTTTGGTATCAGAGCTAGAATGCTCTGTTGAAGATCTTTGTTTTTTTTTGAATGAGTACAGTTGAAAACTAAAGTGTGTTTCTTTGAATGTGTGATGAATGATTGAAAGGAAGATCATATTTTTAAATTTGATATGCAAGCTACACAATTGCGGTGAACAGGATTGCAGAAATGAAAGGAGGACAAGATCATGCAGGATCTTAAGGTGAGATGATTTTTCTAATTTGAAATTTATGATTGAAGTTTATGGTTGCAGACAAGATGATGGCAGTGAACCTGACATTCAGCTAAAGGATGGATAGGGAGGAAAATTGCAATGTCCTGAAGTGAAGATGAGTTGAGAGGTAGCCTAGAGAGAGAGTAGAGGAGAATGCTCAAGAGGTTCCAGAGGCAGTGAACCAAGTACTTACCAAAAGACTGAGTGAGGAGAGCTTGGTGAGGTAAGTGGTGGCAAGACATGAGAACTTGTTGCAGAGGCTAGTGCAACTCATGGTGAGTGAAAAACTCATGGAGAAGATGATCATGGAGGATCAGAGAAAAGGTTCAGAGGAATGCCATAGAGGTGAGATGACTGCAGAAGTCCGAGAAAGAGAAATTGTAGTAATGAAGGTACAATTGTAGGTACTAGAGGAATGGCTGCAAGAGCAGGAAAATCAGAATATAGGATGGATCTTTCCACTGAAGGGAAAGAGAGTGATTTGGCAACAATTGCAGATGAAGTTGAGGCAAAGTGTGATTGCGTTATTGAAAAAGGAACTTAGAGTTCTTGAGCCAGAGATGGAATTTGAAGATTCCATACGCAGATCTGTTCAAAGGGAAGTGCTTGAGAAAGCAATCGAGACTGAAAAGTCTTGTGGTTTTAAAACTGATGAGTTGTGTATGTTTGCAGGTACAACACAGGGAGATGAGCAAGCTTTAGAGTTTGTTCAGGAGAGAGAAGAGTTGAATCTGAAGGTTGTTCAGATCGATGCTGAGATAGAAAGATCTCAGGAGGGAATGAAGACAAAGGAGTCTAATCAGAATATTGGTGCAGAGAGAGAAAGACCAGCTGATGATTGGTCAAGCACTGGTGAAGGTATGGAAAATTGTGTAAAGTTTCCAAGTTCTACTCCTAATGAAATTGTTGAATTATATAGGAAACTAGATCTTCAGAGAAGAGAATTGGAAAGACAGAGGACTTATGTGCTGGATAATTTGTTGAGGAAGAAAGGCAGGAAAGTTGTCATGAATGACAGTTTTGGAGAAGAGGATGGTAAGAAAGCAAGACTAGCTGACAGTCTCATGGTGAATGCAAATCAGCATACTGATGTGCTGACAGAGAAGTTGGGAAGGAACTCTGAGTAGCATACTGAAGTGTTGCCAAAGGAAGCTGAGGAGAAAGCCAGTAAAGATTGTCTAAGTCCTAAAGAAGACTTGGAGCTGCGGATGACTGAATCAACAAGTGAGACCATTGGATCTTGTGATTTGGATGCTGACAATTTTATTGTGTTTACAGGTGATATAAAAGACAATTCATCACTTGGAATTGTCTTGGAAGAAGAAGAAATGTTGCAGGTAGAAGATGAGACAATCATGTCTCATAAGCAGAGGCTTGTTACGATAAGTGACAAGGAAGAGTTGGCTTGTCTGTATAGCCAAGAGAAGACTGGTAGACAAAATTTTGAAGCTGCTACAGTGATAGAAGTTGAGACTACAGTGTTTGAAGAACTTGATCTGATTGCCAGAATCAATCAAGATGATGCTGGACAATTACTAAAGATTGTCGAAGGGGAAGATGGAGGTTATGCTGGAGTTAACTTGCAGCATGTTGATGAAATTCTTGAGGAGAAAGGGCTGAAATGTTTGCTGAAACCAGGGAAAGAAATTGCAGACGATGAGCAAAGGAATGTTGCAGAGGGACAGGAAGTCTGGGAGGCAGCAACATCCATAGTGACAGCTAGAGCAACATGTGGGGTGACATTTATAGAGGCAACTGAGGCAACACTGATAGCAGTAACATCTATGGGGGCGTTGAAGCCTTATGTTTTTTCTAACAATTGTTTTGTGAGTACAGGTTTTATTGAAGACACTGGAGAAAATATATTAGACAGAGAAATTGAATTGATGAGGCGGATGATGATGAAAGTATCCCGGAGGAGGCCAGCAGCAGTAAAACAAAAGGGAAGCAGCAAAAGGAAGACAACAGAAGATTGTGAAAGCCTAGTCAGTGGAGCGATGCAGCATAAAGTGTGGAGACTTGGAGAAGAACAACAGATGGAAGCAGCAACAAGTGGAAAGTTGCAGCACAAGATATGGGATCCAGGCATACATAGATCCGAACATATGATCAGGCGATCATGATTATTTTAACGTTGGGAGTCTGATGCAGGAGCATCAAGGGAATTTTTCATTTGTAAATATGTTAGAAAAGGGGGTGTGACAATTTTTAATATTTTATTAATTAATTTGTTATTTTTTATAAAATAGGAGATAATTATGAAAAGTGAGGATTATGTAAATATTCTTTTAATAAATAAAAGGATATGAGAGAAATAGTTTAGGAGCAAAATTTGGGATTAGGATTTCTATGTATGGGATTAGTTGAGGATTTGATGGAGAGATATTTTGAGTAAATTAAATGCATTATCTATGTATAAATATGAGTGGGTTTTGTGAGGAAAAAGACACTTGAATAGTGAGAGTGGTTAAGAGCAGGTTTTGAACAGCCAAGGCTGTAAGCCTCTGGCAAATTGTAAGGGCCTAGATGTTGAATATCCGGCCAAAGAAAAAGGTTGTAAGTGATCTCCTTTTGTTTATATGAAAACAATGTTTCAGATTTATATATATATTGTTGATTGAATGAGAAAGGCGTAGAATTGGTGCTGACTTGTGATTGTTCCAAATTACGAATTGAGTTCACTGGTTTTTATTTGTTATGTCGATTTGAAATTCAGTTGAATCATGAAGTGAATGGTTTATTCAAGAAACAATGAATAATTACATTAATTGTTTTATTCTGGCGTTTATCTATTAATCTGCATTAAATAGATTGAAGTGACAGATGTAAAATCTCTGTGAATCGAGCCAAAAAGGGAAATCGTAAGGAATTCTGATCAATTCTTTGTGAAGAGCGCTTTAATTTAAAACCAGTGTGTAAATATATGCATTTGAATTCTGGAACATCAGTGTTGTAATCGAACCATGAGATGTAATGCAAAGGAAAACAAATTGTAAGTAGCGGCATCAGTTTTATTAATTGCAGAACGTTGTTGCTGGAGTCATTTTTCAACTGGTTGAGGTTGTGCAATGTAATGGCAGTTGTAATCTGGAAAACGTAGAGGTTGAATTCGATCAGAAAATTAATTCAGAACAGAAATGCCGAGAAATGCTTCCAAGTCGATTGTAGCAAGGGCGCAGAGGCGAGTAACTATTTAAATGGAGAGTTTGTTAACAGCGTTGAATGCTGAATAAGGTTGGTGGATAGAAACGCTTGAAAAATGAGGTAAAGAAGATCTGTATGAGAGTTTTAATTCAGTGGATGGGTAATCCATAACGCAGAGAAGCGTTGTTTCAATTGAGTAGAAGAATGTTGGCATTCGAATTCAGAATTTGTGTTTCAGTTAAAACAGATACCCATGATTTAGAGTCTTTTGCTGAAACCGAGGAAAAGCACACTGCTAATGTTTGGGAGAACGATGTAGGTGCAAGTTTGAATTAAATTCAGTGGTGATTTTAACATATTTTAAAGGCGCAGGTTTGATTTAAATTCAGTGGCAACGTGTACAGAAACCTCAATGTAATCCGATTTTGAATTCACTACTCTGTGATGTTTGTTTGACTGAAATCGTGTGGAACTTGTAGTTAAGACAGAAGTTTTGAATCAGTTGTGGTGAAATGAGAGCTGGAAGGTGTAGTCAATAAGTTGGAATTGCAGAGATTGCCAGCAGATCGAATCTGAATTGTGGATAAGCGATGGAGCGTTGGATAAATATGAAATTCTGGCATTGGATTTCGTGGGATGGTAAGCAGAATGGGAAGGGCGCACTTATATATATTTGATATTTGGTTCAATTAAAATAATGTTTAAAGTTGAATGTTAAACCATGGGTGCATTGCCTCGTTGACTTCTGAATACATGAAATCCAATACTGAAACCCATATATATAAATGATTGTGGAAATGATAAAGAGAAGTATTTGGGCTTAGAACCAGAATTAAAAGGGTTTATATAATGATTCGTGACATTCAATATGGAATGAAATGGTTAAGTCGAGGTGCACACTCAGAGTTCATTTAAGGCAAGGATGTAACATATAAGTATATGTTATATTGATGAGAATATGGTTTTCATAAACCATAAAGTGATGAACCAAAGGTTATTGGCATTTGGTCTGAATGTGTGAGGTGAGTTTCAATGCTATTCGAAGTGTGGGACTGATGTTGTATTGAGTGTGTTGAGATTACATTGAAGCTTGAAATTTAATCCCATGAAGAGTTTAAATTATTGGGTTTATGGTTTTGAAACATATGATTTAAATGTTTCCGCATTCAAATGATAACTTTTGAATTTGCCAGGAATTGAAAGATAAGCTTCCGCATAATAGTTGAGATTGCCAGTGACTGAAAATTGTCCTAGATTGAAATTTTATTGGGCGGTTAAGATGATGCATTTGTATATGAACAGAGATTAAAGATTCTGGGTTTTACAGGCTAGCCCTACATCATTTTTGGTATCAGAGCTAGAATGCTCTATTGAAGATGTTTGTTTTTTTTTGAATGAGTACAGTTGAAAACTAAAGTGTGTTTCTTTGAATGTGTGATGAATGATTGAAAGGAAGATCATATTTTTAAATTTGATATGCAAGCTACACAATTGCGGTGAACAGGATTGCAGAAATGAAAGGAGGACAATATCATGTAGGATCTTAAGGTGAGATGATTTTTCTAATTTTAAATTTATGATTGAAGTTTATGGTTGCAGACAAGATGATGGCAGTGAACCTGACATTCAGCTAAAGGCTGGATAGGGAGGAAAATTGCAGTGTCCTGAAGTGAAGATGAGTTGAGAGGTATCCTAGAGAGAGAGTAGAGGAGAATGCTCAAGAGGTTCCAGAGGCAGTGAACCAAGTACTTACCAAAAGACTGAGTGAGGAAAGCTTGGTGAGGTAAGTGGTGGCAAGACAGGAGAACTTGTTGCAGAAGCTAGTGCAACTCATGGTGAGTGAGAAACTCATGGAGAAGATGATCATGGAGAATCAGAGAAAAGGTTCAAAGGAATGCCATAGAGGTGAGATGACTGCAGAAGTCCGAGAAAGAGAAATTGTAGTAATGAAGGTACAATTGCAAGTACTAGAGGAATGGCTGCAAGAGTAGGAAAATCAGAATAGAGGATGGATCTTTCCACTGAAGGGAAAGAGAGTGATTTGGCGACAATTGCAGATGAAGTTGAGGCAAAGTGTGATTGCGTTATTGAAAAAGGAACTTAGAGTTCTTGAGCCAGAGATGGAATTTGATGATTCCATACGCAGATTTGTTCAAAGGGAAGTGCTTGAGGAAGCAGTCGAGACTGAAAAGTCTTGTGGTTTTAAAACTGATGAGTTGTGTATGTTTGCAGGTACAACACAGGGAGATGAGAAAGCTTTAGAGTTTGTTCAGGAGAGATAAGAGTTGAATCTGAAGGCTGTTCAGATTGATGCTGAGATAGAAAGATCTCAGGAGGGAACACAAAGGAGTCTAATCATAATATTGGTGCAGAGAGAGAAAGACCAGTTGATGATTGGTCAAGCACTGGTGAAGGTATGAAAAATTGTGTAAAGTTTCTGAGTTCTACTCCTAATGAAATTGTTGAATTATATAGGAAACTAGATCTTCAGAGAAGAGAATTGGAAAGACAGAGGAATTATGTGCTAGATGATTTGCTGAGGAAGAAAGGCAGGAAAGTTGTCATGAATGGCAGTTCTGGAGAAGAGGATGGTAAGAAAGCAAGACTAGCTGACAGTCTCATGGTGAATGCAAATCAGCATACTGATGTGCTGACAGAGAAGTTGGGAAGGAACTCTGAGCAGCATACTGAAGTGTTGCCAAAGGAAGCTGAGGAGAAAGCCAATAAAGATTTTCTAAGTCCTAAAGAAGACTTGGAGCTGCGGATGACTGAATCAATAAGTGAGACCATTGGATCTTGTGATTTGGATGCTGACAATTTGATTGTGTTTACAGGTGATATAAAAGACAATTCATCACTTGGAATTGTCTTGGAAGAAGAAGAAATGTTGCAGGTAGAAGATGAGACAATCATGTCTCATAAGCAGAGGCTTGTTACCATAGGTGACAAGGAAGAGTTGGCTTGTCTGTATAGCCAAGAGAAGACTGGTAGACAAAATTTTGAAGCTGCTACAGTGATAGAAGGTGAGACTACAGTGTTTGAAGAACTTGATCTGATTTCCAGAATCAATCAAGATGATGTTGGACAATTACTAAAGATTGTCGAAGGGGAAGATGGAGGTTATGCTGGAGTTAATTTGCAGCATGTTGATGAAATGCTTGAGGAGAAAGGGTTGAAATGTTTGCTGGAACCAGAGAAATAAATTGCAGATGATGAGCAAAGGAATGTTGCAGAGGGACAAGAAGTCTGGGAGGCAGCAACATCCATAGTGACAGCTAGAGCAACATGTGGGGCAACATTTATAGAGGCAGCTGAGGCAACACTGACAGCAGTAACATCTATGGGGGCGTTGAAGCCTTATGTTTTTTCTAACAATTGTTTTGTGAGTACAGGTTTTATTGAAGACGCTGGAGAAAATATATTAGACAGAGAAATTGAATTGATGAGGTGGATGATGATGAAAGTATCCCGGAGGAGGCCAGCAGCAATAAAACAAAAGGGAAGCAGCAAAAGGAAGACAGCAGAAGATTGTGAAAGCCTAGTCAGTGGAGCGATGCAGCATAAAGTGTGGATACTTGGAGAAGAACAATAGATGGAAGCAGCGACAAGTGGAAAGTTGCAGCACAAGATATGGGATCCAGGCATACATAGATCCGAACATATGATAAGGCGATCATGATTATTTTAACATTGGGAGTTTGATGCAGGAGCATCAAGGGCATTTTTCATTTGTAAATATGTTAGAAAAGGGGGTGTGACAATTTTTAATATTTTATTAATTAATTTGTTATTTTTTATAAAATAGGAGATAATTATGTAAAGTGAGGATTATGTAAATATTCTTTTAATAAATAAAAGGATATGAGAGAAATAGTTTAGGAGCAAAATTTGGGATTAGGATTTCTATGTATGGGATTAGTTGAGGATTTTATGGAGAGATATTTTGAGTAAATTAAATGAATAATCTATGTATAAATATGAGTGGGTTTTGTGAGGAAAAAGACACTTGAATAGTGAGAGTGGTTAAGAGCAGGTTTTGAACAGCCAAGGCTGTAAGCCTCTGGAAAATTGTAAGGGCCTAGATGTTGAATATCCGGCCAAAGAAAAAGGTTGTAAGTGATCTCCTTTTGTTTATATGAAAACAATGTTTCAGATTTATATATATATTGTTGATTGAATGAGAAAGGCGTAGAATTGGTGCTGACTTGTGATTGTTCCAAATTACGAATTGAGTTCCCTGGTTTTTATTTGTTATGTCGATTTGAAATTCAGTTGAATCCTGAAGTGAATGGTTTATTCAAGAAGCAACGAATAATTACATTAATTTTTTGATTCCGGCGTTTATCTATTAATCTGCATTAAATAGATTGAAGTGGCAGATGTAAAATCTCTGTGAATCGAGCCAAAAAGGGAAATCATAAGGAATTCTGATCACTTCTTTGTGAAGAGCGCTTTAATTTAAAACCAGTGTGTAATTATCTGCATTTGAATTCTGGAACATCAATGTTGTAATCGAACCATGAGACATAATGCAAAGGAAAACAAATTGTAAGTAGCGGCATCAGTTTTATTAATTGCAGAACGTTGTTGCTGGAGTCATTTTTCAACTGGTTGAGGTTGTGCAATGTAATGGCAGTTGTAATCTGGAAAACGTAGAGGTTGAATTCGATCAAAAAATTAATTCAGAACAGAAATGCCGATAAATGCTTCCAAGTCGATTGTAGCAAGGGCGCAGAGGCGAGTAACTATTTAAATGGAGAGTTTGTTAACAGCGTTGAATGCTGAATAAGGTTGGTGGATAGAAACGCTTGAGAAATGAGGTAAAGAAGATCTGTACGAGGGTTTTAATGCAGTGG
The DNA here is from genome assembly GCA_034641835.2 of Pinus albicaulis. Lineage (NCBI taxonomy): Eukaryota > Viridiplantae > Streptophyta > Pinopsida > Pinales > Pinaceae > Pinus > Pinus albicaulis. Next base: position 178,059 of record JAXQQM020072530.1, read on the forward strand.
ATGGGTAATCCATAACGCAGAGAAGCGTTGTTTCAATTTAGTAGAAGAATGTTGGCATTCGACTTCAGAATTTGTGTTTCAGTTAAAACAGATACCCATGATTTAGAGTCTTTTGCTGAAACCGGGGAAAAGCGCACTGCTAATGTTTGGGAGAACGATGTAGGTGCAAGTTTGAATTAAATTCAGTGGTGATTTTAACGTATGTTAAAGGCGCAAGTTTGATTTAAATTCAATGGCAACGTGTACAGAAACCTCAATGTAATCCGATTTTGAATTCACTACTCTGTAGTGTTTGTTTGACTGAAATCGTGTGGAACTTGTAGTTAAGCCAGAAGTTTTGAATCAGTTGTGGTGAAATGAGAGCTGGAAGGCGTAGTCAATAAGTTGGAATTGCAGAGATTGCCAGCAGATCGAATCTGAATTGTGGACAAGTGATGGAGCGTTGGATAAATATGAAATTCTGGCATTGGATTTCGTGAGCTGGTAAGCAGAATGGGAAGGGCGCACTTATATATATTTGATATTTGGTTCAATTAAAATAATGTTTAAAGTTGAATGTTAAACCATGGGTGAATTGCCTCGTTGACTTCTGAATACATGAAATCTAATACTGAAACCCATATATAAATGATTGTGGAAATGATAAAGAGAAGTATTTGGGCTTAGAACCAGAATTAAAAAGGTTTATATAATGATTCGTGACATTCAATGTGGAATGAAATGGTTAAGTCGAGGTGCACACTCAGAGTTCATTTAAGGTAAGGATGTAACATATAAGTATATGTTATATTGATGAGAATATGGTTTTCATAAACCATAAAGTGATGAACCAAAGGTTATTGGCATTTGGTTTGAATGTGTGAGGTGAGTTTCAATGCTATTCAAAGTGTGGGACTGATGTTGTATTGAGTGTGTTGAGATTACATTGAAGCTTGAAATTTAATCCCATGAAGAGTTTAAATTATTGGGTTTATGGTTTTGAAACATATGATTTAAATGTTTCCGCATTCAAATGATAACTTTTGAATTTTCCAGGAATTGAAAGATAAGCTTCTGCATAATATTTGAGATTGCCAGTGACTGAAAATTGTCCTAGATTGAAATTTTATTGGGCGGTTAAGATGATGCATTTTTATATGCACAGAGATTAAAGATTCTGGGTTTTGCAGGCTAGCCCTGCATCATTTTGGGTAGGTCAGGACAGGTCGTGTGAGGGCGGACATGTTAAAAATGCTAAGTGATGAACTCCCATGTCCCTTGTGCATGTTAGTGCGACCCATTTTCCATTTTCTCCTTTGTGCCTTAATTTCGACAGGTCGGGTCATGCCGTGGGAGGGTGCCCAAGGAAACACGTTTGGGTCGGGTCTGGTCATGTGAGGGAGGCCACATACAAAATGCTAAGTTGTGACCTCCCTGGTGCCTTAAGCACATTCATGTGACCCATTTTTCATTTTCTCCCTTGTGCCTTCGTTCGGGCAGGTCGGGTTGGGTCGTGTGTGGACGCTCAAGGAAACGCGTTCAGGTCGGATCTTGCCATGTGAGGGTGCCCAAGGAAAATCATTCGAGCAGGTCAGGTTGAGTTGTGCCATGTGAGGGCACCTAAGGAAATGCGTTTGGGTGGTTCAGGTTGGGTCGTGTCGTGTGAGGGCGCCCAAGGAAATGAGTTTGGGCGGGTCGGGTCATCTCTTGTGAGGGCATCCAAGGAAACGTGTTCGGGCATCCAAGGAAACGTGTTCGGGCATGTCGAGTTTGGTCATGTGAGGGCACCCAAGGAAACACATTTGGTTCGGGTCGTGTGAGGGCAGCCGTATTAAAAATTCTAAGTTGTGATCACCCGTGTGCCTTGTACACATTCGTGCGGCCAATTTCATATTTTCTCCCTTGTGCCTTCGTTTGGGTAGGTCGGGTTGTGCCATGTGAGGGAGGCCACATCAAAAATGTTAATTTGTCACTACCCATTGCCTTATGCACATTCATGTGACCTATTTTATGTTTTCTCCATTGTGCCTTCGTTCGGGCGAGTCGAGTCGTGCCGTGTGAGGGCACCCAGGGAAAAGCATTTGGGTTGGGTCGGGTCGGGTCATGTGAGGGAGGCCATTTAAAAAATGCTAAGTTGTGACTACCCCTGTACCTTGTGCACATTTGTGCAACCCATTTTGTATTTCCTCCTTTGTGCGTTTGTTCGAGCATGTTAGGTTGTTCCGTGTGAGGGCGCCCAAGGAAATGCATTCGGGTCGAGTCGGGTCAGGTTGTGTGAGGGAGGCCATATAAAAAATGCTAATTTGTGACTACCCATGTGCCTTGTGCACGTTCGTGCGGCCTGTTTTCTGTTTGCTCCCTTGTGCCTTCGTTCGGGTTGGGTCGTGTGAGGGAGCCCAACGGAACGCGTTCGGGTCGGGTTGGGTCGGGTCGTTTCATTTGATGGTGGCCATATCAAATTTTATATGTTATGACCACACGGGTGCTTTTTTTTCATGCCCCTATACCTTTGGTGGTCTTTCAACCATGTTATAGATGGGGTGCAGCACTGCCATACTTGTTCTTTTCGTAATACTCAAGTATGTAGACTACGCCTTTAGCAACACTTGTTAAATTAGTTAAGAAAATGTTATTTAAATATTCGTAAAACATAAACATCATCATCATATCCACAGTGTATGCCCATACATACAAGGGAGGGGCAACTCCCTGTTAATAATGAGTTTGCCCGATAATATGTTTCATAAGTATGAAATAAAATATTAGTTCAAATCTAGCAAAAGACCTCCTTTGCCACTTGGCAAAGAATGTTACCTTCTGTCAAAGCTTATGATGCTTGAAAATCATTAACTAGCCCACAATAATCATTTACAACATTGGAATTCACCACGGGATTTTTCTGCATAAAACTGCCCAAGTGTTGTTGGGTCACTAAGGTCACTCGGGTCACCGCCTGCCTATGAGTTCAAACCTTCCCACGAGCTCTCTGTGTGTCCAATCTTCTTCCAAGCTATGTGTTTAGCTCTAGCCCATCAATACGAACCTACTAAAACTTTCTACACTCAATTCTAACCTACGATGACCTCAGAACAAGATCTGAAATGAAGTTCAGACCTCCTATGGATGCCCTGCCTGACCTGAACTGCACTGCGGACACCCTGTGGAAACACGTTCTGGTCAGGTCATTTCGTTTGAGGGCAGTCATATCAATTATGCTAAGTTGTGACTGCCCGGGTGCCCTGTGCATGTTCAGGCGGCCCGTTTGCCGTTTGCTCCCTTGTGCCTTCGTTCGGTCGGGAGCCTGACCAAATGCGTTCGGGTTGGGTCGTTTCGTTGAGGGCATCACGTCGTGTGAGGGCGCCCAACCAAAATTTTTTGGGTCGAGTCGTTTCGTTTAAGGGCATCGCACCGTGTGAGGGTGCCCAACCAAACACGTTCGGGTCGGATCATTTCGTTTGAGGGCATCGCGTCGTGTGAGGGTACCCGACCAAACACGTTCGGGTCGGGTCATTTCATTTGAGGGTATCACACCGTGTGAGGTCACCCAACAAAATGCGTTCGGCTAGGGTTGTTTCATTTGTAGGCGTTATGTCATGTGAGGTCGCCCAACCAAATGCTTTCGAGTCGGGTCGTTTCGTTCAAGGGCGGCTGTATCAAATTTGCTAAGTTGTGACCACCTGGGTGACTTGTGGGCATTTGGGCAGCCTGTTTGCCAATTTCTCCCTTGTGCCTTCGTTTAGTTGGGTGCGCCGTGTCGCGCTGTGTGAGGTCACCATACCAAAATCATTCAGGTTGGGTCATTTCGTTTGAGGGCATCACGTCGTGTGAGGGCGCCCGACCAAATGCGTTTGGGTCGGGTCGTTTTGTTTGAGGGCGTCACACCATGTGAGTTCGCCCGACCAAACACATTCAGGTAGAGTCATTTCGTTTGAGGGCATCGCGCTGTGAGAGGCTGCTCGAAAAAACACGTTCAGGTAGGGTTGTTTCATTTGAGGGTGTCGCGTCATGTGAGGGCGCCCAACCAAATGTGTTTGGGTCGGGTCGTTTCATTCAAGGGTGGCCATATCAAATTTGATAAGATGTGACAACTTGGGTGCTTTGTGGGCATTTGGGCGGCCCGTTTGTTGTTTTCTCCCTTGTACCTCCATTCGGTCAGGCGCGTCGTGTCACGCCGTGTGAGGCTTCCTGACCAAACACGTTCGGGTCATGTCGTTTCGTTCGAGGGTGGCCGTATCAAATTTGCTAAGTTGTGACCGCCCAGGTGCCTTGTGGATGTTCGAGCGGCCCGTTTGCCATTTTCTCACTTATGCCTTCATTCTTTCAGCCATGCCATGTCGTGTTGTGTGAGGTCGTCTGACTAAATGCATTCAGGTCGAGTTGTTTCATTTGAGGGTGTCGCGCCGTTTGAGGTCGCCCGACCAAACGCATTCAGGTCAGGTCATTTTGTCTGAGGGCGGCCGTATCAAATTTGCTAAGTTATGACCGCCTGGGTGCCTTGTGCACATTCGGGGGGCCCATTTTCCATTTGCTCCGTTGTTCCTTCGTTCGGTCGGGTGTGTCGTGTCACGTCATTTGAGGTCGCTCGACCAAACACGTTCAGGTAGGGTCATTTTGTCCGAGGGCGCCCGTATCAATTTTTCTAAGTTGTGACCGCTTGGGTGCCTTGTGCATGTTCAGGTGGCCCGTTTGCCATTTTCTCTCTTGTGCCTTCGTTAGATCGGTCGCGTCGTGTGAGGGCACCCGACCAAACGCGTTCAGGTCGGGTTGTTTCATCCGAGGGCGCCCGTATCAATTTTTCTAAGTTGAGACTGCCCGGGTCCCCTATGCATGTTTGGGTGGCCCATTTTCCATTTTCTCCCTTGTGCCTTCATTCGGTCGGGCATGCTGTGTTGCGTCATGTGAGGGCACCCGACCAAATGCGTTCGGGTTGGGTCATTTTGTCGATTTTACTAAGTTATGACCACGCAGGTGCCTTATGCACGTTTGGACGACCCATTTTCCATTTTCTCCCTTGTGCCTTTGTTCGGTCGAGCACTCTGTGTCGCGCTGTGTGAGGGCGCCCGACAATATGCATTCGGGTCAGGTCATTTTTTCTGAGGGCGCCCTTATAAACTTTGGTAAGTTGTGACCATCTAGGTGCCTTGTGCATGTTCAAGCAGCCCATTTGCCGATTTCTCCCTTGTGCCTTCGTTCCGTCGGGCATGCCGTCTCACGCCATGTGAGGGAGCTCGACCAAATGCGTTCGGGTTAGGTCGTTTCGTCTGAGGTCGCTTGTATCAATTTTGCTAAATTGTGACCGCTTGGGTTCCTTGTGCATGTTTGGGCGGACCGTTTGCCATTTTCTCTCTTGTGCCTTCGTTCGATTGGGCATGTCGTGTCGCATCGTGTGAGGGCGCCCGACCAAACACGTTTGGGTCGGTTCGTTTCGTCCGAGGTCACGCGTATCAAATTTTCTAAGTTGTGATTTCCTGGGTGCCTTGTACACGTTCGAGTGGCCTGTTTGCCATTTGTTCCCTTGTGCCTTCGTGCGGTCGGGGATTTCATGTCGCGTCGTGTGATGGTGCCCGACCAAATGCATTCGGGTCGGGTCATTTCGTCTAAGGCCACCCATATCGATTTGCTAAGTTGTGACCACTCGAGTGCCTTGTGGACGTTTGGGCGGCCCATTTGTTGTTTGCTCCCTTGTGCCTTCATTCAATCAGGTGCGTCGTGTCGCACCCTGTAAAGTCGCCCATCCAAACCGGTTCGAGTCTATTCGTTTTGTCCGAGGGCACCCGTATCAAATTTTCTAAGTTGTGACTGCCTGGGTGCCTTGTGCAAGTTCAGGCAGCCCATTTTCCGTTTGCTCCCTTGTGCCTTCGTTCGGTTGGGCGTGCCATGTCTCGCAATGTGAGGTCGCTCGACCAAATGCGTTCGGGTCAGTTCGTTTCGTTCAAGGTTCGCTATATCAAATTTTCTAAGTTGTGACTGCCCGAGAGCCTTGTGCATGTTTGGGCAGCCCGTTTTCCACTTGCTCCCTTGTGCCTTCATTTGTTCGGGCACCCAGTGTCGCACCGTGTGAGGGCGCCTGACCAAATGCGTTTGGTTCGAACCGCTTTGTTCGAGGGCACCCATATCAAATTTGCTAAGTTGTGACTGCCTGGGTGATTTGTGCACGTTCGGGTGGCCCGTTTGTTGCTTTCTCCCTTGTGCCTTCATTCATTCAGGCACGTCATGTCGCGCTATGTGAGGGCGCCCGACCAAACGCGTTCATGTCAGGCTGTTTCATTCGAGGGCACCTGTATCAAATTTTATAAGTTTTGACTGACGCGGTGTCTTGTGCATGTTTGGGCGGCCTGTTTGCCACTTTCTCCCTTGTGCCTACATTCATTCAAGTGAGTCATGTTGCACTATGTGAGGTCACCCAACCAAACACGTTCGGGTCGAGACATTTCGTTCAAGAGCGCCCAACCAAATGCATTCGGGTCAGGTCATTTCATTCCAGGCCGCCCATATCAAATTTTCTAAGTTGTGACTGCCCGAGTGCCTTGTGCACGTTCGAGAGGCTCATTTTCCATTTTCTCCCTTCTGCCTTCGTTCAGTCGTTCAACTATCCCTTTCTGGTCGGGGGTAGGGGTTCGCTTTTCGTGTGAAAGGTGGGTTGGTAATTGAGTTACTTTGTTCGGTTGTGCTTGAATAATGGCCTTGGGTCATTTTTAGGGTCATCAAATTTCTACTCTCCATCTTCACTCTGTAGCATATGAGCAGTAATGTTTTCCATGCTTGTCCTAGGAGGCATTTTTGAAAAATCTCTCATGTTCGCTCTATTTTCTCGGAGTTGGATGGGGTTGTTGTGTGTGGCTCCTTGAGACGACTGGTTGCTCGTTGGCTTTGTTGAAATCGACTCTTCGATATGTCTCTCTCATGGACCTTGGTCGCACGTTTGCTCCACTAAAATTGGCTTTTCACTATGTTTCTCATTGGCTTAGTCGATGTCATCTCTTCGCTATATTTTTCATCTCCTCCCTTTTTGCTGTGGGGGGAGGGGTTGGCTTTTCATGTGAAAGGTGGGTTGGTAATTGAGTTGTTATTTTGAGTGTGCTTGAAGAATGGCCTTGGGTCATTTATAGGGTCATCGACTCTCATCTTCTCTCCATCCCACCTCGGTAGCACATGAACGGTAATGTTGGCCATGCTTGTCCTGGGAGGCATATGTGAACAAAGTTACCCTTTCACTCTGTGTTCTCAGATTTGGATGAGGTTGTTGTGTGTGGCTCCTTGAGACAACTGGCTACTCGCTTATGGCTCTCTTATGCCTCTTGGTCACTCGTTGGCTCCATTGAAATTGGCTCTTTGCTATAATGTTCACCTCCTCCCTTTTTGGTGGGTTGGAAAAGTTGGATTTTCTCTCGTTGGCTCCGTAAAATCGGATCTTCGCTATATTGTTCACCTCCGCCCCTTTTTGTGGGTGGAGGGGTTGGATTTTCATGTGAAAGGTGGGTTGGTAATTGAGTTTCTTGTCCAGGTGTGCCTGAAGAATGGCCTTGGGTCATTTTTAGGGTGGTCGACATTCATATTCTCTCCATCCCCACTCAGTAGCACATGAGCAGTAATGTTGGCCATGCTTGTCCTTGGAGGCACATGTGAACAATTCCCCCTTTGCTCTGTGTTCTTGGAATTGGATGGGTTGTTGTGTGTGGATCCTTGAGGTGAGTGGTCAACTTTTTCCTTGCATCTTGCCTGCACAGTAGAATTATGTGGCTTGGAATGTTGAGACACAAGGTGATTGGTATTTCTTTTTTTGATCGTGTATGTGATTGTGGTCCAGTGGGGATGAGGCTTGCTACGTTGATGGCGGGGACTATATCCGAAAGGAGGACTTCAAGGTGGAACACTTCAACCTCCCTCCTCTGTGTGGAGGTGGCTGTAGTTGAAAAGTATTCATTGTCCAATTGGTAAGTCAGTGGGGCAATCTCTTAGGTTGCTCGTACGTAGGGTGTGTGGGGTGCGGGGTTACCTGATCCCTCCTCCTATTTGGATATGTTCATGCCTCTTGTAACGAGCCTCCTGATTTTCATTTATTTTTTTCCTTTTCCTTCGCATCGAGGTGGGATAGAGGCCTACAATGGTGGTGACAGGTGACGGAGAATTAGGGTTGATTCCGGAGAGGGAGCCTAAGAAATGGCTACCACCCAAGGAAGGTAGCAGGTGCGCAAATTACCCAATCCTGACATGGGGAGGTAGTGACAATAAATAACAATATTGGGCTCATCGAGTCTAGTAATTGGAATGAGTACAATCTAAATCCCTTAATGAGGATCCATTGGAGGGAAATTCTGGTGCCAGCAACCACGGTAATTCCAGCTCCAATAGTGTATATTTAAGTTGTTGCAGTTAAAAAGCTCGTAGTTGGATCTTGGGTCGTAAAGGTCAGTCTGCCTACTTGGTGTGCACTTGCCCTTCTTTCCCTTTTGTCAGTGGCGTGCTCTTGGCCTTAACTGGCTAGGTCATGGCTCTAACGTTGTTACTTTGAAAAAATTAGAGTGCTCAAAGCAAGCTTATGCTCTGAATACATTAGCATGGAATAATGTGATAGGAGTATTGTCCTATTGTGTTGGTCTTCAGGGCTAGAGTAATGATTAATAGGGATTGTCGGGGGAATTCCTATTTCATTGTCAGAGGTGAAATTCTTGGATTTATGAAAGACGGGCCATTGCAAAAGCATTTTCCAAGGATGTTTTAATTAATAAGGAACGAAATTTGGGGGCTCAAAAATTATCATATACCATCCTAGTATCAACCATAAATGATGCCAACCAGGGATCGACGGATGTTTCTTTAAAAACGCTGTCAACACCTTCTCAGAAATCAGAGTGTTTGGGTTCCAGGGGGAGTATGGTCGCAAGGCTAAAACTTAAAGAAATTGATAGAAGGGCACCACCAAGAGTGGAGCCTACGGCTTAATTTGACTCAACACGAGGAAACTTACCAGTTCGAGACATAGTAAGGATTGATAGATTGAGAGCTCTTTCTTGATTCTATGGGTGGTGGTGCATGGTCGTTCTTAGTTGGTGAAGCCATTTTTCTGGTTAATTCCAATAACGAACAAGACCTCATCCTGCTAACTAGCTACGTGGAGGTTCCCCTTCCCGACCACCTTGTTAGAGGTACTATGGCCATTTAGGCCATGGAAGTTTGAGGATATAATAGGTATGTGATGCCCTTAGATGTTCTGGACCGCACGCGCACTACACTGATGCAACCAATGAGTTTTTCTTCCTGGTTTGAGAGGATCTGGAAATATTCTCAAATTGCATTGTCATGGGGATAGACCATTGAAATTATTGGTATTCAATGAGGAATTCCTAGTACGTGCATGTCATCAACTCGTGTTGAATACATCCCTACCCTTTGTACACACCACCCGTCGCTCCTACCATTTGAATGATCCGTTGAAGTGTTCAGATTATGTCAACGGCTGTGGTTCGTCGTTGTCGACGTCATGAGAATTTCATTAAACCTTATCATTTAGGGGAAGGAGATGTCATAAAAAGGTTATCATAGGTGAACCTGCAGTAGGATCATTGATAGAAGGGTTTTGTTTTTTGTTTGGGTTGTGTGGGTTTCGATTATATGTAATCTAGGCATGTGCGGTGTGTCTCTAGGAGAGTGGGTTTGATGCTTGTTGAGGCAATGACTCTTGCAAAAGAGACTTGCAACATTTTAATTTTCCTATCTTGAGTTCACGCTTGTTGTTTCCTGTACTTGCAAGCGATGCTTGTGCTTATCCCATCTTTTGTTATTCTTTCCCCTAGTGTGTTTTTATTATGGGGTTAAGAAGCTCATTTCTCAGGATCCCCCTCTCCAATGTTATGTTCGGCAAGGCATGGTTGCTACAGTCGAGATGCTTGGGAAATACGATGGAAAAATTCAGACTCGTTCATAGTGGCAATGCTCGGTCTTTTGTTCGTTGGAAGATGTGGATCTCCATAGTTGTTTCTCTCCAAAAGGCAGTGGCGGTGGTTTATTTGTTTGCTTGGGCAAGCCTTTTTGTTGGTGGTTGGTTCAAGGGAGTTCTTGCACGTGCACTTCCTACCTCAACGCTTTCGTGAGGGGAAAATGTCAAGGTGGGGTCAATATGGGATGTGTTAGACATCTATAATTTATGTTATACCAAATGATGGCTAAATATGTTCTTAAGCCTTCAAGAAGCAATATTCATGGAAAAATGCTAGTTATTGAAGCCTTCTTGGTGTCTTTTCACCTTACAGTCATCTTCACTTCTGTTTCCATAAGAAATCCTTCAAAATCCTGTTGTTTCCAAAGAAAAAAATGTGTTCTAAAGGCCCCATTTCCATCACTTCATTCCCCCCATTTCATCTTCACAACTGCCCCTTTTCTCCCTCATTTACCCTTATTTTCCTTAAAATTCCTTTTAAAATCATTTAACCCTTTTTTACTTGTTTTTAAGAGCCCTTTTACTTCATCCAGAACCTCAAAAAACCATAAAAACACATAAAAACCTTTGAAAAAGTTGTTCCACTCCTTTTAAAGCCTTAAGCCCCTTCCGCTTAAGCACCAAGCCCTGTTCTCCGCCATATGACCTGGCTCCACGACCAAAGCAATAAGGCCCATTTCATTTTGGCCTTTTTTCCTATCCCCGTGACCTTTTTCCTTTGTTAAAATTTTCCCACCGATGTGAAATCCCGATCACTCCATCGCATTGCTCTTCACTATCGCTTCGGCCATCGCATATCGGCATTGCCCGTTGCAATGTTCCCAGACCCCTACTCTGTCGATATGTCGATAGCCCGATTCCATATCCATCATTTATCTTGTTTGAAGATCAACGACCCTCACTCCATCGGCATTCCCCTTTCTCCTTCTCCCTTGTCTTGTGTTACATCGGACCCCCGATGCGATGAGCCCTTCCACTGCCCGAAAAATTAGCTGACGCAATGCCCATGTCATCACTCCAGTCCCACCATGATCACCAAAATGTTGGTGTCCTATGATTTGGCTGATTGGAAAACCAAATGACAAGGAAACATATAAACTAGTCTTTAGAGCTCTAGGATCTAGCCCTCCTAGTCTTAGAGAGGGATCTCTCAATATGTTTACAAAGATATGACTTATTTTCTTGTAAAAGGTTGATTTTAGGCTAGTTATTAAGCATGAGTTTGTTTGTGTTTGGTTGGTTGGACATGAATAATCTAGTAAACATAGATATAAAGGGGAAATATCATAGCCATTTGGCAATGGATTCAAGAAGAAGTCATAACAAGCTCAATAAATGGATATGGGATATCAAAGGGCAAATCTAACTTGGCCAGTGGATCTTGGGTTTTGTGGATAGAATGAAATGGACATTAAGGATTTAGAAGGAGAAAAAAGGGACTTAAAACATTATCAGAACATGAAGACACATTCCATAGACAGGGCTAACCATAGATTCTAGAAACCACACTTTAGCAAATAACAATATCAAGACAAACTATTGAAATAAAATATAGGAGTCAGGGAACGCCCTATTTCATCCAAAGACTTCACTTTCATGGATAAGAAAACATATAAGGTTCAAAAATAACTGCATCATAGAAGAGGGAATGCCTAAACATCTAAGGCTACAATTATAAAGACCTTCAAAACAATCATCTAAGCAAGAACAAAGGGTATGATCAAAACAGACCTCTTTGGCAGACTTTGGACAATGGTACTTTAAAGGGAGACTTCAAAAACAATTTTTAAGAGGCATCAAGCAAGCAGGGATAACCATAAATCATTCTTGAGGCCACTGTATTGAACTATTTAAGAAATAAACAATATTTAGGGTTGAAAAGTAGTCAAACTACTTAATAAAACCTCCAGCAGATGAAAACATGAAGACAGTGAAGAGTAAATAGGTCTAAGGTGCTTCTGGGAGACATTTCTTAGCCTAAAACTTTTACTCTACTGTAAGCAAATAATAATGGAACAAAATGGAAAATAGGAAATAAAAATAACAGACCAGAATACATCACCAACAACCATGCTCAGGGATCCAATGATAGAGCCTTCTCATTAGCAAAACATGTTAAAACATCATCAATCTTCTACAACTTCAATTTCTTCTTAAACTTCAACCAGACTATGTACAATTACAAAGAGTTCGAATGCCAGCAACCAACCCTTACAAATGAGTTCCACAGTAGTATTTATAATTTAATTGAGGAGGTGGAACTAACTAGGGTTCAAAATATTATTAATTGCAAAGTAAATGCATTTCTAGCCTTGAAAACCATACAAGGCAGAAGGCCTCGTGCACGTTAGAGCAAAGAAGTTAATTCATTGAAATAACTGAAGCCACCTGTAGCCTGCTTTTCACCTACAAAGACACTTTGACAGTTATCACACTGACAGAACAATTTTGGCTATCAGAACAATTATTTTAATACATGGGAGAGACTTAAAAGTCAATCTTTTCTCCCATCTGCCTCTCAGAAGTTAAGACAGATTTATTAAAACAGAGAAGTAGTTGCACCTATTTTTGCCTTATGCCTTGCATGGTTTTCAAGGCTAAAAATGCATTTACTCTACAATTAATAATATTTTAAACCCTAGTTAGTTCCACCTCCTCAATTACATTATAAATACTGTTGTGGAACTCATTTTTAAGGGTTGGTTGCTGGCATTCGAACTCTTTGTAATTGTACATAGTCTGGCTGAAGTTTAAGAAGAAATTGAAGTTCTGGAAGATTGATGAAGTTTTAACATGTTTTGCTAATGAGAAGGCTCAATCACTGGATCCCTGAGCATGGATGTTGGTGATGTATTCTAATCTGTTATTGTTATTTCCTGTTTTCCATTTTGTTCCATTATTATTTTCTTATAGTAGAGTAAAAGTTTTAGGCTAAGAAATGTCTCCCAGAAGCATCTTAGACCTGTTTACTCTTCATTGTCTTCATGTTTTCATCTGCTGAAGGTTTTATTAAGTAGTTTGACTACTTTTCAATCCTCATGCTTGTTTATTTCTTAAATAGTTCAATATAGTGGCCTCAAGAATGATTTATGGTTCTCCCTGCTTGCTTGCTGCCTCTTAAAAATTGTTTTTGAAATCTCCCTTTAAAGTACCATTGTCCAAAGTCTGCCAAAGAGGTCTATTTTGATCATACCCTTTGTTCTTGCTTAGATGATTGTTTTGAAGGTCTTTATAGTTACAACCTTAGATGTTTAGGTGTTCCCTCTTCTATGATGCAGTTATTTGTGAATCTTATATGTTTTCTTATCCATGAAAGTGAAGTCTTTGGATGAAATAGGGCATTCCCTGACTCCTAGATTTTATTTGAATATTTTGTCTTGATATTTTTATTTTCTGAAGTGTGGTTTCTATAATTTATGGTTAGCCCTGTCTATGGAATGCCTCTTCATGTTCTAATAATGTTTTAAGTCCCTTTGTTCTCCTTCTAAATCCTTAATTTCCATTTCTTTTTATCCACCAAACCCAAGATCCACTACCTAAGTTAGATATGCCCTTTGATATCCCATATCCATTGATTGAGCTTGTTATGACTTCTTCTTGACTCCATTTCCCAATGGCTATGATATTTCCCCTTTCTATCTATGTTTCCTAGATTATTCATGTCCAACCAACCAAACACAAACAAACTCATGCTTAATAACTAGCCTAAAATCAACCATTTACAGGCAAACAAGTCATATCTTTGCAAACATATTGACAGATCCCTCTCTAAGACTAGGAGGGATAGATCCTAGAGCTCTAAAAACTAGTTTATATGTTGCCTTGTCATTTCGTTTTCCAATCATCCAAATCACAGGACACCAACAGGATGGATGAAGAGCAGTGCAATCTGTTGGGCTGGCCACCCTAGTCCTCTCAACTGTTCCTTGATATGCCCTTGCGAAAGGGTTGGGTCTAGGTGACGAAAAATCCCTCCCTTGGTCCGAGCTCCACCAAAATTGCAAGTTTCCCCATCAATGGGCATGAGGTAGCATTCTTTTCTCATGCCTTTGGTGTTGATGGAATTCCTTGTCCTTTCTTGAGCCACTCCCCCTTACAAGGAAAGTAGGAAGTAGGTTATGTCCTTGTTTCACCATTTGGATTGTGGGTTTTTTGGGCGACTTGGTCATTTCTTGGATGTGTCAATTGTTGCAATAGCGTTGTAGTGTGCGCTTTGGGGGATTCCCTCTTTTTAGGGTGTGACATTGCACCACCAACATATTTTTGGCCCTTGGCTTTATCCATCATTGAGTGTCAGCCTGCGATAACTCCTCTTTGGAGTTTCGGTTGTTTGGGCCCCCTTGAATTTTTGGTTGGAAAGGTTGTTGGGTGTCCTCTACATGGAGGGGTGAAATAGCGGGGTGGGTTTGATATTAGTGCATTTTTTTTTTTGAAGCCTTGTGTAGGTTGGGGGGTCGCTTACCTCTTAGCAGTAACGTGCTCCAAGCACTTGTCTCGTCATGGCCCTCGAATTTTCTAGTGGTCAAGTTTAGGTTGTGGCTTGTCTGCTTGGTTGTTTGATTGCCGCTTGTTATGCCGTGTAGATAGAAAGGATGTTGTGTCAGTTTGTATGTGGAAGGGTGCAAAAACGTGGGATGGTTTTGATTTTGTGCCTTGTTTTCCTTCTTTTTTCTTAAGCCAACATCTCCTCGCGTGGTGGTGGCCCTCTGTTTTTCTAGGTAGCGTTACTTGAAATTTGGCCCCCTTTCTCTCAAATTGGAATTTTGTCTTGATTGTTATGTGGGTGATGTTTTCTTTTTCTTCCTTGCATGTCGTTTTATTCCTTTCTAGTCCCTAGATTTATGGAGAAAATCGAGAGTTGTTGTGGGTCAGTGTCTGAGAATGATGAAAAGCAGTGCAAAATCTCAGGGTGGCCACCCTAGTCCTTCTTGGCTGTCATTCCTTGCAGTTCCCTCCTTTTTGCTAAGGCACAGGGCTTGGAAAGCTTGTACTGTGTTTGAAACTCCACTTATGATTTGTTTTGGTCCCCCTAGATTTACAGAGAAAAGGGGGAATTACCGTGGATTGAAGTTTTTGGAAGGATGAAAAAGAAATGGGAGTTCCTACTGGGGTGGCCACCCTAGTCCTTCTCCATCCCTGATCTGTGTAGTTCCTTCCTTTTTCTGAGGGCACAAAGCCTTGAAAGCCTGTTTTGTGTTTGAGCCTCATCTTCTCTACTGGCAGCCATTTTTTGGTTCTAGTTTTCTTTTCTTTTCTTTTTTTGGGTTAATTTTTTCCCTTCCTCCTTTCTACCCCTAGCTTTACGAAGAAAAGGGTGAATCGTTGAGGATTGGCATTCGCGAAGGATGAAATGCAGTGCGAGCTCTCAGGGTTGCCACCCTAGCCCTTCTCGTTCATCGTTCCTTGTGATTCCTCCATTTTTGCTAGGGTGTGTGGCTTAGGAAGAGTTTGTTATCTATTTGGGCCTCCTCCTTTGAGTAGGTGGAAAATTTTGTTTCTCTTTGTTTCATGTTTTTTTCTTACTTTCCTCGTTCCGACCCCTAGCTTTACGGAGAAAAAAGGGGGAGTTGTAGTGGCTTGATGTTTGTGAAGGAAAAAAAGAAGTGTGAGTTTTGGGGTGGTCACCCTAGTCCTTCTCGGTCATCGTTCTTTACAATTCTACCCTTTTTTAAAAGGCACGAGATTTGGAAAGCAGCTCTTCTTGTTTGTCTGCTTGAAATTTCCCTTGAGAGGGGGTGGGAGACAACTTCTCTTTCTCTTCTGTTATATGCATATGTGTTTCCTCCCCCCCCTTCCTCTTGTCGGTTGCCAGCAACGTTACAGAGAAAGGGGGGAACTATTGCGGTTGGGCCTTTGAGAAGGATGAAAAGTAGCGGGAGCTCCTGGGTTGGCCACCCTAGTCCTTCTCGATCACTATTCCTTGTAGTTCCCCCATTTTTGCAAAAGCATGGGGTCTGGGGGGCTTGTTTGAGCCCCTTTCCTTTAGTGAGTGGGTTATGGAGTGTAGTTGTCTTGAGGGGGAACGGGGCTTGTTGCTTGTTGCGATGCATTGTACATTGGGTTGGATTTTAGCCATTTCTCGTAGGGGTGCAATTTTTTGGTAACACATGGAAACGACCCTTAGCAACGGATATCTCAGCTCTTGTTATGATGAAGAACGTAGCGAAATGAGATACTTAGTGTGAATTGTAGAATCCCATGAATCATCGAGTTTTTTAACGCAATTTGCACCCGAGACTTCGGTCGAGGGCACGTCTGTCTGGGCATCGCATCCCAATCAAACACGCTCCTTGCAATATGTTAGGGAGTAGTGGAGGTGGTCATCCGTGCCCAATGCGGTGTGGTTGGCTAAAATGTGGCAGGCAATTTTTCGTGGCATACGTCGGCAAGAGGTGATCTTGTCACCTTGGTTGGGCACTCAGTGTTAGCTGATGTGAGCTCTATGTGGCATTGCTGGAACTTGATTTTCTCTCTCTTGTCCTCCCATTGGGTAGGGCCGATATAGCTCCAACTTGCAACCTCAACTCACGCGACAACACCTGCTAATTTTAAGCATATAATTAAGCGGAGGAAAAGAAACTTACAAGGATTCCCCTAGTAGTGGTGAGCGAACTGAGAAGAGCCCAGCATGAAAATCAGGTGGCAGCGTTGCCTGAATTTTAGTCTGTTGAAGCATCCTTAGCAATGGACCTAAGCCAAGTCCCTTGGGAGGGGGCGCCTAAGAGGGTGATAGCCCCATCAGGCTAGGACCCTGTCGCATCACGAGGCATTGTCGGCGAGTCAGGTTGTTTGGGAATGTCGCCCTAATTGGGTGGTAAATTCCATCCAAGGCTAAATACGGGTGAGAGACTAATAGCAAACAAGTACCAAGAGGGAAAGATGTAAAGAACTTTGAAAAGAGAGTTAAAGAGTGCTTGAAATTTCTAGGAGGGAAGCATATGGAGTATGTTGATGCATCTCAATCAGATGTGGAACGGTTCAGGTTGGTCCGTCGCTTGACTTGAGGTGAAAACCAACACGGGCTGCTGCATTGTCATAAGCGCGGGTGGAGTACCACCTGTCAGTTTTCCATTACAGTGGTCGAGGAACGAAGGGCGCGCCCTTGTGGCAGGATCTGTGCCCCTGCACGCTCGTGGTGTTGGTTGGTGGGCTTTCCATTCGACCTGTCTTGAAACACAGACCAATGACTCTAACATGTGTGCGATTTAACAAGTTTGAAAATCTGTGAGGTGCAAGGAAGCTGAATGGTGAGATCCCCTCTCTGGGAGGGGTTCATCATCGACCAACCTTGAGCTTATGTGAAGGGTTCGAGTGCAAGCACACCTGTTGGGACCCAAAATATGGTGAACTATGCCTAAGTAGGGTGAAGCCAGAGGAAACTCTGGTAGAGGCTCGTAGGGATACTGATGTGAAAATTGTTCGTCTAACTTGGGTATAGGGGCAAAAGACTAATCGAACCATCTATTAGTTGGTTTCCTCCGAAGTTTCCCTCAGGATAGCTGGAGCTCATGCACGAGTTTTATCAGGTAAAGAAAATGATTAGAGGCATCGGGGGTGTAACGCCCTCGACCTATTCTCAAACTTTAAATAGGTAAGAGGGTGTGGCTGCTCCATTGAGTTGTGCCATGGAATCGAGAGCTCCAAGTGGGCCATTTTTGGTAAGAAAAACTGGTGATGCGGGATGAACTGAAAGTTGAGTTACGGTGCCGAATTTCACGCTAACCTAGATCCCACAAAGGGTGTTGGTTGATTAAGATAGCAAGACAGTGGTCATGGAAGTCGAAATTTGCTAAGGAGTGTGTAACAACTCACTTGCCAAATAAAATAGCCCCGAAAATGGATGGCGCTGAAGCGCGCAACCTATACTCAACTATCGAAGCAATTGCCTAGCTTTGATGTGTAGGAGGACACGGGGGTCATTGAGAAACCTTGGGCATGAGCTTGGGTGGATCAGCCCCCGGTGCAGATCTTGGTGGTAGTAGAAAATATTCAAATGAGAACTTTGAAGACTAAAGTGGGGAAAGGTTCCATGTGAACAACACGTGGACATGGGTTACTCAATCCTAAGAGATGGGGAAGCCTTGTATCAAGGGTGCACTCTACACGAGCATCGAAAGCGAATTAGGTTAATATTCCCGAAATGGGACATGACGACGAGTGGAAATGTTAGGAAATATGGAGACGTCATCCGAGGCCTTGAGAAGAGTTATATTTTCTTTTTAATAGCTTTCCCACCATGGAATCTGTTAGCTCCCTGTAATTTTCTAGATTGATTGAAATACAAATTGACAAGGGTAATATCAAACCAAGCTTTTGAATCCAAGGACCTAGCCTTCCTGGATTCAGAGAGGGATCTCTCAATGTATGCGAAGATATGTCTTGTTTACTAATTAGGATTGATTTTAGGCTAGATGTTAAGTGCAAGGTCTTTTTATTGTTTTTTGGTTGGGTATGATACTTTGATAGATTTTAGATAGGAAACATGGAATATTTTTAAGTCATTGGGCAATCGCTTCTAAAAAGGTCAAGATAAGTTCATCAATGGAGTTTAAGAGCATTTGTAGGGAAAGTTTACTTGGTTGGTGGATCTTTTAAATTTTATGAAGGATTTATGAATGGACATAAAGATTGCAAACAACAAACTAATAAAGGGCTGAAACAAAATCCTTTATATACTTGTAAACTGATGGAATTAGAAAACTGATAAGAACAGCCAAAGAATCAAAGGCATAAGTAGAACCTAATCCATTTGATTTCAGACTGAAATAGATAATTAACCAAGACAAACATTCAGATAAAAACTTAGGAAGGTCAAAAACTTATCCAACTTTCAGAGTTTTTATCATCTAGAGCATGAAAACATTTAAGATACACAACTAGCTATAACCATAGAAGGAGAGGAAACTCTAACTTCCAAAGTTACAACTATAAGGTTTCCTTAAAACAATTTTAGCCAAGTAAAGGCAAAGAGCATGATTTTAAACAGACTTCCTTGACCAAACCTAGACAAAGCTACTTTAAAGAGATGAATCCAATAACATAATATTTCAGTGGCAACAATATGTAGGGATAACCATAAATCATAATTGATGCTAACTGATCTAAATTATTCAAGAAATGAACGAGCTAAGAACTTCCCAGGGAGCAAAAGATGGATTCCCTAGCATATCTCAACAGAAGAAAACATTGAGGCAGTGAAGGAAAAACAGAAGTAAGGTGCCATCAGAAACATTTCTTAATCTAAGTTTTTTGTCCTACTGCAAAATAGCAAGATGAAAAACATAATGGAAAACTAGAAAACAGGAACATAAGAAACACTTCTCCATCAACCAAGCCTATGGATCCTACAAACAATCCTTTTCCATCAACAAGAAAATCAGATCATGCATGAGTTCCAAGACATCAATTTCTCTTTAAGAACTTCAAAGCACTATGCATTATTCCAGCATCAGTCATCAAAATCCAATGTTTACAATGAGTTCCGAATGTAGTATTTATGCTGCAAGTGAGGAGGTGGAACTTTTCTAGTGTTCAAAATGTCATTAATTACAGAGTAAATGCTTCTTAGCCTTTGAAAACCACGCAAGGCATAAGGTAAGAATATCTGCAGCTTCTCTCTGTTTTAAATAACTTTTTCTTAATTTCTGAGATAAAGATAAGTGAAAAATATTGACTTTAAGGCCTTATCTTATCTTTACAATAACTGTCCTAATAGTTTAAACTATATTCTTATGTGTAATAACTGCTTGTTTTCCTTTACAGATAAAGAATGGCCAAAGGAGTCAGTTGATATTTCTGATTAAATAAATGCTCTATGTTGACGTGGTTGGGGTTGCTTTTAGCCTATCTTTCCTTTATTTCATCATCAAACTTGGTGATGGGCTTTTAACTCGGATTTGCCTTAATTAATCATTTTTTCTGTGTCTTATCCTTAGTCCTTTTTAAACAACTATTCATTCATTATTTCTTTGACTTTAGAGCTTCTATCTTTAATCACCACTTCTTGAAAGGCTAATTTCTTTAACAACATGTAACCTCTTTGTCTTTACCCTTAAGCTATGATTAAGCCTTTTTTGATCCATTGCTCTTCGCTTCTTCACTATTTTTCTTTGTCTTCTTGTGGCTTTAAACATTGATTTTCCTTTGATTGTGCTTTAAGGATTTCATTAATCATCTTCGAGGCCTTTTTGTCCTTTGCTGACTGTATTAACTTTTAATTCTTTGTTCATAGTCTCTGTGCTTTATCCATAATATACTGGTTAGGCTTTGATCTTCAGATTTTAATGCCCCTAACCTTTATTCTTCAATGATTTGTTGTTCTGTGTACAGGTGTCTCTTTATGCTGGAGGGTTGTCCATGTAATCGATTGAAACACTGATTAAACCTTGAAATTCAACCCTTTTTTCCCATTTTCTACATTTGATTGGGCTCTAAGGATCGTCACCCTCGACCTTGCAACTAATTTTGATGTGGGATGGCCTTTTTAGCCTCCGCCATTAAAACATGCAATTCAAACATAAAAATAATTAAATAAAACCTGTGCTTTGAATAAGACTGCTTCAGAAGTTCGGGGAGGGTTTATGGAATGTTTGAAAAGTAGGAAAATGCATAGAAGAGGTTCTATAACTGAAGGACGAATAAACCAGGGTTGGAAAGGAAGCATGGGTGTGGAATTTATGATAAGTGGTTTCGAGAATACCGCCAATGGTATTCTCGCGGAGGGAGAGTGCTAAGTAGTATTAGCAGGAGGGAATGCGATACAGGTGGGTGAGAGACGTGTGTCCCCCAAAAAACCACTAGTTTCATGCAGAAGTTGCATGGTGGAGCACTTTGGTGGAAACGGGCGTGAAGAGGAGTTTCGACCGTTCGATCTGGGCAGTCCAGATCAACGGCTGCAGATGAGTGCGTTAGGAGAGAAAATGTGCAGAGGAAACATATGGTGGGGCCAAGAGATGATGTAATCCAATTTTGTCATGTAGCAGAAAGGCTTGAGGCTAGGTAAACAATGGTTTTCAGTGTTAAAGTGTTAAAATCATGTATGGGTGAGATACATAAGAAAAGGTGGAAGTGGGAGGGAGCAAAGGCACTCAGCGGTGGGACCGGGAGGTGATGTCATCGCGGGGGGACTGGGCGTATGGAAGAAATATCTTGGGGTGTGCCCTCGCAATGAACCTCATCCATAGATCTTAGATGGGCCATGGTAAAAAAGGGTCAATTGCGGGGAGTACGGGTCACCTTGGTTAGGTGTCCTTGCAGTGATCCTGAGTGGTTGATTAGGAGGAAATGGACGGCCCAGATTAACCTGGAGAAATGGAGGAAATCTGCAGAAAAATATAGTCGGGGTGAGAATTTACATGGGGAAGGGGTTGAGGAGTGATTTGAATAGGAGATATTGGATCGGGAGGATCAACGGTGAAGATGGAATTGGGTCATCGACAATTGGTGGAGATAAGGGTCCGGGGAAGGAGTAATTTGGAATTGCGATGTGCTGATGGCTGAAAGGGAAATGAATAGAGGGCCGTCGGATCTAGAAGCAGATCAAAGGTGGAGATGTGATCAGAGCTTTGCATATCTGCGGAGGAAATGGAAGGAGGAATTGGGAAACTCCAAAGTGCGACACAACATGGACCATCCGATCTAGAAGCAGATCGACGATTAGGATCTTATCAGTGGGAAGTCTATCAGGGGATCGCATCAGCAGGGGAAAAAGGTCAGGGGGCAAGGGAAATTTGAAGTTTCGATATGCCGATGTAATGAACTATCGGCAAAGCGATGTGATGTGTGAGAGCCGTTGATCTAAAAAAAAGATCAACGGTGGGGATGCGATCGGGGTTTCCCATCGGCGGGGGAAGAAATGTCAGGGGACAAGGGAACGTCGATGTGCCGATGGGCCAATGGGCCGATGCGCCAATGGGCCGATGGGATGATGCACTTGTTCACAGAGTGCGTTCTTATGGCGGAAAATGGGGCTTGGGCTTAAGCAAAAAGGGCTTAAGGCCTTAATTTAAAAAATGAAGGATTTTGGACAGAAAATGAAGGTTATTGAGGATTTTTGAGGATTTTGATAAGGGGAAAAAAGGGTTTTAAACCAGAATAAAAGGATTTTATATGGTTCAAAGGGGATTTTGAGGGGAAATAAAGGGTAAAGTGAGGAAAATGGGGGTTTTTTTCAGAAGGATTTATGAAGGTGAAAAGATGGGGAAGTGGACTAAAAACAATCTTTTTTATAACAGCAGGGCTACTTTGAAGGTTTTGAAATGAAGATATCAAAGAATGGATCTTTGAACAAGGAACATAGAGAGGCTTCAAGAAGTCACAATTTTTCTTCAAACTTGTTTCTTGAAGACTAAAGACCTGTTTTGGCCATCATCAGTTATAACAAAAAATTTTATTGATGGCTAACAGTGGCTCCACTTGGGGATGGTAGCTCCTTGGAGGTGTCAATAACTTCAGAGACAAATCTCTGGAATGTAGACCAGTGCCTTGATGTTTTTCTGCACTTTGACAACCTTTTTCTTCTTTGATCATGCTGCTTAAAAAGATGATCAGTATTACATCAAACAGAATAATTCATTCCCCAAACAACTACCTACACAACCTACTTTTCCTAACATTTTTTCTTCATAAGGTGGATTTGGACTTGCAAACCTTTTGACATCAACATTTTATTATTTTATTGAAAGCAGGAAACTAATCTAAATCTACTCTTATTTCTTCCATGAGTTCAGATTAAACAGTTGAAATCATTGTTTCTCTACCTAAGCTACTATCTATCAGGATTAAGCTGTCTGACAGATCTTATTCTCTATATTCTAAAATAGAAATTTAAAACATAGCTAATTCAGGATTAAGTAGACTGATTTGCTATGGTGTCTATGGCTTTATGTACAAGCTGCACATAGACTTTATTTGCAGAAAAATAAAACAAAATTGTGAAGGCTTAAGATCTGAAAATTATAAACATCCTTCTATTATTTTTCCAGGTCTAGTTTTGATCTATTTAGAGCTATCTTTTTCCCTTTCTTGGTTCAAATTTTGAGTTTGTTTGAACCATTATTCTCTATCCTAATCTATTCTACTGATAAGACAAGATTATGCAGTTTGGCAAATCTTCTTCACTAACCTGTCAGCATGAAATTCAAATTTACTCAATCATGTTTAGGTTGTATGATTGAATAATTACAAGTAGTGGCATTTGGGCTTGCACACAAACATTATTTTCAATAAAAGTAAATTAGAAAGATAAGACCATGATTTTTATTTTGTGAGATATCCTTATCTATCTCTTTGGTTCTGTTTTGAGCATGTGGAACCAGTATCTTTTCAATCTCCTAATCTATCTTTCTTTGAACAAGTTAAGTCTGAAATAAATTTTTATCAATCAAAGTTTCTACTAACTTATCAACATAAATTTAAAGCATGTTCAGCCATAATTTGGCTACATAACTGAAAAATATATCCCTTTGAATCAGTAGTGGCATTTAGACTAGCTCACTTTCATAAATTCTCTTTTTTAGGTATGGGGTTGTACCCCTTTTGAATCTGCCCTCTTTTGATTTTCTTTTATTTTTGTTGTTTTTGTATTTTGTATAATTTCCTTGTGTTATGTATAATGAATAAAACTTTGAAACTAAGACTCTTAACAGAAATAGTGTTTGAGTATCCTGCCATTGACAAGACCTCCAAATATTTCAGTTCCATCAAGTTCCTTCAAAAAGAAAGCATTGTTGCCTCTCACCGAATCAATGATATAGGGACCTTTCCACAGATTTTCAAACTTATCATGTTTGCCTTTGTCTTCCCTTCTGGAATCAAATTTTAGAACTATATTTCCAACTTGGAAGTCATTTTCTTTAGTCCTTCTATCAAATAATTTCTTGATTCCTTCTTGGACTACTTATGTCCTTTTATATACTTCCTCTCTTGATTGTTGCAAATGAATGGTATGATTGATCCTCCTTTGCATATCATTTTCTTCAGATTGGACCTCTTGAAAGAGTTTCATGACTGGGACTCCTAGAAAACTAACATGTTTGCCTTTGTCTTCCCTTATGGAATCCAATTTTAGAACTATATTTCCGACTTGGAAGACATTTTCTTTAGTCCTTCTATCAAATAATTTCTTGATTCCTTCTTGGACTACTTGTGTCCTTTTATATACTTCATATCTTGATTGTTGCAAATGAATGGTATGATTGATCCTCCTTTACATATCATTTTCTTCAGCTTAGACCTCTTGAAAGAGTTTCATGACTGGGACTCCTAGAGATGTTGGGAAGACTGCACCCATGTCATAAACTAACTGATAGGGAGACATGCCGATGGAATTTTTAGTAGTCAATATATCGTCCCATAAGGCATGGACAAGTTTATCATGCCAATATTTCTGATTATGTTCCAACAATTTTTTGATGATATTAATAAGGCTTTTGTTGGAGGATTTAGCTAGACTATTTCCTTGGGGGTAGTAGGTAGTAGAATTACCTAATGTGATCTAATATTTATGGTAGAAATCTACCATCCTCTTGGATTTGAAGGTAGCAACATTGTCTATGATTATTTTCATAGGACAACCAAATCTGGATAGTATGTTGGTTTCAAGGAATTTGATGATGACAGAGTCAGTAGCATTCCTAGTAGGAATGGCCTCTATCCATTTGGTAAAATAATTAGTGGCCGTGACGATCCATTTGTGTTGGGCTGAGGATGATTGGTGAATCTCCCTAACGAAGTCCAAACCCCATTGTTGAAAGGGAGCCTCAACACTAGTATGCTGCAAAGGTAGGGGTAAGAGTTTTCTCCTGCCATCAAAGATTTGGCACTTGTGGAAGGACATGAATAACTTATGGGTGTCTGGGAAAAGGGTGGGAAAATAGTGTCCAGACCTGAGGATTTTGTTTGTTGTGGTCTTCCAGTTAAGATATCCTCCACATTCTCCCTCATGTAGCTCATGCATGATTTATCCTGCATCAACCTCAAGTAAACATTTAAGTAAAATCCCCACAACATTTTTCCAATACAAAACCCCATCTAATATACAATAATTTAAAGCCTTTTGTTTGAAAAATATATATTTTTTATTTGACAAAGAAGGAGGAGCATTCATATAATGCAACACATATTTGATGTCAGCATACCAAGGAGAGTTTATGAATGTTTCTTCAATGAATGGTGTTGTGCCTTCTATCTCTTCCAAAACATCAACCATGTTCATATCTAAAGCTTGGAAGTTTGACTCAGCCATGAGTTTTGCTAATCCCTACCCTTTGATGAGTTTGGTGGGCCTGATCTCTAAGTCATATTCTAAAATGGTAGCAATCCACTTGCCCCTTTTACCATCAGGGTCTTGATTAAGTATATCTTTGACAACCGTGTTTGGGACAAAGGCTATCCTTCAAAGCTTTGATTAAGGCAAAGGCTTGTTTCTCCATAATGTTATACTTTAGAGGGGCATCCCTTAAGGATTTGCTGAAGAAAGCTATGGGATGCTCTTGCCCCATGACGTTCTTTTGCAACAATACTGTTGCTACAGTATGTTCAGAGGCAAAGGAGAAAATGTAAAAGTCTTTGGTGAAGTTAGGGATGATTAAGACTGGTGTTTGTGTGAGTGCTTGTTTTACTAGCTCAAAGGATTGTTTTTATTCCATATTCCACTTCACTCCTACTTCCTTTTTCAACATATTCATGATATTTCTTAGGAGCTCAGCAAGGTTGGGGATGAATCTTCTTAGGAAGTTAATCTTTCCAATGAAATATTGTAGTTCTTTAATGTTCCTAGGATGGGTGATTTGTAAGATGCCTTCTATTATTTTGGGATCTATCTTGATTCCTTTCTCAGTGATGATGTGACCTAAGATTTTTCTTTCCTGAAGGCCAAACAAATTTTTCTTAGGATTTAGGGACAGGCCATACTTTCTACATTTTTCAAAGATTTTTCTCAAGTGGACTAAGTGCTCCTTATCAGTCTTAGATTAGACAGTGATGTCATTAAGGTATATGACTATGAAATAACCTATGTCTTCTAAAAAATTTATGTCCATTTCCCTTTGGAAAGTAGCCCCTGAATTCATCAAACTGAATGGCATTTTAACATACATGAACGTACCCCAAGGTGTAGTGAAAGCGGTTTTAAGTTGGTCACTTGGAAAGACTAGAACTTGGTTATAACCTGAGAAGCCATCTAATAATGAGATTATTTGTGAACCAACTACCCTTTGGAGTCTGTGATCCATTTTAGGAAAGGGGTAATTGTCTTTCAAGCAGGCTTTGTTTAAATTTCCGAAGTCAATACAAAGCCTAATTTCCCCGGTCTTCTTCCTAACTGACACAAGGTTGGACACCCATTCTGAGTATTGGACAGGGAATATGATCCGGACATCATACATCTTTTTTATTTATTTCTCAACTGAGGGTAATAGGAGGGGATTTATTCTTCTCAACTTTTGTTTAAATGGTTTCTGATTTTCAATGAGAGGAATTTTATGTTGGATGATTTTGGTGTCATAGGATTTCAAGTCTTCATACCCCCAAGAAAACACATCTTTAAATTCTCTAAAAAGCTCAATGTATTTCCATTTTGTGTGAGATGGGAGAGTTTTGGACAGCTTGATCATTTTGGGCTCTTTCATCCCTCCAATGTTACACTCTTCTACATTTGTTTTAGTGTGTTCCATCTTGGGTTTTTTAGCTACATCATTGAAATCAAATAACTCTTCTAGTGGTGTAAGGCCTCTTGGTAAGGTGTCATCTTTGTACTGCAAAATTTCAAGTTCTCTTTGATATGATTTATCAAATACTTCTACAACATAAGGGTTTTGAAGGTGGTTTATATCATCATCAAAGGGAAACTCTATTTTGGGAGTTTATTTTTCAACAGATTTATTTCTTTCAAATCTCAGACTCTGTTTTGTGCTTGCAAAGTCATTTCTGGATTGCAGAAAATCCTCTATTTTGTCATCATTGTCAAACACATGCCAATGGTTCAAGTTGTCTAGTACAGTAGGCATGTTCTTTATTTTGATGAGGCATTGATTATTTTCATAAGGTAAAGAGCAATTTCTGGTAGCAAAGGCAAGCTCATTGGCAAGGCAGTTTTGGGCCCTAGGGATGAAATTAAGCTCATATTTCTCAAAGGTTTTGAGAAGGTCTAGGGCAGAATTTCTATATTCTCTTAACCTAGTGTTATTGGCCGAATATTCTCCCTTAATCTGATTAATGATTAGTTTAGAATCTCCTTGGATCAAGATTTTCTTGGCTTTGAGATTTTTAAGTAAGTATAGACCAATAAGGAGAGCCTCATACTCTGCAACATTATTGGTGCATTGAAAATCTAACCTATAGGAATGAACTTCATTTTTGTTGTGGATCTAAACACCAGCCCCTGATCCGGCCTTACCATAAGAACCATCAAAGCTCATATGTCAAAGGGTGTCAATTTCAT
Source organism: Pinus albicaulis (assembly GCA_034641835.2). NCBI lineage: Eukaryota > Viridiplantae > Streptophyta > Pinopsida > Pinales > Pinaceae > Pinus > Pinus albicaulis. The sequence continues at coordinate 205,415 of JAXQQM020072530.1, forward strand.
TTTTTTCAATGTTTTGTACTTCGGGGCTGCTAGAGTTTTGGGAGTCATTTTCTTGATTAGAGAGCTAGTTTGATTGTTCTGAGGGACTTAGTTTTCTCTCATTGTCATTCACTTGTTCACTTATGTCATTTTCATTATACAGGATGAAAGATTCGAGGTCTAAGTGAATGGAATAAACTGGTGTGTTATTTGGCCTATCTACGTTACTCACCATGTATTTCATGTGGGACTCCTGGCACAATCTTCTTGTTTGATTGAAGACTGGGATGGTGGCATAGGTCATGTCCATTTGAAGGCTGCCCTGGATTTTGGCCCCCCATGATGTAGATAAAAGCATGCCATACTTTGGGGGAATGTCAGCCACAACTATATCCATGACTAGACTCTTAGCAGGGATTTGTGCTAGATTGACACATAGATCCTTGATTAGGCCCAGACACTTAACCCTACTGGAATCAAAAGAATACAAGTCTTTGTAGGGCTTTGTGATTTCTCGGCCCAATCTCTCCATCACAACCTTTGGCATGAGATTGTGTGAGGCACAGGAGTCTAGCATAACATTATGTAGAATTTTGTCATGTATGTTCAAACTTACATAGAAAGGAGGGACTTCTCCTTCTTGATATTTACCCTCTACTTCAAGACCAAACAATAGTTTTGGCTTATCATTAGTTAAGTTTAAGGTATCAGTATCCTTGCCTATGTTTAACACTTTCAAAATTTGGGATCTATATATCTTTTGGGTTACCAATTCAGTGAGGGGTATAGTGATCTTGATTTTAGCAATCTCTCCCTCAAAACTGAAAGGTTCAGGTGTTTTTATTGCATTTACATCGGTCTTATCAACCATGAACTTTTCTACATTTTTAATTTGCTGATTCTGATTTGATGGTTTAGACAGTAATGTTTTTTCAGGGCCACTATTTGAAGTACTAGGAAAGCTTAAATCATTACTAGGCTGGCTAGTCTTTTGCTTGTTTGGTTCAGTCTTCTTAGCCGTAGTATGTGTGTTTTCTGTTGTTTTTTTAGGAATAGTTTCAGAGGTATTTCTAACAGCACTATTTGGTTGATTTGTTTTAGGAACATCTTGACTCTTTTTTCTCCTAAGGTTATACTGCCTATGGACTTCCATTATGGAATTCTCAAATCCTAATCTATAGTCTTTGGAATCTTCATATGATTTCTCATGTGGTTTTGAGGAAAACATCCTTTGTTCTTCTTTGGTAAGGAATGTGTTATCCTCATCATTCGAACCTATGAAATTTACATGGTCTTCTTCCAACTGCTCAGGCTCTCTTTCTTCTTAATTTACATAGTTGTCTTGGAAAGGGGGTCTGATTTGTTGGTCGCTCTCTCTTTGTCTGATTTGAGGAGGGTCTCTTCTAAAATTATGGTTTCTATTTCTATTTTGAATATTGGTTTGATTTTCCCTAAGTGGTGTTCTCTCATTCAAACTGAATTTTTCCATCATCCTCTCCATTGTCCTAATTATGGATTCAAGTTTGGTGTCGGAAGAGGAGGGTGCAGGTGTTGTGTCATCTTTATAAGTCACCCTTTTTTCTGATCTCATCCTAGCCCTTCTCTCTATTAAATTGGCCTCTACACTTACAACCCCCTTTTGCATGTCTTCTAGAGTTAGGTAATCTCTCTCCCTTAATTGATAGGCCATATCAGCATCAAAGCCTTCAAGATATTTCACCAAGGCCAAGCCTTGTGGAAGTTTTATATGTGGTGGGAGATCATTTTAAACACTGTTAAACCTATTGGAGTAGTCATGAACACTTTCTCTCAAATTTCTCTTAAGATTGTTATAATCAGATAGAATTTGGAGGGGGTTCTTCTTGATTTCCCATTTGTTCACAAAGGTTTGGTATAGAGTAGGGAGATTAGGAATGGTGTTTGGAGGTAAGTCTTTAAACCATTTCTTGGGTTCTCCCCCTACGCTCTGAGCAAAAAACCTCATTTTAATGGTTTCTTCTTCTATCTCCATATAGTCAAAAGCATCATTAATTCTATCTACATGTTTTTTAGTAGTGATGGATTCAGTCCCTAAGAAGTGAGGGATTTTGGACTGATATTCATTTAGAAAAGGTAATAGTGGTTGTTGTAGAGATAGTGGAGCATACCAGGCTACCATGATGGGAGGGAAATGAAACAAAGGCTGATTTACAAGGGGAGGATTTGTGAGAGGTGGAGGAGGATGGAGTGAGGTGGTTTGCACACTGGTGGTATGGATGGGTGTAGCTGAGGTACTTGGACCGGAAGACTGATTCTGAGTAGTTTTGAGATGAAAAGGGTTGAAGTGATGTAGAAGCTTAAAATCAGGTGGAGTGGAGGGAGAAGCTTCTCTACTGGAGCTTTGCTGCAAATCTATGGGTTCAAAGTCATCTTGGTCAACCCTACTTTGTGACTTGGTCCTGAATAGGTTCTTGGTATGGTGCAAATAAAACTGAGGATCTTGTGAAACTGTAAGGTGTTCCAGTGCATAACTGGCTCTATGGATGGTCCTAATAGTGGGTAAGTTTCCATCTTTGGGATTTTGCCACAAAATCTTTTCTGGGTTATCAACTATGATAGGAGAATTCGGATTTGGGTGTGATCTGGTATAGATCCTTCATGAAGCCATATCTCTTTATTCACACAAGGTACAACTAGGCCTTAAAAACTGTCTTGGATGGATTTGACACAATCCTAGAACAACCTATGGGACTTAGTGGGACGAGGAAGGGCTACTGGAGGCTAGTGGAGTCGCCAGGTGGATTTTTTTTGAAAATTTTTAAGAAATGTATACAATGGTCCACCACAAAATTCTTGATAAAAAATAAATCTAGGGAGTACTTTTGGGTTTTTAGTTTCTTTATGCAGCCTTAAGGTTAATGAGTATCCCCTAAATAAGCCATTGTCTTGCTAGGATTATGAAGTAATTAGTTTCTACTCTGGATATGGGTTGGTTTTTAAGTCAAAATAGGGATGCATATGAGTCTATAAGAGTTTGTCAGGCTACTATGAACTTTGTCCCACCGTGATCGCCATTATGTTAGTGTGGTGATGAGGTGGCCAATTCACTTGATATTCTTTTAACAAGGGCTTCTGAAGTCCTAAGGGATACTTAGATTGTCACTAACTCAGAAAGTCCCACCGTGATCGCCACTATGTTAGCTCCCCGTAATTTTCTAGATTGATTAAGATACAAATTGACAAGGGTAACATCAAACCAAGCTTTGGAATCCAAGGACCTAGCCTTCCTGGATTTGGAGACGGATCTCTCAATGTATGCAAAGATATGTCTTGTTTACAAATTAGGATTGATTTTAGGCTAGATGTTAAGTGCAAGGTATTTTGATTGTTTTTTGGTTGGGTGTGATACTTTGATAGATTTTAGATAGGAAACATGGAAGATTGTTAAGACATTAGGCAATGGAGTCTAACAAGGTCCAGATAAGCTCATCAATGGAGTTTAAGAGCATTTGCAGGGCAAGTTTACTTGGTTGGTGGATCTTTTAGGGTTTATGAAGGATTTATAAAATGGACATAAAGATTGAGAACAACAAACTAATAAAGGGCTGAAACAGAATCCTTTATATACTTGTAAACTGAGGGAATTAGAAAATTGATAAGAATAGCCAAAGAATCAAAGGCATAAGAAGAACCTAATCCAATTGATTTCAGACTGAAACAAATAATTAACCAAGACAAAAATTCAGATAAAAACTTAGGAAAGCAAGAAACTTATCCAACTTTCAGAGTTTTTATCATCTAGAGTAGGAAACAATTTAAGATACACAACTAGCTATAACCATAGAAGGAGAGGAAACTCTAAAATCCAAAGTTACAGCTATAATATTTCCTTAAAACAATTTTAGCTAAGTAAAGGCAAAGAGCATGATTTTAAATAGACTTCCTTGACTAAACCTAGACAAAGCTGCTTTAAAGAGATGATTACAAGAACGGAATATTTCAGTGGAAACAATATGTATGGCTAACCATAAATCATAATTGATGCTAACTGATCTAAATTATTCAAGAAATGAACGAACTAAGAACTTTCTAGGGAACGAAATATGGATTCCCTAGCATATCTCAACAGAAGAAAACATTGAGGCAGTGAAGGACAAACAGAAGTAAGGTGCCATCAAAAACATTTCTTAATCTAAGTTTTTTGTCCTACTGCAAAATAGCAAGATGGAAAACATAATGGAAAACTAGAAAATAGGAACATAAGAAACACTTCCCCATCAACCAAGCCTATGGATCCTGCAAACAATCCTTTTCCATCAACAAGAAAATCAGATCATGCATGAGTTCTAAGACATCAATTTCTCTTCAAGAACTTCAAAGGAATATGTATTATTCCAGCATCAGTCATCAAAATCCAATGTTTACAATGAGTTCTGAATGCAGTATTTATGCTGAAAATGAGGAGGTGGAACTTTTCTACGGTTCAAAATGTCATTAATTACAGAATAAATGCTTCTTGGCCTTTGAAAACCATGCAAGGCATAAGGTAAGAATATCTGTAGCTTCTCTCTGTTTTAAATAACTTTGTCCTAATTTCTGAGATAAATATAAGCAAAAAATATTAACTTTAAGGCCTTATCTTATCTTTACAATAATTTTCCTAACAGTTTAAACTATATTCTTTTGTGTAATAACTGCTTGTTTTCCTTTACAGATAAAGAATGGCCAAAGGAGTCAGTTGATATTTCTGATTGAACAATTGCTCTATGTTGACATGGTCAGGGTTGCTTTTGGCCTATCTTTGTTGGAAATATTTTCATTGATGGCAAAGGAGAAGAAAGGAGTAGCACCTGAACTATCATAAAGAAGAACTAGCAAAAAGAGGCAGCTCAGACAGTAGGAAGAAGTAGAGGCAGTAGAGAGAGCATTAGACAAGAAGCTCAGGAGGGAGTTGCGCTAAAGAAAAGAAAGGTTTGGGGTCTTTAGAGAGCTACAGAGTGGGTGAGTGTTTCAGGTTCGGGAAAACAGGGGTTTGTTCCTGTAAGCCTATAGGCAGTTGAAAGGGCCATTTGATTTTGAAGATCTAGCCAACCAAGAATTTTGTAAGTGGTTTCATTTGGATATATATGGAAGAATTTATTTCATCCTTATATGAATATTGTTTGATTTAGATCCTGTGTAAATGGGCCTCAAATTCCACTAAGTAATTGTATAAATCAGTGTGATGAAACTCTGTGATAGGGGTCTAGATGGTACTCTGTTCTAATTAGAAAGTTGATGTCAATTTACCATGATTTTGGGCTGAATGTATGAAGGGTTATTTGATTGGTTCATGGGAGAACCGATGTATGAATTAGTAAGGGGTTTGTTTTAAAAATCCTGCCTGTATATTTAGATGAATATGCAGGAATATTGAATTGACTGAATCAAGCATATAGTGAATACAATCGGCACTTTGGTAGAATACAGAGTATTGTATTATGCATTGGTGAACTATAAGATGGAACAATGGAGGTGTAAGGTTAACGAATCTTGGAAAACAGAGAGGGTTTTCCCATTCAAATTGGCTTGAAGGCATAATGAAATACGCGTAGCAGAACTGTGAGTTAATAGAATTGTACCCACAGAAAACGTGATGCAGAGATGTTGTGTCGTGATGGGTTTTAAAACCTGTACGAGATCATGTTCGAGGTGAGATGAAAATGCAGTTAAAGGAAAGAGGAACCTTAAGTCAATAAACGGAACCGTGAGCCAATGTATGATGAACAGTAAAGATAGTTTCGACTGGTGGGTTTGCATGACTTCTCAAATGGTAAGCTGTTTTACCTTTTTGAATGCGATAGCATTCAACATGTGACCTGTGGCAAAAGTGGTTAATTGAAAACCATTTTTATCACGTGATTTTGAGAATTCAAGGAGTGAGCAGTTGTGTTACACGAAAATCATCGGATGTGGATCGATGGATATCCAACATTGGACGTGCATCAAGTTACTTGAGAATTAATGAATGGGTAAGTCGAAGTGCTGTGGGTCCCAATTTTTATTATATATTGAATTCTGGGTTTTAACCAAGGTCGGGTTTGATATATGTTCCTAACCATTGTGGCCTGAACATTCATATTTGTCGGCATTCAGGAGTTTAAATAAGGTTTCCACTTAGAACTAAATCTTAAATAAAGCGGGTTTCAATATGGCTTATTGAACATTGGGGTTAAATTATAAAACCTGAGTTATATGCCGAGACTTATATAATGGTTTAGTTGTAATATTCGACATATTATAATATGGGGTTAATGAACTGAAATCCAATGGTTCATTGAGTAAATAAGAAGGCGGAACCATGAATAAACGAGAAGGTGGAACAGTGAATGAGGAGGTGGTTTTGAGAAATAAAACTAGTAGTATCGCGTGGTTAATTAAGACGTAAGTTGTTTTGCCTTTTTAAATGCGATAAGGTTAGCCGGTGGACGCGTGGCAAAGAGTGGTTTTGAAAAACCATTTTTATTGCGTAATTTCTGAGAAATAAGCTTCATGCATCTTGGTAGCGCGATTATCATCAGATGGGTGAGTAATTGAGTTTTGGAATGCGAGGAGAGATAGACCGTTGGATCACAAGCGAAGTTGCACGGGTGAAAGGTATGTGAATAAATGTTGGGACCCAGAACTTTAATATTTTGATATTCGGTTTATGCATTAAAAGTTGTGGACATTCTAAGTGATGAACATTCAAATGATTTAAATCCAAAGTCTAAGATTTATGACATGTTCCGTGAGCATATTTAATAAGGATCATATAATATATATGATATATTGGAATGCCATGACCAAAGGTTTACTTTGGGGGTTTTAAAACAGAGTTTGAAGTCAGCGTGTGAAATATAACATGGCCTGTTATAATGTTCCTTTATACTCAGATTGAAAATTATAAGAAGGTTTTAAAGCTTGGTTAAGACCAAAAACGATTTTAGGAGTAACAACTTCATAAAATGAAGTTTGTAAACTTGGTCAAATTTGAAATATTCGAATAGTTGATTCGACAATTCAAAAGGTGGGTCTTTTCTTATGTTTTGTTAAAAAGTAAAGCCTCCACTTTGAAAGGTTTCCAGATTGAGAAATAGGTGTGGCACATAAAGACACGGGGTATTTTATATGCATATAGAATAGAACTACTTCAATATCTCAAATCTGTGATTTGAGATATAGAAGCATCAGAAATCATTATTATTGAAATTGCCCAAATTGGGAATTTGTGTTGGAATAAAAATTAAAGATGCATTTTTATATGCACAATGAACATGTAGAATGTGGGTTTGGAAGGGGTACATGCATAGAAAGCAAGAGAGTATGCAGAACTGTTACACTACAGCAGCAGAAAATACAAACACACAGTGAGCCAATAACTGAAAGGGTTGAATGAGATATATCTGTTGCAAATGTAAATGTAAATGTTTTAATTAATTTCATATTGTTTGTGATGCAAAGGCAAGTCTTCGTAGGCAAACAAAACTCCATTGTAAAACTGAAATATGTACATATTACTATATTCTTTTGAACGAGATGAAAAAGAAATGAGAAGGTCGAAGGCAAAGAGTCATGGTTGTTCATTTCGAATTCCCTATGGAATGAAAACCATCATGAGGTAATCTCTATAAATGATGTCACATAGATATGCATAAAGAGGTTAGAGAATGGAGAAATGAGGCAGAGAGGGTAAGAAGAAGGAGGAGTAGATAGAGAAGCTGTGAAGATTCAGAGATGATATAAGACAGATATGAAGGCTGGTCAACAGCAGTGAAGAAGGAATAGAACAGAGCTGATATCCAGGTAAATCAGCATGTGTTTTTTTTATGAAAGAGTGAGGAATTTGGTGCTTCCATATCAATTTGTAGCTTGATAGATGTCAGTTGTATCTACCTGAGGTAGGAGCCTCCTATAGGTTGTAGCCTGCAGAAAATAGATGGGAGTTGGAGCTTCCTTGCAAGTTGTAGCTTATAGAATTGAGGTAGGAGCCTCCTGTAGGTTGGAACCTATAGAAAATAAGTGGTGAGAGGGAGTTGGAGCTTGCCTTTGCATCACAATAATAATATGTGGTTTTCTCCCTTATGGGTTTCCACTTATATCTGGTGTCTATGTACATGATGATTATGTGTTGATACTCTGTATTTAATCTGCTTAATACCTGCTGCTCACTAATTAAGATTGTGGTTTCATTGTACATTAAGTTAATCATGAAATGAAGATGTAAATAAGTGTAAATGAAAGTTTTACAAGACCATGAATTCATTAAACTGATTCACACCCCCTCTCAGTTTAACAAAGGATTCAACAATTGGTATCAGAGCCAAGTTCCTTCTGTATCAGTTTAACAACTAGAAGGAGATCCTAGGTCCCCAGGATGGCTAGTATAGAAGGATGCACAACAAATAAAGCCCCTTTGTCCATTGGTACAAATTATGCCTTCTGTAAAATAAGAATGAGGACGTACATAATGTCTTTAAGAATAGAAGTTTGGGCTGATGTGGAATTGGGATATGCCCCAAAGGAGTCTGACTCAGAGAAAGATGCCAAAATAGATTTTGTAGCTAATGAAAAAGCCATGAATGCTCTCTTAAGTGGATATTGTGAGGCAAAATTTATCAAAGTAATGCACAACAAGACTGCCAAAGAAATATGGGATACATTAGAAAGCATCCATGAGGGAGACAAAAACGTGAAGATAGCCAAACTACAAGTCTATAGATCTTAGTTTGAAAATAGAAAAATGAATGATGATGAAGACATTACCAGCTTCTTCTTAAGGGTTGCAGAAATTGTGAATAACATGAAAGCTCTAGGAGAAACCATAAAAGAGTGTGTAATTGTTCAAAATATTCTAAGATCTTTACCATCTAGCTTTAACCCCAAGGTTTCTACCATAGAAGAAACAGCTGATTGGGAAACTTTGACCATGAACCAATTACTTGGAAACTTAACAGCCTATGAGATGAGACTGCCACAGAGGAAGTCAAATGTGAGGGAGGCAACCTTTAAGACAAAGAAGAACAAAGAAGAAAAAGAAGATATATGCTCTTGCTCTAATGAAGAAGAGGCCAAATTTGTCAGAAAATTGGATAGAGGCTCAGGAAAGTATAAAGGTAAACTTCCATTTAAATGCTTTAACTGTGGAAGAGTTGGACACTACGCATCTAAGTGTCCTCATAAGAATTCAAATAATCAGACTCAAGAGACAAAGAAAACCATATCAAAGAACTGGCAGAAGGGGAATAGATACAGGAGAAAATCATCTTATGCTCAGCAAGATAGCAGTGCATCTGAAAACTCAGATGAAACCTCAAATGAAGAAGGAACCTCTGAATTTGTATTGATGGCCAAGGAAGATCTTGAATGATTCCTTCTAGAAGATGAGGAAGAAGGTGAAGTTTATCTTGAGGGGGAGCTAAGAAGTGCCCTGGAGGAAATAGACAGACTTAAACTGAAGTGCAGAAAACAGAAAGACATTCTCCTCAAATATGTAAGAGAAGAACAAAATTCAGAAGACCTCATTCAGTTGAAAGTAGATCTTGAAGAAGCCAATAAGGTAGAAGACACTCTACTTAAGCAAATTGAGGATAAAATTCAGAAGCAAGAGAAATTAGAAGAAGAAGTAGTATGCTTGAAAAAGAAATTAGAAAACACCCAAAGGAAATTGTCAATAAACACTCCTCGAATGACAAGCTCTGATAAGTTGAATAAAATACTAGATGCTCAAAGATCTCCTCTGATAAAAGGGATAGGCTATGAAGGAGAAACAAGTAAATTCAAAGAAAAAGAAAACAGGAATATCATTTTTGTAAAAGCTGTAATGAAGCAGCTCAGAAGGATCCTACTGAAGTAGAAGCCTACAATGAAGTAAACAGAAACAAGAAGGAACCTCAAATGATAAAGAACGAAATAAATAAACAGTCAACTGAAAAAGGTTCATATACTCCTGAATATATAAAATTTGGAAGCTATCAAAGGAGATTCTTCCTCCCTATGAAAAATTTCTCTTGTTATGCCTGCCACAAACTGGGAAATATTGTTGCATATTGTCATAAAAGGAGAATCAATTCCAACCAGCAAAGGATGCAAAAAGTGAAAAGAATACCTCAAGAAAACAAATGGAGAAGACAACCCTTCATTAGGTACACTAATTGTTTCTATGGGTATTGTTTTTACTGTAAGGAGTTCGGCCATAAAGCCAAGGAGTGCAGAACGAATGGAAAAGGACTGATGTATGGAAACTCAAGGAGATGGATGAACAATGGAGAATTCACTCATGTACGTAATCCATTCAGAAACATAATCAAATGCTATGACTTCCATCAAGTTGGGCACAAGTGTAACAAATGTCCTCTCAGAGAATGTGGTCCATCATCTCAGGAAAGGTACCAAACAAAAGGATGCATGCAGTGGAAAAAGAAGTTGAATAAGTGTGACCTAGCTCTAATAGCTCAAGACCAGAAAAGCCAATGGTATTTGGATAGTGGATGCTCAAAACATATGATTGGAGATCGAAGCAAGTTTGTAACCTTTGATGAAAAGAAATCTGGGAATGTAACATTCGGCAATGATAAAGCAGGGAAAATCAAAGGGAAAGGCTTAGTCAGTCTAGATAATGGAAGAGGAAAGGCTCAAGATGTACTATTTGTGGATGGGCTGAAAGGCAATCTACTAAGTGTCAGTCAAATGTGTGACAAAGGCTGTGCGGTTCTTTTTAGAGCACAAGACTGTGAAGTAAGATCAAGCACCATAGGAAAAACCTTGATCAAAGGTATTCGAATAGAAATTAATGTCTATATAGTGAAAGAAGAGAATGAAGCATGCCACCTACGCAAACTTGATGAATCATGGTTATGGCATAGAATATTGGGACACCTTAACTTTGACCACATCATCAGTCTGAGCAAGAAAAACGCAGTCAGAGATATGCCAGTAATAAAGAAGCCTTCAAATACCATATGTAAATCCTGCCAACTAGGCAAGCAGACCCGCACATCTTTCAAGATCAAAGAGAAATTATCTACAAGTAGACCTCTTTAGCTTGTTCACATGGACCTGTGTGGACCTTCAAGAACTAAAGCACCAAGCGGAGAATCTTATTTCATGCTGATAATAGATGATTTTTCCAGAATGACGTGGGTAGCATTTCTCAAATATAAATCTGAAGCACTTGAGAAATTCAAGATATTCAAGGAATTGGCTAAAAATCAAACAGGATGCAAGCTAAAGTGCATCAGATCAGACAGAGGAGGTGAATTCACAGACTATGATTTTGTAGACCTATGCAATGAACATGGGATAAAACAACAATTTACAATTGCTGGTACACCTCAACAGAATGGAGTGGCAGAGAGACAAAATAGGTCAGTAGAACAAATTTCTAGAGCAATGATGCAAGGAATTAACATTCCCCAAACCTTCTGGGTAGAAGCAGTACACACTGCTGTTCACATTCTTAACAAAGCTCATTTAAGACCAAACTATGACAAGAATCCTTACGAATTATGGCATGGTAAATTAGCATCAATCAAGCACTTTAGAGTCTTTGGAAGCAAGTGTTTCATAAAAAGTAATGATGAAAAATTGGGGAAGTTTGATGCAAGATCTGATGAAGGAATATTTTTAGGATATGCATCCAAGAGTAAGGGTTACAGGTGCTACAACAAAACACTACACAAAATTGTGGAAAGCATTGATGTAAGATTTGATGAAGATCTACCAAACAGAACAATAAGTACAAGATGCAGCAATCCTCCAAAAGATCATGAAGAAGAGAACCAAGATAATGATGAACTGAGAAAGACAACAGAAGATACTGAATTAAACTCAAAAGGTCCCTCAAGAAACACTCAAAAGAATCATCCAGAAGATCAAATCATTGGGGACAAGAGTGTGGGAGTCCAGATAAGAAGACAACTTGCTGATCAGACAGAAGAAGTATACCTAGCCATGCTATCTCAAATAGAGCCAAAGAAGTTCAAAGAAGCCAGCAAAGACAGAAACTGGGTAAATGCTATGAATGAGGAACTGGACCAAATTGAGAAGAACAATACCAGGGAATTAATTCCAAGACCCACTGGGAAAAATGTCATTGGCACAAAATGGATATTCAAGAATAAGATGAATGAACAAGCGCAGGTAATCAGAAATAAAGCCAGACTTGTATGCAAGGGATATTCACAAATTAAAGGTCTTGATTATGATGAAACCTTTGCCCCTGTAACCAAAATGGAAGCAATTAAAATGTTTTCGGCCTTTGCATGCTATCATGATTTCAAGGTATATCAAATGGATGTGAAGTCTACCTTCCTGAATGGAGATCTAGAGGAAGAAGTCTACATGGAACAACCTGAAGGATTCTCATTAACAGATAAACATGACTATTTTTGCAGGTTAAAGAAAGTCTTATATGGTCTGAAACAGGCTCCTCATGCATGGTATTCAAGGCTGGACAAATACTTGCAAAAACAAGGTTTTAAGAAAGGAAGAGTAGAAAACAATTTGTACATAAAGGCTAATGAAAATGAACTCCTAATTGTAGTAGTATATGTAGATGACATCATGTTTGGTAGCAGCAAAGAGAAGTTAACAAAAGAATTTGCTGAAGAAATGAAATCAGAATTTGAGATGCCTATGATTGGAGAGCTCACCTTCTATTTAGGACTTCAAATTCAACAAAAGAACACAGGAACATTCATCTAACACGAAAAATACTTAAGAGAGATGTTGAAAAGGTTCCAAATGGAAGACTGAAAACCTATGTCAACTCCCATGATCACTGGATGCAAACCATGTGCTAATGATGGATCTGCAGATATAGACCAAAGACTATACATATCCATGATAGGAAGTCTACTATATCTAACTGCCTCTAGACTAGACATTATGTTGCCAGTAGGACTTGTGGCAAGATATCAAGCAACACCAAAACAACATTGCTTACTAGCAATCAAGAGAATATTCAGATATCTACAAGGAATTGCACATTATGGGCTATGGTATCCAAAAATAAAAAGCTTCAATTTGACAGCATATACAGATGCAGATTGGGCCAACTGCATGGATGACAGGAAAAGCACAAGTGGAGGTGCATTTTATTTGGAAAAAATTCTGGTGGCATGGCTAAGCAAGAAGAAAACTTCTATCTCTCTATCTGCAACAGAACCGGAATACATAGCAGTAGCAACATGTTGCACAAAAATAATGTGGATGAAACAAACTCTCCAATACATGAAGGTAAGCTTGGATGATCCCATTTCAATCAAATGTGACAATACAAGTGCAATAAGTATATCAAAAAATCCTGTATTTCATTCAAAAACAAAGCACATCCCAATTAAGTACCATTTCCTCAGAGAACAAGTGGCACAGAAAGTAGTGAAGTTGGAATATGTACCAACAAAGGAACAAACAACAGACATATTCACAAAACCTCTTGCTAAAGAGCCATTCGAATATCTAAGAGACAAACTAGGGGTAGTGTCTGCAGATGTTACTCTCTGACATGAGAATAAAGCATCATTCCAGGGGGAGATCAAAAAAGAAAGCATCATTCCAGGGGGAGATCAGTCAACAAATATTGTCACAAAAGAGCCAGAGCTAGTAAGCAGTGCATGGAATAGGTCCTTAAGATTAGAGTATTATGGAAAATATTTGGAAACCACACTAGGAAATGTGCAACCCTTTGCCATTGATGTCAAAGGGGGAGGAAAAGCAAGCAAAAGAAGAGTATTAAAGTATTGCCATCAATGCCAAAGGGGGAGGCTGTTGGAAATATTGTCATTGATGGCAAAGGAGAAGAAAGGAGCAGCACCTAAACTATCACAAAGAAGAACCAGCAAAAAGAGGCAACTCATACAACAGGAAGAAGTAGAGGCAGCAGAGAGAGCATTAGACAAGAAGCTCAGGAGGGAGTTGTGCTAAAGAAAAGAAAGGTTTAGGGTCTTTAGAGAGCTGCAGAGTGGGTGAGTGTTTTAGGTTCGGGCAAACAGGGGTTTGTTCCTGTAAGCCTACGGGCAGTTGAAAGGGCCATTTGATTTTGAAGATCTGGCCAACCAAGAATTTTGTAAGTGGTTTCATTTGGATATATATGGAAGAATTTATTTCAGCCTTATATGAATATTGTTTGATTTAGATCTTGTGTAAATGGGCCTCAAATTCCACTAAGTAATTGTATAAATCAGTGTGATGAAACTTTGTGATAGGGGTCTGGATGGTACTCTGTTCTAATGAGAAAGTCGATGTCAATTTACCATGATTTTGGGCTAAATGTATGAAGGGTTATTTGATTGGTTCATGGGAGAACCGATGTATGAATTAGTAAGGGGTTTGTTTTAAAAATCCTGCCTGTATATTTAGATGAATATGAAAGAATATTGAATTGACTGAATCGAGAATAGAGTGAATACAATCGGCACTTTGGTATAATATAGAGTATTGTATTATGCATTGGTGAACTGTACTATGGAACAATGGAGGTGTAAGGTTAACGAATCTTGGCAAACATAGAGGGATTTCCCATTCGAATTGGCTTGAAGGCATATTGAAATACGCGTAGTAGAACTGTGCGTTAATAGCATTGCACCCACAGAAAATGTGATGCAGAGGTGTTGTGTCGTGATGTGTTTTAAAACCTGTACGAGATCATGTTCGAGGTGAGATGAAAACACAGTTAAAGGAAAGTGGAACCTTGAGTCAATAAACGGAACCGTGAGCCAATGTCTGATGAACAGTAAAGGCAGTTTCTATTGGTGGGTTCGCGTGACTTCTCAAATGGTAAGTTGTTTTACCTTTTTGAATGTGATAGCGTTCAGCATGTGATGCGTGGCAGAAGTGATTACTCGAAAACCATTTTTATCGCGTGATTTTGAGAATTCAAGGAGTGAGCAATTGTGTTACATGACAATCTTCATATGTGGATCGATGGAAATCCAACAATGGAAGTGCATCAAGTTAATTGAGAATTAATGAATGTGTAAGTCGAAGTGCTATGGGTCCCAATTTTTATTATATATTGAATTCTGGGTTTTAACCAAGGTCGGGTTTGATATATGTTCATAACCATTGTGGCCCGGACATTCATATTTGTCAGCATTCGGGAGTTTAAATAAGGTTTCCACTTGGAACGAGATATTAAATAAAGCGAGTTTCAATATGGTTATTGACCATTGGGGTTAAATTATAAAACCTGAGTTATATGCCGAGACTTATATAATGGTTTAGTTGTAATATTCGACATATTATAAGATGGGGTTAATGAACTGAAATCCAATGGTTCGTTGAGTAAATAAGAAGGTGGAACCATGAATAAACGAGAAGGTGGAACAGTGAATGAGGAGGCGGTTTTGAGAAATAAAGCCAGTAGTATCGCGTGGTTAATTAAGTCATAAGTTGTTTTTCCTTTTTTAGCGCGATAAGATTAGCCGGTGGATGCATGGCAAAGAGTGGTTTTTAAAAACCATTTTTATTGCATAATTTCTGAGAAGTAAGCTTCGTGCATCTTGGTAGCGTGATGATCGTCGGATGGGTGAGTAATTGAGTTTTGGAATGCGAGGAGAGATAGACCGTTGGATCACAAGCGAAGTTGCACGGGCGAAAGGTATGTGAATAAATGCTGGGACCCAGAACTTTAATATGTTGATATTAGGTTTATGCATTAAAAGTTGTGGACATTCTAAGTGATGAACATTCAAATGATTTAAATCCAAAGTTGAATATTTATGACATGTTCTGTGAGCACATTTAATAAGGATCATATAATATATATGATGGATTGGAATGTCATTACCAAAGGTTTACTTTGGGGGTTTTAAAACAGAGTTTGAAGTCAGCGTTTGGAATATGATGTGGCCTGATATAATGTTCCTTTATACTCAAATTGAAAGATGATAATAAGGTTTTAAAGCTTGGTTAATACTGAAAGTGATTTTAGGAGGAACAAATTCATAAAATGAAGTTTGTAAACTTGGTCAAAGTTGAAATATTCGAATAGTTGATTCGACAATTCAAAAGGTGGGTTTTTTCTTATGGTTTGTTAAAACGTAAAGCCTCCACTTTGAAAGGTTTCCAGATTGAGAAATAGGTGTGGCACATAAAGACACGGGGCATTTTATATGCATATAGAAGAGAACTACTTCAATATCTCAAATCTGTGATTTGAGATATAGAAGCTTCATAAATCATTATTATTGAAATTGCCCAGATTGGGAATTTATGTTGGAATGAAAATTGGAGATGCATTTCAATATGCACAATGAACTTGGAGAATGTGGGTTTGGCAGGGGTACATGCATAGAAAGCAGGAGAGTATGTAGAACTGTTACACTACAACAACAGAAAATACAAACACATAGTGAGCCAAGAACTGAAAGGGTTGAATGAGATATATCTGTTGCAAATGTAAATGTAAATGTTTTAATTAATTTTATATTGTTTGTGATGCAAAGGCAAGTCTCCGTAGGAAAATAAAACTCCACTATAAAATTTAAATATGTACATATTTCTATATTCTTTTGAACGAGATGAAAAAGTAATGAGAAGGTGGAAGGCAAAGAGTCATGGTTGTTCATTTCGAATTCCCTGTGGAATGCAAACCATCATGAGGTAATATCTATAAATTATGTCACATAGATATGCATAGAGAGGTTAGAGAATGGAGAAATGAGGCAGAGAGGGTAAGAAGAAGGAGGAGCAGATAGAGAAGCTGTGAAGATTCAAAGATGATATAAGACAGATATGAAGGCTAGTGAATAGCAGTGAAGAAGGAACAGAATAGAGTTGATATCCAGGTAAATCAGCATGTTTTTTTTTTATGAAAGAGTGAGGAAGTTGGTGCTTCGATATCAAGTTGTAGCTTGATAGATTTCAATTGTAGCTGGCTGAGGTAGGAGCCTCCTGTATGTTGTAGCCTGCAGAAAATAGATGGGAGTTGGAGCTTACTTGCAAGTTGTAGCTTGCAGAATTGAGGTAGGAGCCTGCTGTAGGTTTGAGCCTACAAAAAATCAGTGGTGAGAGGGAGTTGGAACTTTCCTTTGCATCACAACAATAATAATATGTGGTTTTCTCCCTTATGGGTTTCCACTTATATCTGGTGTCTATGTACATGATGATTATGTGTTGATACTCTGTATTTAATTTGCTTAATACCTGCTGCTCACTAATTAAGATTGTGGTTTCACTGTACATTAAGTTAATCATGAAATGAATATGTAAATAAGTGTAAATGAAAGTTTTACAAGACCATGAATTCATTAAACTGATTCACCCCCCCCCTCTCAGTTTAACAAAGGATTCAACAATATTTCCTTTATTTCATCATCAAACTTGGTGATGGGCTTTTAACTCAGATTTTACTTAATTAATCCTTTTTCTGTGTCTTATTCTTAGTCCTTTTTAAACAACTATTCATTCATTATTTCTTTGACTTTAGATCTTCTGTCTTTAATCACCGCTTCTTGAAAGGCTAATTTCTTTAACAACCTTTAACCTCTTTGTCTTTACCCTTAAGTTATGATTAAGCCTTTTTTGATCCGTTGCTCTTTGCTTCTTCACTATTTTTCTTTGTCTTCTTGTGGCTTTAAACACTGATTTGCCTTCGATTATGCTCTAGGGCTTTCATTAATCATCTTCGGGGCCTTTTTGTCCTTTGCTGACTATACTAAATTTTAATTCTTTTTTCACAGTCTCTGTGCTTTATCCATAATCTGCTGGTTAGGATTTGATCTTCGGATTTTAATGCTCCTAACATTTATTCTTCAATGATCTGTTGTTCTATGTACAGGTGTCTCTTTATGCTAGAGGGTTTTCCATGTAATCGATTGAAACACTAATTAAACCCTTTTTGCCCATTTTCTGCATTTTATTAGGCTCTAAGGATCGTCACCCTCAGCCTTGCAACTAAATTTTCTGTGGGATGGCCTATTTTAGCCTCCGCCATTAAAACTTGCAATTAAAACATAAAAATAATTAAATAAAACCTACACTTTGGATAAGACTGCTTCAGAGGGTCGGGGAGGGTTTATGGAATGTTTGTAGAGGAGGAAAATGCATAGAATAGGTTCTATGGCTGAAGGGCGAAGAAACCAGGGTTGGAAAGGAAGCATGGGTGCAGAATTTAGGATAAGCGGTTTCAAGAATACCACCAATGGTATTCATGAGGAGGGAGAGTGGTAAGCAGTATTAGTAGGAGGGAACGCGATACAGGTGGGTGAGAGACCCGTGTCCCCCACAAAACCACTAGTTTCATGCAGAAGTTGCATGGTGGAGCACTTTGGTGGAAACGGGCGTGAAGAGGAGTTTCAACTGTTCGATCTAGGCAGTCCAGATCAATGGCTACAGATGAGCGTGGTAGGAGAAAAAATGTGCAGAGGAAACATATGGTGGGGCCAGGAGATGACGTAAGCCAATTTTTTCACATAGCAGGAAGGATTAAGGCCAGGTAAACAATGGTTTTCAGTGTTAAAGTGTTAAAATCATGTATGGGCGAAATACATAAGAAAAGGTGGAATTAGGAGGGAGCGAAGGCGCTCAGTGGTGGGACTGGGAGGTGACGTCACTGCAGGGGGACTGGGCATATGGAAGAAATATCTTGGGGTGTGCCCCCACAATTAATCTCAGCCGTAGATCTTAGATGGGCCATGGTAAAAAAGGTTCAACTGCGGGGAGGATGGGTCACCTTGGTCGGGTGCCCCTGTAGTGATCCTGAGTGGTTGATTAGGAGGAAATGGACGGCCGAGACTAACCTAGAAAAATGGAGGAAAGCCGTGGAAAAACATAGTCAGGGTGAGAATTCACACAGGGAAGGGGTTGAGGAGTGATTTGAATAGGAGATGTTGGATTGGGAGGATCAATGGTGAATATGGAATCAGGTCATCGACAATCGGTGGAGATAAGGGTCTAGGGAAGGAGTAATTTGGAATTGCGATGTGTCGTTGGCCGAAAGGGTGATGAATAGAGGGCTGTCAGATCTAGAAGCAGATCGACGGTGTAGATGCGATCAAAGCTTCACATATTGGCGGAGGAAAGGGAAGGAGGAATTGAGAAACGCCGAAGTGCGGACCGTCCAATCTGGAAGCAAATCAACAGTTAGGATCTTATCGGCGAGAAGTCTATCGGGGGATCACATCGGTAGGGGAAAAAGGTCAGGGGGCAACGAAAATGTGAAGTTGTGATGTGCCAATGTGATGAAGTGCCGGTGGAGTGATGTGATGTGCGAGAGTCGTTGATCTAAAAACAAGATCAACGGTGGGGATGCGATCAGGGTTTTGCATCAGCGGGGGAAGAAAGGTCAGGGGACAAGGGAACGTCGATGCACCGATGGGCAAATGGGCCAATGGGCCAATGCGTCGATGGGCCGATGGGCCAATGGGATGATGTGCTTGGTCATAGAGCACAGTCTTATGGTGGAAAAAAGGGCTCGAGCTTAAGCGAAAGGGGCTTAAGGCCTTAATATAAAAAATGAAGGATTTTGGATAGAAAATGAAGGTTTTTGAGGATTTTTGAGGATTTCGATAAGGGGAAAAAAGGGTTTTAAACTAGAATAAATGGATTTTATTTGGTTCAAAGGGGATTTTGAGGGAAAATAAAGGGTAAAATGAGGAAAATGGGGGTTTTTTGCAGAAGGATTTATGAAGGTGAAAAGATGGGGAAGTGGACTAAAAACAGTATTTTTTATAACAGTAGGGCTACTTTGAAGGTTTTGAAGTGAAGATATCAGAGAATGGATCTTTGAAAAAGGAACATAAAGAGGCTTCAAGAAGTCACAATTTTTCTTCAAACTTGTTTCTTGAAGACTAAAGACCTGTTTTGGCCATCATCAGTTATAACAAAAAATTTTATTGATGGCTAACAAAATCAGTTCACCTGCAGTTAGGGTCCAGTAGCTGGAAGAGAACCACACATCTTGTGGTGTCCGGTGTGCCCTTGACAGCCCTTGAAAATCTGGAGGACCAAGTACCATTCATGCCCGATCGTACTCATAACCGCATCAGGTATCCAAGGTGAACAACCTCTGGTCAAAAGAACAATGTAGGTAAGGGAAGTTAGCACAACGGATCCATAACTTCAGGAAAAGGATTGGCTCTGAGGGCTGGGCCTAGCAGTCTATGCCCTCAAATCATGGGTTGTCGGCAGTCTACCCTAGCTGCTCTGGCGGCAAGGGCAGGCAGTCGCGTGTCGATTGGGCTAGGGACGTAGAATGCCCCCTCGCGGGGGTTGTTCACTAGGCAATGAACAATCAACTCAAAACTGGTACGGAAAAGGGGAATCCAACTATTTAATTAAAAATAAGCATTGCGATGGTCCCTGCGGATGCTGAGACAATGTGATTTCTGTCCAGTGCTCTGAATGTCAAAGTGAAGAAATTCAACCAAGCGCGGGTAGACGACGGGAGTAACTATGACTCTCTTAAAGTAGAAAAATTCCTCATCATCTAATTAGTGACATGCATGAATGGATTAACGAGATTCCCACTATCCCTATCTACTATCTAGCAAAACCATAGCCAAGGGAACGGGCTTGGCAGACTCAGTGGGGAAAGAAGACCTCGTTGAGCTTGACTCTAGTCCGACTTTATGAAATGACTTGAGAGGTGTAGAATAAGTGGGAGTAGTTTTCGGCACAAGTGAAATACCACTACTTTTAACATTATTTTACTTATTCCGTGGGGCAGAGATGGGGCACTACCCCTATTTTTGGCCTTAAGGCACGTTTCAGCAAGTTGATCCAGGCGGAAGACATTTTCAGGTGGGGAGTTTGGCTGGGGTGGCACATCTATTAAAAGATAATGCAAGTGTCCTACTATGAGCTCAACGAGAACAAAAATCTCGTGTGGAACAAAAAGGTAAAATATCATGTGATTTTGATTTTCAGTACAAATACAAACCGTGAAAGCATGGCCTATCAATCCTTTAGACTTTCGGAATTTGAAGCTAGAGGTGTCAGAAAAGTTACCACAGGGATAACTGGCTTGTGGTAGCCAAGTTGTAGGTTTTAACCCTGTACAGAAATTATCTACAAACGAATCTTAAAAATAAAAAATAAAAAATAGCGAGAGAATAAAACATAAAATAGATATACACAGAGATTTTCCCCTGGATCCCAAATTGATATGACCAACTTGATTTTTCATTATATTCCTTTTAGGTTTACAACACATATATATACATGCCGAAGCATACATAAACCCTAATCCATTAATCCTGGATTATAACATAACTGTAGTTCCCTTGACCGGGCCTACAAAATACCAGGGGCTGAAAACCATCATGCCCCAAAACCATGTGCAAACCCATGCAGAAAACCCTGGGCAGGTTTGCGCACTAGAAAATAAGGCCTAACACAAGGCATGTGACTAGTCGTGGAAAGAATATAACACATACCCAACACAAGCATTCATAGAGATGTTGCTTTTTGATCCTTCGATGTCGGCTCTTCCTATCATTGTGAAGTAGAATTCACCAAGTGTTGGATTGTTCACCCACCAATAGGGAACGTGAGTTGGATCTATACCATTGTGAGACAGGTTAGTTTTACCCTACTGATGAACCGCACTACAATAGTAATTCAACTTAGTATGAGAGGAACTGTTGATTGACACAATTGGTCATCGCGCTTGGTTGAAAAGCCAGTGGTGCGAAGCTACATTGTGTCGGATTATGATTGAACGCTTCTAAGTCAGAATCCATGCTAGAGGCAGTGCATGTCACTCTTCGACTGTATATTGACCTCCAGTAGGGGCGTCTCTTTGTCGCTCCTAGGGGCTCGTGTCATTTGCAAACCGTGATCTTGAAGCATCTCGGTCGAGGCAACTTTGAAGTTCAATTTCAAATGGTTTTTGAGAAGAATCCTTTGCAGACGACTTAAATACGAGATGAGGTATTGTAAGTGGAAGAGTGGCCTTGTTGCTATGATCCACTGAGATTCAACCCTTGGTCACCTCAATTTGGAGCTTTTCTCTTGTCACTTTATTCAAAATTCGGACAACTATCGTCGTTGCACCTTTTTCCCTTGTCCTCCATTCAAACATCGTTTCTTTTGTTCGCATCTAAAAAATGCATTTCTTGCTTGGGGGTGGGAAATTTGGGGTTTCCATGCCACGACTACAAGAGGGATCTCCAGTCTATAGAGCTAGTGGTTGGTGGCATGGAAACCCCAAATTTCCATGTCGCAACATGGCGTAAAACCAGCCCAGGCCTGCGGAACTTAGGGTTTTTGTGTCCTCCCGCACCCCTGAGGGAAACACGCCAGGGAAATTGGGGTTTTAATCTGTGTCATGGGAAAGACCGTCACCCAAGTCTGGGGAACATGGGCATTTAGGATTCCATTTCGCGACACACAGTGGAGAGCCGCGCCCAAGCCTGGGAAACTTGGGGTTTCCATGTCCCGCCCCCAACAGAAACCATGGGTTTTCATGTTTTAGGCACACTGGAAACTTGGGGTTTTCAAATAATCCCTGGTGCAAGGAACCTGGGGTTTCCATGATGATGGAAAATGCCACCTGATTCTAGGGAACTAGTGGTGTTTCGAAACCACAGATCTAAGCCTCTGGGAAACTATGGGTTTTTTCCATGTTGCGGTGCATACAAACCCACCACCCAAATCAATGAAACTTGGGGGATTCCATTCTGCCACACGAAGGAAAATTGACCCAATTTGGAGAAACTTGGGGTTTCCATTTCATGGCATGGTGGAAAATTTCCCAAGACTAGGAAACCTAGGGTTCCCATGTCCCGTTGCGATGGAAACCGCAACCCCACAATGGGGGGTACTTGGGGATTCTATGCCATAGCGTGATGGAAACCGCCATGCAAGTATGCGGAAATTGGGGTTTCCATGTCGCACCATGGCTAAAATTGCCACCCAAGTATGGGGAACTTCGAGTTTCCATGTCATGGTGCAACAGAACCACCGCCCTGGTCTGTGGAGCTCGGGGGTTCCCAAATTTTTGCCGGAATGACGAAAACCACCCAATTCCAAGAAAATCGAGGATTTCCATGTCTCACCATGATATAAACCGTGGCCTTGGTGTGGGTAACTTGGGTTTCCATGTTGCAGCACGACGGAGAACTGCCCAAGTCTGTGGAACTTTGGGGCTTTTGTTTCGTGGCACGAGGGAAACCACCTAGTTCTGGGAACCTTGCGGTTTCCATCTCCCACCACGACGAAAACCACGCCCTTGGTGTGGGGTACTTGGGTTTCCATGTTGTGGAATGACCGAAATCGCCCAAGTTTATGGAACTCTTGGTTTCCATTATGCAGCACGGTGAAGAACAGCCCAAGTCTGGCAAACTTAGGGCTTCCATTTCGCGGTGCGATGGAAACTGCTCCCCTGGTCTATCTCCGGAACTTGGGGTTTACATGCCTCGTCACGATGAAAGCCATCCAAGTGCAAGGAAGGTTGGATTTTGTAAGGCCCCAAGACTTCATGAGGCGTGGTCGGCGTAACGGGCATGCCCATCGGGCATTTGGATGGTGTTCAGGCGCCGTGCGACATTATGGGCGAACCGTCGCACCCTAAGCACATGGGCGTGGGTTTGTAGCGGCGAGCGACACGGGTGTGTCACACATAGCCGGTGTTGGTGTTGGAAATAGAAATGTTATAGGAGAAAAATTTCACCGTAGCTAAAGTCATAAAACCGACGTGCGAGTTGAACGGCCGACGTGTTGGAGCGCGGTGGACACTACACAAGTGGGCGGATAGCTAAACGATGGCGGTCGACTTGGATCCACCAAGTGACCCACGACACACACATGATACACGAATCAATGCAGCATGTAGATGATGGAGAAGTCATCCAACCAACGATCAAGAAAGCATCTAAGTGTGAGCACATTGGAGCACCACGAGCTAAGCCAACAGCTCGTTGGTGAAGGAAACACAGTGGTGGAAAACGCAGGGTGAGCAAGAGTTGAGTTAGGTTGTTGATGTACAGGTCGTGCAGAATTCCTCTGCAGGGCATCCGCACCACAGAAAGGGTCGAGTCAGGAAGTGCGCAGGTCAAGTCGTGCGATAGATGTGCAGGGTGTGCGGAACTTCTCCGCAGGGTGTCCGCAGTGCAGGTCGAGTCAGGCAGGGCGTCCACACGATCTGAGCTTCAGTTCAAAGGTCGTTCTGAAGGCATCATAAGTTAGAATTGAGTGTTGAAAGTTGTAGTAGGTGTGTATTGATAGGACGGGGATAACCAAATAGCTGGGAAGCAAATTGAACACATGAAGAGCTCAGGGGGAGGTCTAAACTCATTTGTAGTGCCGACCCAAGTGACCCGGCAGCACTTGGGTAGTTTATGCAGGATATTCACGAGGTGAATTATAATGTTGTAAATGATTGTTGTGGGGTAGTTAATTATTGTAAAGCATTGTAAGCTTGGACGAAAATTTACTTTCCTTGCCAAAGAGAAAAGGGGGTCTTTTGGTGAATTGGAACTTATACTGTATTTCATATTTATGAAACATATTATCGGGCAGACTCATTATTAACTGGGAGTTTCCTTTCCCTTGTATGTATGGGAATACACTATGGATATGATGATGATGTTTATGTTTTCTTCACATTGAAAGAAAATTTGTTTAAATAATTTAACAAGTGTTGCTAAAGGCGTAGTATACATACTTGAGTATTACGAAAATAAAAAGTACGTTAGTGTCGCACCCCATCTATAGCATGGTTGAATGATCACCGAAGGTATAGGGGCATGACAGGTTTTCTCACCCCGCGTGACGATAGTCGCCCAACTGTGTGAAATCTAAGGTTTCCATGTCCTTGCTCAATGGACACCGCTCAATTATACATTCGCTGCGACGGAAACTGCCCCTGTAAGACCCACGAGCCAAGGATGACGACCGAGGAAGTGGAAGTGTTCGATGGACATGCGATGAACGACGTTCGACGAAGCGACGAAAACCATGACGAAAGGTTAGACGGGTGAACTGACAGACGAAAACATCATTCGGCTATTATGTGACGTTATCATGGTGACCATGCGATGTTTAGGAGCGATTTTCATAAACGCATCCAAAAATGGCTAAGTGTTGGCTTGGAGTTTTATAGGTTGGCCGTGGTGGCAAGCCAACATTAAGGAGGAAACATCACATCATAACCAAGGCTTTATGGGAGTTTAGTGGGTCGGACTTATATGGGTCAAGCCCCACCCATGGAAGCAATGTGTGGACAAACACACATATAAAAGAATGACGTGTGATGGATGATAAAGGAAAATAATAAGGACATCAACATCTCGTTGATTCCACCATTGGGAAGCTAAGGCATGAGCTAGAGTGAAGGTCAAGGGTGGAGGGCGAAGTCACAACAAGGAAATAGAGTCAGGTAAAAACACGTTTGGCATTCACCCACAGGTCAAGTCAAGTTCCTTCTGTAGGGTAGTGCGGTGTATTGTTTAGTGCAGGGTCGAGTTGGGTTCCTTCCACAAGACGCGTGCAAAAAAGTGTTCAGGGCGGGCACGTTCAGGTCAAGTCAGGTTCGTGTAGCGCGCCCACATTCAAGACGCGTGAAACAGTTTTTGAAGGTGTGGATACCATTCAGCAAGGTCAAGTCAGGTCGAACACGACCCCAACACATTCAAGAAATTCATGCAGGTTGTGACCTCGATGACCCGTGTGCAGAAACACGTTCAGGGTGCCGAGGGCGTCTGTGACCTGAGTGACTCACTTGAACCAGAATTTTCACAGACTTCAGAAACATGTTCTGAAAGGGAATTTTGGGGTTCCTTTGGATTGTTTACACTACTAGGAATTTTTTAAGGCTTAGACCAAGGTAAAATCACATTTGGAAAAGAAGCATAAATGGTTTATGCAGGCTTGGTTGTATAATTATTGCAAATTGTACATATTTATTGAAACACAATATCGGACAAACTTATTAACGGAAGTTGCCCCTCCCTTGAATGTATGGGCACTCATGTGGTTTGATATTGATGTTTATTTTTGTTTTATTTCCACAAAAGAACACTTTGGAAGATTAATTAAACAAGTGTTGAGTTAGGCATAGTCTACTTATTGAGTATTTGAAAATAGAAAAATAAGGTAGTGTCACACCTGCCTATAGATTGGTTGGGAGGCTACCACAGGTATGGGGGCGTGACAGTTGGTATCAAAGCTACCTTTTCGTGGTTTTTTTATTATTGAGTAGGGATACAGTTGTAGTGTTTTAGGTGGTATTGAAGCTTGATGGATGAGGTTTTTTCATTGGAAATGAGCTTCAAAGAAATTAAAGAGAATTCAAAGGAAGTGGCAAAGGAGTTTGATGAGGCGAGTCAGACCATTGATACATTGTGCAAGAGGAGGACATCTGACATGAACAAAGATGAAATCTTTTGACTTATGAAGAAAGTGAGATTTCTTCGAGAAAAAATGGACAAGGTGGAAGAAGAGCGAAGGAAGTTACTTGATAATCTTCTCAAACTTAGAGACCTTGGAAAGATGAAGCATGGTGGCATGAAGCCCACTATGGCCGAACAAAAGGATGTTGTAGATGTGATTGAATTCAAGGAAGAACTTGATGAACAAGTTGGACCAGGACCAAGCACATTACAAGCATTGATGGTGGATGATTCTCACAAGGATGTTGCAGATGTGGTAGAAGTCAAGGATGAATTTGATGAACAGGTTGGACCAGGGCTAAGAATATTGCAAGCATTAGTGATGGATGATTCTCAGGAGGATGTTGAGGATGCAGATATGATCAAGAAATAACTTGTGAACAAGTTGAACCTCGACCAAGCACATTGTAGGCATTGGTGGATGAACCACATGAAAATGTTGCAGAAGTGACAATGATCGAGGAGGAACTTGATGAGCAGGTGGTACCAAGATCAGAAGCATTGCAAACATTGATGAGGATGGAGGACACTCGCTTAGAGAGTCTTCATGAATATATGACTATTGTTTCAATTGAGCATTTGGGAGATGGACCATATGTAGGGATGAGAAATAATATGACTTCTTTGCCAAGACCATGGAGGACCTTTCCTTGGATGACTATGATGGAAGCTCGTACATTGGAGAAGCAAGGAGAATTTCTTGTTGCAGACCTTGATAGGGAAATTTGTGACCTCACTCTAGTAAGTTCAAATTTCCATGACAAGGGTGGCACTTGATGATCTTTGTGATATATATGGGTCATGCTTATCCACATGGAAATTGGCTAGGTGCCCGACATGACTCATGGACTGCCTTGGTGGTAGGGCACATTGTTTGGGTAGATTTCTTCATAGCTTACAACCAAGAAGGAACTCTTGGTGCACCTTTAGTGGGGGAGAAGCCTTGAAGGAAGTAATCATGATGATGATGGTAGAAGTGATCGAGGGCACTTAACGTATACACTATACACATGATGATTGTTAGTATGAATCTTGATTCGAGGTGTACGAAAAAATACCACTTTATCTGCGCATAACAAACAACCCTAACAGCAGAAATGACAACTAGTATCTTTAGATCTGCAGTTAGATGATCAAGAAAAATGCTGCAAAAAATCTAGATCTCTGCATTAGAAGACATTAAACAATGAAAAGATTTACTCCATAGATCCAATAGACAAGACAAGAACCAATGAAATTTTTATTAATGGCACGTGGGAGGAAAACACAAGAGGGTGTTCCCTATTCTCCTTAGTGGGATGGGTTCTTGTAGTTCCTCAGCACTTCAGTTTTAGAATTCCTCTCTCTTGATGGTGTAGAAAACCCAGACAAAAATGGAAAAGTATGGCTATGATAATGGATCAATAGCCAGACCAAGAGTTGAGATCTAATGAGATCTTTAGGCAACAAAAGGTGAAAACTGAATGAGAAAACCCTTCTATTTATAACAAAATATTAAGTCAGTCTAGATATTGGTGTATAATTAAAATATTATTAACCAAATCAAGATCCAAATTTTATGGAATATTTTATATTTGTTGGAGGGAAAAGGAATTTGACTTGAGTCAAATCCCCTTATTTTTAAATAATAAATAAATAAATGATTTATTTATCATTTTAAGGATATGGTTGAGTAATAATCAAACAAATAATGATTTATTTAATTATTTATGGGTGATTTAGTTATATTTAACAAATAATATTATTTAATAAGGTTTAAATAACTAATATTTAGGAAATAATAAGATAAATAATGATTTATCTAATTAATTTCCTTGTTTTGGGTTAAACATAACCAGGAATATTAATCAAACTGCTGTTTAATTAATTATTCCATGAGGAAAAACAAACAAATATGGAATTATTTAATTTTTCCTCATGGGGTTTCCTGTTTAGACCATAAAAAACTTAATAAAGGTGATTTACTAAGTTATTTTTCATAGTGAATGCAATTTTACTTGGGGTAAAATCGGTCTTACTTGATGTACTTGGTTCCATCTAATACCAATGGCTTAGATGACCAAAAAATGGTGTAACAGTTGCCCCCAGCGTGCGAGCGTTAGGAGCTAATCGTATGACCGAAGTACGTTGTAAGAACTCAATCACTAGACAACAAAGGGGAAGTCAAAGAGAGAGGAGTGTAAGGTAGACCGAAGTGTTGAAAGAACTAAACCCTGAGGAGGCGACTTGCAGGTGTGGCAAGTCTATTTGGTGAGTAAGTGCCTACTATAGGTGGCGGGGGAGGCATTCCTATGCTCGCCAAGGCAATAGTACAAATAATAAGACCGCTAGAAAACCACGGGATGGTATAATACAAAATATGTTGGCATAAACATGAGCCAGAGAAATAATATGATAATGCATCCCACATACATATTCTGCCTGGGATAACAACTAGGACTTGTACAATAATATCTGAGTACATGAGACATAAATACAACCCAGATGCCCCTGAACACAAGAAAGGGCTCTGAAAATCTGACTGACACATGCAAACAAAAAAGGCGCTGCAAGCGGCTGGGGCCGACATCATCAAATGTATGGATATGCATCGAAGGTTGTGATGAAGAGGTCATCCAAGTGTGCAGGGGGTTACCTATAGGGCCACCCCCTCATGAGGGTTGAGACATCTCACACACACCCGGAATCACCGATGTCAATTGTTGCATCACTGAACCATCAAGTATATGGATCTTGATCATGCTGAAAGGAGTTAGAGCTGAGAAAAAATCAAGTCAAAGGGCAATAAGGAGTCCCTTTTCCTGATCCGAGGTGCCAACCAAGAGTGGAAGCTGGAACCAAGGTACACCGCCCTCTAGACCTGTCTTCTGGAATGAATGAGCTGATGTTGACAGAAGAAGGCTTGCCATAGTTGAGGCAATAAGTGATCCTCAACTAAGGCATGAGAGAAAATAGTAGAGTGACTGACAGACTAACACCAATTATGATGATGAAATAGGGGGGGACTAAGTAGCGAACGGACGACTTCCCTTGTTAGCATAAATGGCATGGATGACCTGGCAGTGACTGACACAAAATCATGAGGGATAGGGGACAGTGGAACTGAAGGCCATAATGTGCAACAAGGGAGAGGGGCCAAGTCATGAAGGGGGAGCGAAGGGACTCGGGATATACTCCATGAAAGAAATGATAACTCAACTCAGATGCTCTAATAAAGGGTGACTCGATGGAGCTGCCACACAGGAAAAGGGTCCAATGGGGACCCAAAAAGCATGAGTACAATATGGTAACTCACGACAAAAGTCAATATAAGTGTGGAAAAGTATGGAGGCAACATGGTGCCCCTGGTACAAGTGTTGCAAGTGAAGAAATTCGATTTTGAGGAGGGGGGCGGAGTGACGCTTCTTGGCTAATATGTGTCATGGTGAAGTATCAAATTACTAAAAACTAACAGATACCCTTTTAAGGGCTTGGTAATATCTTTCCAATGGTATAGACGGTTCGTCAAACTGAGCTACGGTTTGGCCGCAGCAGGCAAAAGAAAAATCAGGGTCTTTCTTTTAATAAGGCATTTTCCTTACAAATTCACTCATTTGTAGGTGCAATTGTGGTGAATTTGGTGAGGAGAGGAGGCCTTAAATATGGTAGTGATCGTAGTAAACAAACCAACAATTGGAATTTGAGATCTATCAGTTGCACGTAAGATGTCTAATCCTACTCTTTCATTTCATTGGGTTGAAAGTTCAGCTTAGGTACCCGGAGCTCATGAATAGGATAGGTCGCACTTTTTGGGGTCTGTTATGTGTCCTAGGTAGTAGGTATTGGGCAGAAAACTGCGAACTGTCCAAGAAATGACCCGGAAAGTGAAACTTGTCAGAGAAAAGGTGTTTCAGTGTTGTTTTTGGCTAAGATCCGAAGTTTTTTATTGATTGAGGGGCATAGATGACCCCAGGCATGCTGTGGACATGCCAAAATGTATTTAGAAAAATGGGAATTTAAACACATGTTGATGATGTTGTGTGCCATTTGTTTTCGTTATGGGTATGCAATTTTGAGAAAGGGAATAGAAGATTACCGGTCTCTTTTGGTACTGCATATATGAATCAAATGGACTTTAAGGTTTCCAGGTTGGCATACATGGTGTTATTATGAACTGATGTTCTCCCAAAAACCCCGTAGTTTGGACAACCTCAATGTCTATGAGGCTGGGTTGCTGATGTAATATGAAGAAATGATGAGGGGTATCATTCCAAGAGTGCTCTGAAGTGATATGGGACTCTATAGGTTCTTCGAAATGTGGAAGAATAATGGGACTAGAGTTGACACGACTAGAGTCACTAGGAGAGTGGTGGAGAACTATTTCTCCTGGGCTCTCAAATATGGGTGCCCCCTTACCCAAACATTGGGTGTCAATGTAATGGCCACAAGGTGCATGTGGTTCGAATGCATGAGTTCGATGTAAGGGGGGGAAGGTAAAGGTAGGAGTGGTGGCTACTTCTACAATGTCATCATCGTAATAGAAGATGGGGTGACTGATGGAAGGAAGACCACCTGACACGGCGAAGCTACCTTACTCATTATGAGAGGAGAGGTTCGCATGCGTATCGTGATTAGTGTGTAGGGGCAGGTGATGCCCCCAGTTTTGAGTTTTTGTAACACGCTATGGGCATGTCATATGTATCAGAGTTGATGAACTCCAAAACATTTTATACGACACATACTATAGAAATGCATCGTTTTGATATTTTAATGTTATTGTCTTGTGTTAAATGTGTGTGTTAAATTCCAATCTAGAATATGGTTTACAATTCTATCTACATAGTGATTTTGTGCTCTAGGTACATGACTAAAAGTAATGATTTCAAATTCACGCATCAAAATCTTCACTCGTAAATATCTTCTGAAAAGGATAGGATTATGCACACGATATACACCATTCAATTGCATGACAAGAAGCAGGAAATCTAAACAAACATGAAGGTGGAGGAGGCAATGTGAAAGGGCATTGACTAATAAACCTTGTACTGCATCATATTCGGCCTGATTATTGGTAGTAGTACCAATGCATACACCATTCGAAAAAACAAGCGCATGCAAGGGGGTAAAAATGGCCCAACTTGCAGAGGCTAAATTTCGGGAGAAGCGACTTGCACCATCAGTAAAATTGATATAAGGTGTTGAAGGGGGGTCCCTTTGAAAGGTGCCACAAGACAACAACTGGGAAGATAAAGAAAAATGCTGGCAACCTGAGCGCATAGTAGAAATCGAATGCACTCCGCAGAAGGGAGTGATCTAGGTAGGATGTCTACTTCCCACATGCCACCGATGAGGGGGAGTGTGGGAGCTACTGGAAGCATAGCTTGAGCTCAGGCTGCATAAGTCACCAAGGGTATGGAGGACGGTATCCCGTTTATGGGCGGGAAAGATGAATTCAGGGGTGGACATGCCTTCCATGATATCATCGTCACAACAGGGGGTGGAAGGAGGGGAGGAAGGGAGACCACATGACGCGGCGAGGCTACCTAACTCATCATCATGAGAAGAAAGGCTCACATGCGCATCATTGCAGGGGATGACGTAAGAACAAGAAGATGAAGGATCTACTGATGTTGAGCCTGGGGTGATCACTGAAAGGAGGTCAAGCGAAACAACAGGAGAAGATTCTGCTGAGGGTCTCAAGGATGATGAAAGGTAGAGGATGGTGGCCACATGCTCCATCATCTTGACATCAAGAAGGGGAATTTTAATGGGAGTGGGTAAATCCTCAGCCTGGCCTGCAGCATACTGTGCAAGTATAAGAGAAGCAGATTGGTTCTATTCAATATCGTATTCCTGAACTACCTCTAAAGAGGCACGGTAATGCGTAAGGTGGGGGAAATGATGAGAGTAATGGCCATGGAGACCACAAAAAGCACAAGGGTGTTTGGTGTGAATAGTCTTGGTGTTCTTGGTTGCAGTTGATGAAGAAGCAGAGGTTTCAGGGATCGTAGACTCAGGGAACACAACATTAACCATGGGCTTGATGCGGGGCAACTCGGGACAAGTATGGGTGGCATGACCGTTGACATCACATAAAGTGCATGGCTTTGGAGGCAGAGGAGGAGCAGAGTTAGTCGAGGCCGCTTTGTCCTTTGAGGCCCTTTTGTGAGATCTTCCCTTATTACCTGAAGCAGTCGCAACAGGAGGTGGTTCTTGTTGAGGTGGCTGGGGCACTGTGACAATGGGAGAAGTCAAGGGGACTGGTTGAACTGGGGTCAGAGCAAAATAAGGTTTAGGTTGACCTGGCGGGGTAGCGACTGGAGGATCAAGGTACCAAACGGGAATCCCAATGGTCAAGTTAGGTAACGAGAGGGTGGCCATGATAGGTGCCGTATAGATGCCTAGTGGAGGGACTAGGAACGGTATCTGACCGGAGGGGTAATGGCCAGGTGGAACGGCTCTTGAATGGTTAAGGTTAGGAGGAACTGTTCCAGGAAGGGAAAAAGGCTCATGAGTACCAGCTGAAGGGCCAGGAGGTAAAGGTCCAGAAGGCTGCATCGAGGGGCTAGGAGACAGCTACGAAGGGTGAGGGGGCTGCTAAATAGCCAAGGCAGGCCTCTTGAGAGAAGCTCGAGACGATTGCATCATGAAAACAGTCGATGAGCTGGGATCAAATATGGGAGGAGGAAGACCAGGGAATGTACCAAGCAAGGAGGAGTCCTTGTAGATGCCAGGTGAGACACTGGTCAAAGGGTCGATGGTTTGCTTATTGGCCATCGAAGAGATAGTAGATTCAGGAGAGGTCTGAGACTTTGGTTCGTAATACATCAACTGGTCAATAGTGACTATCTTTGCGTTATGGGGGAAGGACATCTTACGGTGAACCGCAGAAGGGACAGTAGACATTGCATAAGTGTAGCTATGACCCAAAAGAATGTTGTAATCTAAGGGGGCGTCTATGACTTCTACATCAATGCAAACCATCTTGCCTGCAAGAGTGATAGGACAATTTTGGAATAATCCAATGGGCTTAGAGGTATGGCCATCCCATGCTCGGAGGGTGATCTTGGAAGGAGCCAGCTCAGGAGATTTGATTTGTTTCCAAACTAAAGCGGACATCACGCAAGTGGATGCCCCCTCATCAATAATGCACTGAGAAACGTTAGCATTCCGGATCTTGACTGGGATTTGGAAAGTGACAGAAGCTGGGAGAGGAGGATGTTCTGATCGGTCAACATCAAAGGTAATCAATCGATCTTCAGAAGGATCTGTCGCACCCATGGCAGATAGAAGAGCTTTTCGTTGTGAAGGTCACGACTGGAGGAGTTCCAACGTTGAAATAGCAGCAGGGGATTGTGCCAAATCATCGACTATGCTATATGAATGGGCAACTTTTCCAAAAGCAGCATTTCGACGTAGTGGTCCCTTAGGGATCATGGTATGAACCTCCGATCTGTAAGGGACCCTTAGGTGTCGAAAGAGGCTTTGTAGAAGCTGAAGGAGATGACTCGGTGACAAACGTCGCAGGAGGCTTGTTGTACTGACAGGATCGAGTCTGAAGATTGATGTCTATGGTTGAGGGTTGATCGAAATTCATCATGAGAATCTGGTGATTAGGGGTACCAGATGGAGTAACGGTGTGGTAAACAAGAGTTTGGGCAAAAAGAGGAGGCATGTCGTATCCTGAATATGTGCTACCAGGAGGGGAAGATATGCAAGAGGTGTTGGCCCCCTTCTGAGGAAAATCAGAGCCCATGGGAGGTTGAGCAAGGATGACACACACACGACACAAAGGAAAAGAGACCAGCAAGGGTAGGGAGGTGCAAGATCAACTAATTACAATGTCAAAACAAGGGCAGAGAGGTGCAGGATCAATTGATTTCAATGTTTTAGAGTCTTTGCTTGGTGGTGGTAACCAAGCCCTTTTTCACTTAGGGTGTGTGTGTAAAAGTATGTATATTTTAATTTTTAAACCTAGAAATTTGTAGAGAAAAGAAAAAATGTGCTGTAGAGCTGTAAATAAACCTACAAATGACAGTATATAGGCCTGCAAAACAGAAAATAAACAACTAACAATACAATAATCTAAACCCAAGGAGGTGGGTCCCTCAAAAAATAGTCTATAGGTGAGCAAAAAACTAACCTAAACACACTAAAAAACGCTAATAGATCTTGGGTCAAGAGGGACAGAGATCTAAAAGACAAAATCTGCTAGAAAGTGTTGCAGAAAATAGCAAAAAATCAGAGGAAATTTGCTGTAAAAAGAGGTGGTGAAAGGCTATCTCCAGGAGGGAAACAAAGTGCACCCTAAAGGAAAACAAAAACAAAGCTAAAAGAGGAGATTTGGATGGATAACAAGCCAATCTGAAGTGGATCTGAAGATGAGGTATCAGATCTAAAAAAATGGCTGAAGACTCTGAAATTTTAGACAACCTGCAACAGCAAACACTCTTCCACAAAAATTGGAGGGTACTGAAGCCCTAGGGGGCTAGGTTCCCACTTAGTTGAGTGAAAAAGAACAAGTACAGGTCCAAAACGGGCAGAGATGGAGGTCAGACAACCTTGAATAGAGGCTCAACAAAACCCAGAAAACTTTTAGAAAATTCCCTATAGAAAGTCCAGGTGGTAGTTTTTGGCCTGTTTTCAGTAGAGGTCGCACTTTTTGTGCTGTAAAGTGCACCCTGGAGGTCCAGGTCATAGGTTTTGGGCAGAAAAGTGCGACTTGCACTTTCGGCACTCTCGGCGGCAGGTTTCATAAAAAAAATTTGTCTCAGTTGCGACTGATGTCGGTCACCTACGCAATGGGTCCAAAAACATGTGGAAGTTAGAATTTTTATCATTTTAGGGTTTTATGGGTTAAAAACAACATCAAGAATAAGAAAAACAAGGGGCTGAAGAGAAATCCTAGGGTTTGAAGCAGCTGGATATGCAAGGATCAGAAAAAAAACGGTGGTCGTAATGGTAAACCCATGTGGAGTCGCCAGTTGTTAGTATGAATCTTGATTCGAGGTGTACGAAAAAATACCACTTTAGCTGTGCATAACAAACAGCCCTAACAATGTAAATGACTGCTAATATCTTTAGATCTGCAGTTAGATGATCAAGATGAATGCTGCAAAAATCTAGATCTATGCATTAGAATACATTAAAGAGTGAAAAAATAATATTTACTCCATAGATCCAATAAACAAGACAAGAATATATCCAATGAAATTTTTATTAATGGCACCTAGGAGGAAAACACAATAGGGTGTTCCATGCTCTCCTCAGTGGGATGGGTTCTTGAAGTTCCTCAACACTTCAGTTTTAGAATTCCTCTCTCTTGATGGTGTAGAAAACCCAGACAAAAATGGAAAAGTATGGCTATGACAATGGATCAATAGCTAGACCAAGAGTTGATATCTAATGAGATCTTTAAGCAACAAAAGGTGACAAATGAATGGGAAAACCCTTCTATTTATAACAAAATATTGAGTTAGTCTAGATATTGGTGTATAATTAAAATATTATTAACCAAATCAAGATCCAACTTTTATGGAATA
Source organism: Pinus albicaulis (assembly GCA_034641835.2). Taxonomy (NCBI): domain Eukaryota; kingdom Viridiplantae; phylum Streptophyta; class Pinopsida; order Pinales; family Pinaceae; genus Pinus; species Pinus albicaulis. The sequence goes on from JAXQQM020072530.1 coordinate 241,248, forward strand.
TTTTATTATATTTGTTGGAGGGAAAAGGAATTTTACTTGAGTCAAATCCCCTTATTTGTAAATAATAAATAAATAAATGTTTTATTTATCATTTTAAGGATGTGGTTGGGTAATAATAAACAAACAAATGATTTATTTATCATTTTAAAGATATGGTTGAGTAATAATCAAATAAATAATGATTTATTTAATTATTTATGGGTGATTTAGTTATATTTAACAAAGAATATTATTTAATAAGGTTTAAATAACTAATCTTTAGGAAATAATAAGATAAATAATGATTTATCTAATTAATTTCCTTGTTTTGGGTTAAACATAACCAGGAATATTAATCAAACTGTTGTTTAATTAATTATTCCATGAGGAAAAACAAACAAATATGGATTTATTTAATTTTTCCTCATGGGGTTTCCTGTTTAGACCATAAACAACTTAATAAAGGTGATTTACTAAGTTATTTTTCATAGTGAATGCGATTTTACTTGGGGTAAAATCGGTCTTACTTGATGTACTTGGGTCCATCTAATACCAATGGATTAGATGACCAAAAAATGGTGTAACAATGATGACTAGAGTTGAAATGGGTCTACTTTTGACGGACACATGGGTAGCCAAAGTCATGTACATTGACATGAGGGCATGGCGGGACATTATGTGGAGACATTATTCAAGTGCACTTACTAGGTACGACTTGTGAGAATCATGGTGTCAACCAGGATTTTGAGTAGGATAGATTGTTGGTGCTACAAGGAGATCTTTTACAGATGGGCTGATGGATGTTGTTCACTTTGAGCAATAAGACATTGGTTGGAATAACAGCCTATGAGCACATTCATATGATTTGTAGGGTGAGAAAAACTTGTGGTGGCACTCATGGCCAATACAAGTATGCTTTCCAACGCTTTTGATAGGATGATGCATGGGAGTTCATGATGGAATTTCATTCTTTGGAGGCTTCATACTATAATGATCTTGCAGTATCTAGTTCACTAAGGAGCTAAGATCGAGATTGGTCTTGATTTTGTTGCACTATGGGATGCATACCTTTGAGCACATTTATGGGATGTTTTTATAAGGATTCACTTTATGGAGATGATCAATGGGACACTTTGGATCTTAATGGAGATGCAGTGATGAGATGCCTTGGTGATATACACTTGGGCATGGGTTGAGCCTTCTTGACTTAACTTTGGATGCATATTGCAGATGGGATGAACATAGCTTCCTGGACCTAAATATGGCACATTTTTTAGAGGATGTTCTTGAATTTATTTGAGGAGGACCTTTCACATGTGGATGATTCTCGATAGTTGTGACTGTATTTTTAACAACACATGCATATTGGCATCATGGGTAGCACATTTTAGATAGAGATGGATTGCTGGATGAAAAAAATGTTGCAGATGAGATGAAGGGTGCTTCATGGACCTGAACATGGATTACTTTACACTCATACAGGACGGATGCTTGATTGAGTTGATGGATGTGACAGGATGCAAGAGGAACAACTAACGCAGGGTATGAGGATGTGCATTCTCATGATGAGAACATATGGTTGGACTGATTCACGGGGGCTTCACTATGGGATCACTATCATAGCACTTGGGTTCATATTGGGGGATATATAATGAGTAAAAAATGACATAATATATTGGGGGATATATAGGGGGTAAAGGGCTTTTATATTGCCAGGTATAAAAAATGGAGCTCAAAATTAATGAAAAAATATAAAGGGGTATAAAAAATATTAATGAAAAAATGGATACCTACAATATATAGTGAAAGTAGGGGGTTTTTAAATTAGGAAGGTATATTGGGTTTATATTGGTAGGGGGTTAATTAATGTTATTTTTAAAGGTATTTTCCAATATGTACTCAAATTAATGGTATTGTTTAATATGCTATGATTGCATGTGATATGTTAGAGGTTCATTGAGTGAAACCCTCGTGGACTGATTACCCGACTAGTTTAATTTATGAGGGCTATAGCATTGTGTAGAGTTATGCTGGATACATAACAGGTTTTGTTACGTTGAGTTGGTTGGAGTACTTGATGCAGAGATTCACATGATATTGATGATATATGATGGGTTGACACGATATATGTTGCAGCAGCCTGTGGCCATGATGGAGAGATTGACTTCCCACGATGGTATAGAACATGGTGATTATGATGGATGTGTTGATGATCATGGATTGAGAAGATATTTCCCTTGGATATGTTATACATGAACCTTGATGGTTTATGTGACGATATTATGTGATGATACATCGGGACAATATATTACGACGATAGGATGCGACGATGATGGTAGCACTCTCGGGGACGATAGTCTTATTTTAAGTGGGGGAGTATGTAAGACCCAGAAGTCAAGGATGATGACCAAGGGCATTAGAAGCATTCGATGGAAATGCAACGAATGGTAGTCGACGAAACAACGAAAACCTCAACATGTAAAAGGTCTGAAAAATCCTCCCTTGACATTCTTCCCAACTTGCCATGTCTTGTTATGCAGCTTCGACCTAGACCAATGTCTTGCCCCTCCCAATGTTTCATTGAGACCAACCAATATAATGCCCAAGATTTGATACCAACTGCAGCCCTATTGTTGTATTCCTCCTTCAATATTCAATCTTCAACAAAGCTCAAATCGCCCTTAATCGAGCTCTGATACCATCTGTCAAGAAGTGGTAGTGGTGCCAGTGCTTCACCCATGTGAGGGCACCCAAGGAAACGCGTTCGAGTGGGTTAGGTTGGGTAGTGTTTTATCGTGTGAGGGCGGTCGTGTCAAAAATGATAAGTGGTGATCGTGGGTGTGCATTGTGCACGTTCGGGCGAGTTGGGTTGTGTGGTTCGAGTAGTGCCGTTAGGGCGGGTCAGGTTGTGCCATCCGGATCGTGCGTTCGGGTAGGTCAGGTTGAGTCATGTTGTTCATGTCACGTGCTCGGGCAGGTCGGGTCATGTGTTCGGGTAGGTCGGGTCATGTTGTTCATGTTGTGCGTTCAGCTGGGTCGAGTCGTGCATTCAGGAGGGTCGGTTCGAGCGTTCGGGCGAGTCGGGTCGGGTCGTGTAAGGGCGACCATCTTAAAAATGCTAAGTTTTGACTACTTGTGTACCTCTTGCACGTTCGTGTGACCTGTTTTCTATTTTCTCCCTAGTGCCTTCGTTCTGGCAGGTCGGTTCTTGCCGTGTGAGGGAGCCCAAGGAAACGCATTCAGGTCAGGTTGGCCCGGGTCGTGTGAGGGAGGTCATATAAAAAATTCTAAGTTATGACCACCCCTATGCCTTGTGCATGTTCATTCGACCCATTTGTCGTTTTCTCCCTCGTTCCTTCGTTTAGGCAAGTCAAGTCGGGTCGAGTCGTGTGAGGGTTCCCAAGGAAACGCGTTTAGGTTGGGTCATGTCGTGTGAGGGTGCCCAAGGAAACGCGTTCGAGCGGGTCAGGTCGGGTCATGTGAGGGCGCCCAAGGAAACACGTTAGGGTGGGTTGGGTTGGGTCGTGCCATGTGAGAGCGCCCAAGGAAACACATTCTGGAGGGTTGGGTTGTGTCGTGTCATGTGAGGGTGCCCAAGGAAATGAGTTTTGACAGGTTGGGTCGGGTCAAGTCATGTCATGTGAGGGCATCCAGGGAAACACGTTCAAGCGGCTCGAGTAGGGTCGGGTGGGATCGTGTGAGGGTGCCCAAGGAAAAGAATTCGAGTCAGGTCAGGTTGGGTCGTATGAGGGCAGCCTTATAAAAAATGCTAATTTGTAACCGCCTGTGTGCCTTATGCACGTTCATGTGACTTGTTTCTGATTTTCTCCCTTGTGCCTTAGTTTGGGCAGGTCAGGTTGGGTTGTGTTGTGTGAGGATGCCCAAGGAAATGCATTCAGGTTGGGTCGGGTCGGGTCGTGTGAGGGAGGTCATATAAAAAATGCTAAGTTGTGACTACCCCTATGCCTTGTGCATGTTCATGTGATCTTTTTGACGTTTTCTCCCTTATGCCTTCGTTCGGGTGGGTCGGGTCATGTCGTGTGAGGGCGCCCAAGGAAACGCGTTCGGGCTGGGTCGGGTCGAGTCATGTGAGGGCACGCAAGGAAAAATGTTCGGGTTGGGTAGGGTCAGGTCGTGTGAGGGAGGCCATATAAAAAATGCTAATTTGTGACCGTTCATGTGCCTTGTGCACGTTCGTGCGACCCGTTTTTCGTTCTCTCCTGTGTGCCTTCGTTCGGGCGGGTCGGGTCACGCTGTGTGAGGGCGCCCAAGGAAACGCATTCGGGTCAGGTCGGGTTGAGTCGTGTGAGGGAGGAACACCTGTATTTTTGACATTGATCTAGAATCATGACACCTGTGTAAAATCTGAAGGAGATTTTTCTTCTTGGGACTATGATGGAAAAAACACTCTCTCACTTTTGTCAAATTCATCTCTGTTTGGTCAGAAACATAGTTTGAAGAAAAATTGGCCCTAGGTGTGGCAAATGATTTGTCCTTTGGAATGACTTCTTGGAAAATGATGGAGGCATGATAAAATTTCTCTTGACACCTTTGGGAGTCAAACACAAGGAAACACCTTCACAACACTCCTTTTCCTGTACCATAGAGTTCAAACCATCTTTTGATCAATTTGTCATGACAAACTACTTTTGACAAGTATGGAATCTGATCAAACAGTGACATCTTCCAAATCCTTTTACTTTTATCATGGAGTTTGGCTTACCATTTTATCTTCTCTGATGCTTCTGATAGTAGGTGACTGAAAATCTTGAATTTACCTTTCCTACTAATATTATTTACACCTTTTCCCTTTGATGTAATGAGGCATTCACCTTGGAAAACTTTGGGATGCTTGCACACAACAGCACTTTCACAATCCTTTATTTACTTTTATCATGGAGTCTAACTCATTTGTTTACCTTCACTATGTCATTTCTGCAATTGATTACTATGTTGGCACTCTATTGGAATTTATCAAATGAAAACCCTAGTTTTCCTTAAGACCAAATTGCTTCCCTTTCTTCTGGTGTGAGTTGTCTTCTCTTAGGAACAAACCAGCTACCTTATCAAAACCTTCTGCTGATGGAAATTTCAACACTTCTGCAAAAGTGTCAAGCTTTTCCACTACCTCATGTGCAGACTCTGAAACTGAATGATAGTCATCTTTAGAAATGATGACCTTGGAACATATGAAACCCTAATTTACCTAGTGGGGGGTTATTTGACTGAAAATTGGCTTGGAGTCTTCAAGTGAAAAACAGATTATTGGTAAAAGTGCTATATTGAAGATCCAAAATCCAATGTACTTGATTTATCTAAAGAGCCTACAGAGATAGTTTAGAGATCATCAATGCTTGAGGAACTTGGGGACCATGGGAATGAATTAGGCTATAGGTAACCCTAGATGGAAAGTGGAGTGATGGGCAAGGGAAAAACAGAGTAATGAGGTTGTGGGTAGGAAAAAGGATGGAAATGAGTGGCACAAGCCCATAAGGAGTCCTTTAGGAGTGGCAAGGTGACCATGGAATGGAAAAATGGTAGAACAATGAAATATTTTCTATAAGGAAAATGAAGGCAGTGAGATTTCTGAAACTCACAATATTCAAGGAATTTTGTTTTTAGAAATCTAGAACCAATAGTTAGTCATCTATAGATAGTAAAAATTACTGATGATTAATAGTGGCTCCACTTGGGGAGGGAAACTCCTTTTTAGGAGGTGTCCAGGACCTCAGAGTTCAAATATCTGAGTTTTGAATATCATTACCTTACTTGTACTTAGAAGATCCCTCTTCCTTCATTTTTTTGATGCTCTCTTGAAGCTATGATCTCAAAAATCTGAAAAGACATGATTACTTCAATATCAATTCTACCTACCCATCATACTTTTCCTAACATTTTTTCTTTCTACGGGTGCACTTGGACTAGAAAACACTTGATATTCCTTTCTTTTGAAAGCATAAAAAACTATCTACTTGTACCCTAATCACTTCCAAGTGTTCAGATTAAGTTGATGAACTCTTTTATTCTCTACCTAGTCTACTAATCTGTCAAGGTTATGATTTTTGACAAATTTTCTTCTCTAACCTACTGACATGAAATTCAAAATATGACCAAACCAGAATTAAGCAATCTGATTTTCCATGGGTTGTGGAATTTGGACAAGATGCACACAGACATTATATTTGTTCAATCAAAAACTAGAAAACATGAGGGCTGTGATTTAGAATTGGTTTTGCATCCCTCTCATTTTTCTTTGGTTCAAATTTATGCTTTGGGAACCAACATATTTCCTAATCTAATCTAATGACAAGCCAAGCTTAAATGGTTTGACAAGTCTTCTTTCACTAACCTATAAGTGGAAATTTAAAACATGTTCAGCCATGATTAGGCTAGATGACTGAAAAAGACTTTCTTTTTTAAGTAGTGGCATTTAGGCTTGCACATTTTCAGCAATACACTTTTTTGGTATGGATATGTACCTATTATTTTTCCCGCCCTCTTTTTCTTCTTTTCTTTGCTTTTGTGTCTTTTCTAGATTAGCATTTTAAGGCTAAAAACTAGAAATATGCTCATAGTGTTGAGCTTATTTGCATACCTATCTATCCTAATCTAACTTACATATGATATTCATTAATTTGGTGAAATATATTTTCCAATATAACCAATCAAGTAGATGATTCCATGAGTGATATTTGTTTAGCTCTTTGAGTGTGCTGAAAAAATCAAAAGGCCACTCCCACCTCACTTGTGTTTGAACAATAGTGCCTAAAATTTTCTTTAAACCTTGCATCAAACTGTTTCTGACATATTTTACTCCCTCCTTAAATGTATCTAAGAAATCAATAAAGGGATCTTGAAACAATACCTTGCTCTAAGGATTTGAATAACCTTCACCCCGGACTACTTCCTCCACTTGGCTTAGCTTGGGACTCTTTTGGAAAATAAACTCCACCTCTTCTTCATGATCATCTGTACTGGAAACCTCATCATATATTGCAATTTTGTCCTCTAGCAAACCTGATATGATTTGATTAAGTGGGCTGAATTTTATCTGAATACCATCATTAAGAGCATTTTCTGGCAATAGGTCTTCCTGAGAAGGTAGTGCATCAACTCTCTTGTGATTATCAATTTCCAAGCCTTCATCTGCAATTTGAAATTCAATGAAACTTGGTGGCTACAAATCTAGATCTGAGGAGAATTCTATGACACAAATGATTTCCTCAATCATTTCAGGAAAAGGTTTCTCATTAAAAACTTGCTCAAGAAGTTCATTATCTTCCCCAACCTCAACATCAAAACTGAAAGACTGCTGATTTCTAATCACATGAAATTTATTTCTGATGGAATGAAATGAAGTAGAACAAAGATTCAAAGATCTTTCACTTACTTCCAAATTTTCTAGACATTCCTCATCAGTGTCATAGCTAATATGTATTGGCTGATTACTATTTTCAAGTTGATGAAACTGAACTTTATCCGACAAGCCAACTGTTGATTTCTCTACAAGATTACACTTTGTTTGGAGAACATAACTACCATCATACTGATCAAAATTTGGAAAATCATCGATATAAGTAAATGTCACCAATCATACATATTGGATTATTAGATCGTTTCTCCTTGAATTGATCTACAAATACATTTTCTAATATGTGGTAGCTAGGATTAGCATGAAAATAAATAGAAATGTTTTGTTCACATTAAGGTTTAGAGGTTGGTTGTATGTTTAGAATCTTATTTATTTCCTCTTGAGTTAAAAGAGGAGGAATTTTCTCTTTTTTTGGATAGAGCCACAGTAGTTCTCTTTTTCTTGTGAAGGCTAATTCTGAGGTTGAATTTCTTCTTGAGCCTCACCTAGAAGAGATGGTGAAACATCACTTGTCCCTTGGGAGAGATCATGTGGGTCTTCCTTTGTTTCCTGATTGATTTCATCCTCAAACAAATATTCTTGGTTGTCATGACAGTTAACTTGAGTAAGAAATGCATGCATCTCTTCTAATAGACTTTCAGGATGTCAATTTCCCAAATATTCATCAATGTTTACAAGGTATTGCATGAGGTCTTCAGGTTGATCACAACAATTTTTAGCTAATGATAAACATGAAAAATTTTCTTTATAATGTTCATAAAATACCTTGTGGAAATCCTTTAAAGAAAATAAACTTCCAGGGTCTAGGCCTTCATATCATTCCCTTGCCTTACCTTCTAATGTGCCCATGAACATTTTCATGAGCCAGTCCTCATGCCATTCAACTTTAACTTCCATATATGTATATTAAATTTGATGAGATGTAACATGGGGTCATCAAATTTTTCATCTTGAAACATAGGCAGGTTTGAAACCCAATTTATCTGAGGCATTTTGTGTGGGAATCTAGGGATATGATCTCTGTTCATTGGAGCATATCTCCGTTGTATCCTTTAATCCATATTTGTTAATAAAAAGGGTCACTACATCTTTTCAACTAGTCTAGAGTCTTCTACCAGTGGAGTTTTTAGGTCTATCGAGAGTTGTGGAGTCGCTAGGTGGATGATTTGAATTTTTTTGTCCACCATCTGCAATATTAGGATTAATTACTGCATTCCTAGGGGAGTTTGTGAGAAATAGTGGGGTCAAAAGGGCTACTGAAGACCAATGGAGTCACCAGGTGCATGATGTTTACTATTTTAAGGATGTAATTGTTGGCCACCATCAACAACTGAATACCAATCTAAGGATGTTTTGGTTTTTCCGAGTTCTTAAGGATGTCTAGGATGTTACTGACTCAGGTCCCACCATGATCGCCATTATGTTAGGTCCCTGAAATTTGTTAGATTGGCAAGACCAAATGTATATGGGTAACATCAAACTAGTATTTGGAGTCCTATGACCTAGCCTTCTTGGAATTAGAGAGAGCTCTCTCTATATTTGTGTAAAGGATGTGAACTTGATTGATTTTAGGGGTTTTATATTAGGCTAGTTATAGGGATTAGGGTTTGTTTATTTGTTTGTTTGGTTGGATCAAGAAGATCAGATAGAGTAACAGAGGTTTAAACCATTGGGCTATGGAGTCTACAAAAGGTCTTGAAAAGTTTAATAATGGATCAAGGGTGTATCACAGGGCAAGTCTAACAAGGTCAAATGGATCTAAAATCTTATATGAGTGAAGTGAACATCAAATTGTGAACATAGTAGGTGCAAAAGGAAGTTAAGAATCCTTTGAAAAATACTTTAACAAGAATGACCTTTAAAATCACTATGCATGAAGAAATAATCAAAGACAGGGCATACTAATAACTTCTTTGACTAAACCCTAACAAGTAAACATTAAGGCAACAATTCAATGAACCATAGAGAGAAAAAAACATGTTAGTCCTCTAGTGCTTTCACCTTCGAGCAAAGAAAAAATTTAAGATAAAAAAATAGAAGAGATTAAAGAATAGGGAACTCCTAAATTCATTAATCAAACTATAAATACATCCAAAGCAACCATTTAAGATGAGAAAAAGGGCATGGAAAATCATAAACCTCTTTAGCTAAACCTAATTAGCAATAATTCAAATCAAAGACCTTAAAAACAATGTTTAAGTTACATCAAAGAGCAAGGCTAACCATGAACTACTTTGATGTTGGCTTTATCAAATCATATTTAAGATAAACAAGCATAAGTGGGAATAGAGAGCATTCAAGGATTCTCTAATCTAACCTAGCAGAGGAAAACATACAAACAATAGGAAGCATACAGTTATAAGGTGCCTCTAAACAACATTTCTTAACCTAAAATCTCTGTCCTACTGCATGAGAAAGATGAGACAAAATGATAACATAACAGGGGGGGAAAAACCCTAGGTGGTGAACTTGTGCTCTGGGCGACCATGGAAGCTATTGTGCATTTGTGTCTTCTGACCTGTGTGCCGTGACCATTATCCACCTTACCTGCCGACCCTGAACTCTCATGATCGCCTATGTTGACATATGCTTGGAGGGTTTCTCTCGACCTATCCACTCACTATTTTCGTAACTGGCATTGATTCCCGCTTAATGCCTTCATCGATGGAGAACACTCACTGATGGTTCTCGATTTTCTGGAATCAACATGATTATTGTGGCTGACACTATTCTGACCAGACCCTCGTCCTCTGGAAACTGTTGGGGTTCGTTTACTGTTCTGATCGAGTCCTCATCTTCTGGCGACAGTTGGGATTCAATTTGTGTTTTTTATTAACAGTATTTGTCTTGGAGTTTGATATGGAAGGGGGCGAGGATGAGCAGCTTGTGGACTATTTGGAGGACCCATATGAAGACATCGACATTGGACCCTCTCGAATCGATTCTCCTCGGGTATGCAAGTCTCTTTAGCAGAATCAACTCCTTGCGGTATTTCTCCTGTGGTCTCTTATTCCTCGGTTCCCTCCCCTATCTCTTTCCATTACCTAGACTCATTCATGGTCCCTGATCTAGCCACATCCTCGCTGGCAATCCTACTGGCTGCTGAACTGGACATCATTTCACCGAACCTCTGACCTCCGTCTTGTTGATCAACGGTTGTAATTGATTTGAGAGTGCAAGCTTCTGTGATCCATAACATATTAGATTATAAATCTTCCAAGAAATCACATGGGAATTTTAGGATCGACGCGTTTTGAACTACCAACTGTAGTTCATCATCAGGATCTCTCCGAAGGGACAAGTGATGTTTCACCATCTCTTCTAGGTGAGGCTCAAGAAGAAATTCAACCTCAGAATTAGCCTTCACAAGAAAAAGAGAACTACTGTGGGAAAATTTCCAATATTGCATGGGAATTTTGACCTATCAAATTAATATAGTCTGGGTCAATAATTCTTTTGATGGTTTCTTCTTGTCGATATTTTTCCATTGATATATGGAACGCCATGTAATTCTTCACGGTTTGAGAGATATTCATGTTTGAATTTTGTACCCCAGTTAATGGGCTAAAACCCCATGGGGTTGGGGCATGGGTCATTGAAAATTCATAATTAATATTTTTTAAGCTCCTAAAATCCCTCCCACGTTCACTTGTTGAAGCCCCTCTCAACTTAATCATTTATATAAATTGTGATCCTCATTTCCTCATTATGTATGGGATTTGACCATCTGAAATAGGTCATTGTGGAATTTTCGCTCTAACATTTTTTTCTACGAAGGCTCAAAAGATGAAATTTTTATGAGGCGAAGCCAAAATCCTGAGGAAGCTGCAGTAAAAATTTCAGATCAATTTGCGCAATATTTTTGGAGATATGATCTGTGGAAGTAAGGGTTTTTGCAGGTTCCTGAAATTCATCTCAAAGAAGTGACCTTGGTAAAATCGTCATAACTCTCTCTATGACTATCGGATTGGAATTCCATAAGAATTGGAATATAGTGCATAGTTTGTAGTTTTCGCTCTATCAATGTCAGAGGAAAATGAAGAAAAAGTGACACGTGGCATGCCGTACAAGTGCGCTCTGCTGAAACAGTCCATAATTAGGGCGGTGTGGGAAATTGGGTATAGCTCTCTATTGAAGAATCGAAATTGGATTAGACCTATGGCATTGGAAAGAAGACTCAGAGGACTACTATAGTACTGAAAATCAGATATTGAGGATATGGAATAACATAGATACACCAGATTCAATATCGAGCTCCTAGAAGGCAAGAAAAAGCTAGATCATGTGTTGTCAAGGATTGCAAAGGACGAGACTTTCTACGGCAGAAAAGAAAAATAAGGTGCAGCAGAGGGTAGCATGAAAAGAGTAGCAACCAAGGTGCATAAAAACAACAAGAAGTTCATCATATGAATCCTTCAAGTGGGCAGCACTGCATCCAATCATTGTACTTAGTCATTGTAAATACATTATTGTACAAATTGTACTAGTGTCCATCTGCCAAGGGTTGAAGAGGCAGTGTTGGGAGGTCTAGGATCATCATTAGGTGGTTGTGTCAAAGTTGGGGTTATGGTCTAGTATATCTTCTTCTTCTACATCATTCTATATCATTGTAAAGTGGACCATTTTCCTTGGTACGGGAGTCCATTCTTCTTTTATTCTTCTATAGGGTGGTAGGGTGGTGTTAGGGTGAGTTGTAGCTCATTGGGTGTTGGGCCGTCTATTCAGTGACTACTGAAGAATCTCGAGTGTTGGAGCGTCCATCTAGTGGGAGCTCGAGAAGAATGCTTTTCTAGATTCTAGGAAGTTGGAGCTTTATTTTCAATTGGAGTTGAAAATAATTATTAGAAAAGAATTAGGTGGCTTTTGTACCGAAGTGGGTTTCCACCTTAAAAACTGTGTGCATTTGTGTTCCTATTGTTTGCTGCTATCATTGTACAAACACTGATAATAATTGAAGATTAACTAATGCTCTAATTGAAGGTAATATTGATTCATCCCCCCCTCTCAGTATTTCCAACAATTGGTTTCAGAGCTTGGTTCCTTCAATAGCAGTTTAACAGCTGGAAGGAGGTCATGGAGCATACTAAGAATGGTGTACCTCTATTCAATGAAAATAATTATGCACTCTGGAAAGGAAGAATGGAGGTCTATCTCTTGTGCATGGTTACGAAGTATGGGACACTGTTCAAAATGGATTTACATCAACCGCGAATGAACAAGGTAAGAAGAATTTGGCAAATGATGCAAAAGCAAAGAATATTATTATCAGTGGACTTATTGAATCTTCTTATCATAAGGTGTTGGGTTGTAAAACTGCCAAAAATGTATGGGACAAGCTTGAGAATATATATGCAGGTGACTTAAATGTCAAAGAAGCAAAGCTTCAAATCTATAGAGCAAAATTTGAGCAACTCAGAATGAAAGAAGATTGCAACATTGCTGCATAATTTCAATACGTTGATGAAATAACCAATACTCTAGAAGGATTGGGAGAGCGAGTTGACGAGAAGAATATTATACGGAAGATTCTTAGAATGTTACCAGGGAGATTCAACCCAAAGGTATCGGTCTTAGAATACAGTGCAAATCTGGACAAACTCAGCAAAGAGGAATTACATGGAGTTCTCATAGCATATGAAATGAGACTTGATGAAGAAGAGGGAACTTCACATCTAGAAACTGCATTCCTTGCATCTAAGAAAACCAATAAGGATAAACAACCTTCAATTGAAAATAAATGCACCTGCAAGTGTGAAGAAAAGGGAGATGATGAAGAAGGTCTTTCAGATGAAGAATATGCTTACTTCATGAGAAAACTACAAATTGGTAAGGGACAATTCAAAGGTAAACTTCCATTGATATGTTTCAGTTGTAATGAGGTTGGGCATTTTGTAGCAAAATGTCCAAACAAAAGTAATGGCAACTCAAAAAAAATGAAAGGCTTTAAGAAATTCAACAAGCAAGGATCCAAAAGGAACTTTCTCTCTAAAGAAGATAGCTCATCATCCGATGAAGACGATGATAGTGAAGAAGAATCCAATGAGAGAGTATTTTTTATGGCCAAGAACAATAAGCAAGAGGTATCAAACAACGAAGAAGAAGGATGGACCATAGACGAATTTTATGAGGAAGCAATCAAGATTATAAAATATCTCAAGGCGGAGAAGATCTATTCCAAAACTCTTGAAGAACAAGTTCAAGGTCTCAAAATTGAAGTTGAAGAACACAAATGCATTGAAGATTCACTTCAAAAGAAGTTGGAAGAAAGCAACCAAGAAAGGGAAAATTAGAAGCAGAAGTAGTCTCGCTGCGTGAGGAAGTGAAGAAAGGAAAAACTATCCAAAACTATGCCAACAGCTCAAGGGCATTGGAAAAACAAATCAACAATAAACAATCTTACAATGAAAAAATTGGCATTGGTTACAAAGAAGAAGAAATAGGACCTTCTACAACAAAATACAATGAACCTATGAGATCTGACATGCATGTAGACTTCATTGGACAATATTCGCAAGAACAGCCTTGGAAGACAATTCCTCGATGAAAATTTCCATCCAGGTACCAACATATTTTTTATGGCTACTGTTATTCATGTGGAAAATTTGGTCATAAAGCTGTAGAATGTCGCACGTACCCTAGGAACGAATACAATTCCAGGAGATCTGTCAAATATGAACCTCCCAGGGCTCAGAGAAACATCAATAGATTTGAACATTTAAGAAATAATATTGAATGTTACAAATGTCGAAACTTTGGACACATAGCCAAAGACTGCAGACTTGAAAATCCTCCAGAAGAATCTTCGAAGCCACAGAACGAACGAACATGGAAGAAGAAGAAGAATGATAATTGTGCTCTAGCTTTCAAGGCTCAAAAGAACAAAGATGTGTGGTATGTTGATAGCGGTTGCTCAACGCATATGACTGGAGATAGAAATAAATTTGTATCTCTGAAAGAGAAGAAGGATGGAACTGTGTCCTTTGGAAATGATGGATCTTTAAATGTTATAGGATCAGGTACTGTCACTCTCAGAAGCAAAGATGCTCTAGCCAAGAATGTTCTATTGGTTGAAAACATGAATCACAATCTGCTCAATGTTGGACAAATGTGTGATCAAGGACACACAATACTATTCAACTCCACGAAATGTGAAATCAGGAAAGGCGTGTATGGTGAAATTGTGGCTACAACAAGTCGAGCTCCAAACGACATATATGTTCTGGATGAAGCAACTAAAGCATGTCTAATAGCTAAAGAAGATGATACAATAATTGGTAGAAATGATGATCGACTAAATAAGAATTTTGCTACAAAGGTGCAAAGTGATTTTGAGATGTCTTTACTTGGTTGCAAATTGAGCATAGACGACTCATCTAAGGATGTGGATCAAAGGTTGTACAGATCTATGATTAGTAGTCTTCTATATGTAACAGCCTCCCGACCAAATGTTATGCAAGCAGTTGGACAAGTAGCAATATTCCAAGCAGCACCAAAAGAATCACATATTAAATATTCACCAGCATTGGAATATCTTCGCCAGAAGCTTGGGATTCTCCCAAGTTCTCATTAGATTTTCCTTTTTCAGAATATAAAGGGGGAGTGGAAGTGTGTACAGGTCTGCAGGATGGTTGTGTGTCAGCGGAAGTGGAAGTGTGTACAGGTCCGTAGGATGGTTGTGTTTTAGGAGGAGTTACCCTTTGCCATTTATGTCAAAGGGGGAGAGAATTCTGTAGGAAGAGGTGTCATGATCGCAGGGGGATTACTTGTGTGTCCATCAATGCTAAAGGGGGAGATTGTTGATTAGCGGTTGTCATTGATGTCAACCCAAGCAACACCAGGGGCTAACCCAATATTGCATGGGAATTTTGACCTATAAAATTAATATATTCATACCCTTTGTACTTGCTTAAATAATTATTTTGAAGGTATTTATAGCTGTAATCTAAGATTTATAGGAGTTCCCTCTTCTATGAATGCAGTTATGTGTGAAATCTTGAATGTTTTCTTATATTTGAAAGTGAAATCACTAGAAGTTAAATGAGTTTCTCGCCTTCTATATTTCATTGGAGAATTATGTCTTGAGATTATTATTTGCTGAAGTGTGGTTTCTAGAATTTATGGTTAGCCCTGTCTATGGAATGCCTCTTTA
This sequence comes from Pinus albicaulis, assembly GCA_034641835.2. Taxonomy (NCBI): domain Eukaryota; kingdom Viridiplantae; phylum Streptophyta; class Pinopsida; order Pinales; family Pinaceae; genus Pinus; species Pinus albicaulis. The sequence continues at coordinate 256,748 of JAXQQM020072530.1, forward strand.
TGTTCAGATAGTGTTTTAAGTCCCTTTGTTGAGAAGTACATATAATTAAAGATTCTTAACTGCCCTTAGTTCTACTTTTCATTCTAAACCATTGATGTCCATTTCATTTCACTTGAAAGACCTTGTAAATCCACTGGCCAAGTTAGATTTTCCCTTTGATACCCCTAATCCATTTACAAACTTGTTACAACTTCCACTTGACTCAATTTCCAAATGACTTAGAGATTTCCCATTTCTATCTATGCTGCCTAGACCATCATGTCCAACCAAACAATCAAATAAACTCATGCATCATAACTAGCCTAAAATCAACCCTTAAAAGTAAACAAGCTGACATCTTTGCAAAAAATTGAGAGATCCCCCTCTGAGACTAGGAAGGCTAGGTCCTAGAGCTCTAAAGACCAGTTTTGATGTTGCCTTGTCACTTGGCATGCCAATCTGCCAAATCTCAGGATCACAAAATATTGGTGATCACGGTGGGACATATCTGAGTAAATAGCAATGCCTACACATCCTTAAACATTCAGAAGCCCTTATATAATCAGAATATCCAGTGACTCTGCCACCTCATCACCATTACAACATAATGGCGATCATGGTGGGACCCTTTTTGAGTAAAATTCCCTAAGCAAGACACTCAGTATTCATCCAAGTGAACTATAGATTTCTTCAAGCACTCCCAACATAATGGTGATCATGATAGGACCTGTCTGAATCAATGGAAATCTAAGTAACCCTTAGAATTCTAAGATACCCTTATCAAACCTTGAAGAAATCAACTGATAATCCATAGAGTAAACTGTGTTTTATTTCACCACCTTAGCTAAGTGATGAAATCAAGTATAGGACACTCTTACAAACCATAGAACCATATAAAAAGCTCAGAAAACCCAAAACATTTCAGATTGGTCTTTAAATAATCATTGGTGGTGGACCATAAAACATTTTACCTTCAAAAACGCTAAAAATTTCCACCTGGTGACTCCACTAGCCCCAGTAGGCCTATTACTCCTCTATATATCCAGATTTCCTTAGGACTATGTTAACTAGCCCTAAGGAAGTTTAGAAACCTAGTCCCCTATTATAGAAATCACTGTGAGAGGAAAAATTTTAAAAACAATCCTAAAAACCTTAGCCTCTCTAAAATTTGAAAACTTAAATTTGGCTTCACATAGGGTCAATACTAGATCCCATCTAGATCCTAACCCTCCTACCATAGTTGATAATCTAGAGAGGATTTTGTGGCAAACTTCTAGATCTGGAAAATCAACTGCTGATAGGGCCATCCCAAGAACAAGATCTATCCCTGAAAATCTTACAGTCTTGAAAGATCCTCACTTTAATTTACTTTGTTGGGGTTCCCATGTTTTGGCCAGGTTGACAAGACCAAAAGATGAGACAACATAGAACCACTTTCAGACCTTAGGATCTAGCCCTCCTAGGTCCAGAGAGGGATCTCTCTATAATAGTCAAAGGTTTTATGTCTTTGAAGCTCAAATGTTAAGGTTTTAGGCTAGTTATAGGCACAGGGTTTGTTTGTTTGATTGTGAGTTTGGTTGTTGGGAATTAGGAAAGAAGGGTCCAACCTAAGGCAAGGCTGAGCAAAGAGTGACTTAGGCTAAGAGGGATAAATCAGGGAAACATCAAGACCATTGGGAAATGGAGTCAAGAAAGGATTTACTTGTGTTCAATGTGCAAGATTTCAGTTGGGCTAGTCATCTAGAGCATTTGGATCTTAAAGATGATAGTTGGAATGGGACATTTAGGACTGAAAATGAAAGGAGGAGAACCATCCAATTCTTTCTATAGATCAGGTCAGAGGTCATTTAACTCCAGACCTGCTTGGACAAAATCAAAGGCAATACAAGGGATCTTAGAAAAGCCTAATTGAGATGGAAAGATACTAGCGAGGCAGAGACAGGGTTCTAGACCTCTCAGTGCTCTCAACTCATCCAACTAAATCCTAACAAGAACATCTAAACATAAATTTCATCAATTCATACATCAGAGAGTAGGCAATGACATCCACTACACTGGTTAAATCAATGAAATCAATATTCAGATACACATAAAAGCAGAAAACATAAAAGGTTGGGAGAGCAGCAACATAAGGTACCTATCAAGGGTAAATCTTATGCCAAACTTCTAATGCGATCCAGTAGAAATGGAATGAAATGAAATCAAACACAGAGATAGGAAAACATCACCAGCTGCTTTAGATCATGATCCAAAGAAATGTGCTTGTCATATTAAAAACAACACCAATCAGGTACAAAATTTCCCACATCTTGAACATTCAATTTGAATACATCAAATCTCAACCTATCTTACAATATTACACAGAGAACTTGTCTCAAGAGGAAAATTCTTGCATTTCTCTGATATCTCATCAACAACCATTACAATATTTTCTCATGAGCTTTTATAGCTGGAGAGAAGCAGAAGAGGTAAATGGAAAAATAAATGATGTATTAAACACTTGAAAAGAAAGAGGGTCAAGGCCCATTCTGCTTAATTTCTGAGCATTTAATCCCTGGAATTCTTTGGGTGAAAATATGATCTCCTTTAGATCTCCATTTACTCCAGGCATGTCTTTGGTGTACTTTGGCTGCGGTGGCTTGTAGTACTTCTGGTGAGCAAAAAAAATGGAAATAAATGATAGTCGGGTCTGTCATGCTGTGAATCAAATGCTCTGGTAGTTCCGGTCTGCTGTCTGGTGGAAATTTCCTCAGGGGCCCGATGCATAATAAAAGCTGTATGGGCACCCTGTCCTTAATGAAGAAAAACATACTGCTGATGAATAAACCCTGATGTTACCTTTTACTTGTGCTCAGGACCTTTGATCGGTCCTCGGGGTCTTCAAATGGTGCTTTGCCTCTTTAAACTGCAGATTTAAGGCTCAAGATTTTCTTTGGGGTGCCTTAATCCCTTTGATTTGTACTGAAACACTTTGCCGCTCCATCTCTGCTTCTGTCAGGTTAGCTCGAGCTTTAATAGTTCTAGAAGGTTTTCCAAAGAGTTTTAAACCTTGTTCCTTTAAATGATCATCCTGTCTTCACCTTCCTGGGTCTTTTCTCATAAATTCACCCACTGAAGATGATCCTCCTTGATTTCTCTATCACTGTAACAGAGGCTGTGAATTATGGCGGTATTTTATCATTTACAACCCTGCAAAACATGAAAACTATGAAGAAAACAATGGATGGGGTGGCAGATGATGTGGATAATGAGCATGATTGTGCAGATGATGAGATGGAGGGAAAAACTCGCAGAGAAATGGTGAACAAATGCTACGGTGGAGGTGAGCGGTCTACGGAGTGAAATATGGATGAAAAACCTTAAAAACATGAAAAGAGCCAATTTTATGTAATGAAATGGCGATTGTACGATGAATGCACATGGGGGTGACGTGGCGAAGCCCGGGCGGTGGCGGAATATTCGACATTGGAGAGGGTGAATCCGGGCCATCGATCTCAAAGGAAATCAATGGTTAAAAATGCGGCGAAGGGCGATGACAGTGGGCCAGGGGTACGGCAGCTATGGGTTAATATGCGTGCAGCTTTGACGAATGATAACTGTCGGATGGGCGATCAGAGATCGAATGGATATTACACATATCGCTCCGCGGCTTGGTCTGAAATATAATGCGCGATGGGATGGCGGTTTTACCGTCGTACAAAGGACACACGGCGCGTGATGAGTGGAATCGCTGGGCATTGGAGAGAAACCGTCTGCCACGCATAAGCGGTGCAATGGAAATCGACGGGTTTGGAACAGTGCACGGGCGGGGATCACCGGCGGGAGGACTATGGACCATTAGATCAACTTGAAAAGGACGGCGATGGAACATCGTGGGAGATGAACCAGGAAACATGGAGATCTACAGATTAAACAATGGCCATCCGATCTGTCAAGATCGACGGTCGAGGGTGAGCCTGATGAACAAATACGATGAGTGCCCTTCAGTGTTGAGGCTTGGTCACAGCGTTGGGTTTTGTGGAAGGTAATGGAGCGCGGGGCTATCAGAAGAGGGCTAGGCCTGATATAAGGTTCAAAGTGGGTTTTTAAGCCTTTTCAATGCATTTTGAAGCCTTATAAGGGTAACGATAGGAAGATAAATAGTGAATCAGGCTAAACCAGGGACATGGGTAGAATTTGAAGGGGATTTTTGGGGATTGACAGGAGAAATAGAGAAAACAAGGGGACTTTGACAAAGGGGGTAAGGGACTAAAATGAGGGCATTTGCAGGGATATAAGGGGGAAAACGGGCCCTTTGAGAAATGGATTAGCAAGGGGAAACTGTTTTAGGCATAACACCTAGAGACTTCAAGGGTGATGGGTTTTCAGGGAAAAGGCATCCCTTGAAGGCTCCAAAACACTCCAGCCCCCAGCTTGCTTGTCAAGAATTTAATAGGGGGGCTAACAGTGGCTCCACATGGGGATGGCTTCTTCTTGAAGGAGTCAAGAATTCAGAGAATAGATCTTTGGAGTAGGCCAGTTGCCTGCTGCTTAGCACATCCTTTTCTTTAGATCAGCCGCCACTAACCATGAAGACATTAAATCAGCAGTAACATTCTCCCATACAGCTACCTACCTACACTATGGTCCTATCATTTTCTCTTCTGGGTGCATTTGGACTTGCAGACCCTTTACATCATCAAATTTTACAAACAGGAAAATAAACCTATTCTACTTCTACCCTTATTTCTCCGTGAGACCAGATTAGGCTGTTGGCCTCATAGTTTCTCTACCTAATCTACTATCTGCTAGGATTACACTGTCTAGTAGATTTCTTCTCTACATTCTAAAACATAAATTGAAAAACAGTCAAACCAGGATTAGACTGTCTAGCTTGCTGGACTTTGTAGAAATTAAAACAACTAAATACATGCTCACAGGCTGAGCTTTATTGAGATTTCCTACCTACCCTACTCTAACTGGAAATGTCTGATGTTCTAGGCGATACAATAATGCCAATGCAGCCAATCAATCAGTAGCAAAAAAGGATATGAGAATTGGCTGCCTGTCAGAGATAACCACAGGGTGCTCTGCATGTGGTTCTTCAAAATTGTGGTCGCCATTAGTAGCAACCCTTCCTGATGAATCTGGCCCGTGCTGAAGATCAATGTTGGAGTATTTGAGCGAATTAGGGCGTCTATGTATTCTTCTATAGGATCGACGAACACCTGATGTACACATTCTACTTTTAGGCCTGCCATGACTGGTAGGCTGTCTACGTCCCGGGCAGCTTCGTTTATTGCATTTTCCACTACATCTTCAAAGTGGTTCTCGAGATCCGGATCATCTTCTTCTTGTACGTCGAAGAGTAGTGGAATTTATTCTCTTTTAGGGGGCGGGAGACTTTCTAAAAAGGCTCTGGGGTCTCTGAACTGGTATGATTTTTCTTGTGAGTTCAAGAGTTCAATTTCAGCTTCATACCTTTCAACCACCAATTCTAAGAAAATTTTCTTGAGCACGGGTATGAATTTTGAGCTGAGAATAATAGCCCCTGGAAGGTCCTCCACTTTCAATTCTACCAAGTCACTCGAAATTGTATCACGACACTCTACTATGAAACTTGGATGCATTTCTGCAAACCGTTCAGAGTCTTCCATTAGTGAAGTGACTTGGTCTTTAGCATGGCTGATGATGTACTGCGACATGGTCTCCCAGTGGAGTCTATTGTGAAACCAAGTTAATCAGCAGGTCTACTGATCACCAGTGGAGTCTTTTCATTTAGGAACAATGGAGTCGCCAGGTGGGGGGTTTTAGGGTATATCTAAGGGGTTACACTGTCCACCACAGTGCTCAGGCACTATCACCTTTCAAGAATAACCTCGCAACAAAGAAAAATCCAACCACAGATTGACTGGGAGGGAATTTACCAGATATGTCACCTCCAAAAGAGGGTGAGATCCGGAGGCAACCTGGCCCTGTCCAGGCTCTGTCTAAGAGTACAGTACAACACAACAAATGACACATAGGTTGTCCAAGAAGAGGTGTGACTAACTGCCAACCTAACCAGAGTTCTAAGTCTCTGAGTCTTTAAAAATGTTTAAGGTGAAATGCACTCAAATTCCCCAATGGAGTCGCCATTATGTTGGGGTTCCCATGTTTTGGCCAGGTTGACAAGACCAAAAGATGAGAAACATAGAACCACTTTCAGACCTTAGGATCTAGCCCTCCTAGGTCCAGAGAGGGATCTCTCTATAATAGTCAAAGGTTTTATGTCTTTGAAGCTCAAATGTTAAGGTTTTAGGCTAGTTATAGGCACAGGGTTTGTTTGTTTGATTGTGAGTTTGGTTGTTGGGAATCAGGAAAGAAGGGTCCAACCTAAGGCAAGGCTGAGAAAAGAGTGACTTAGGCTAAGAGGGATAAATCAGGGAAACATCAAGACCATTGGGAAATGGTGTCAAGAAAGGATTTACTTGTGTTCAATGTGCAAGCTTTCAGTTAGGCTAGTCATCTAGAGCATTTGGATCTTAAAGATGATAGTTGGAATGGGACATTAAGGACTAAAAATTAAAGGAGGAGAACCATCCAATTCTGTCTATAGATCAGGTCAGAGGTCATTTAACTCCATACCTGCTTGGAAAAAATCAGAGGCAATACAAGGGATCTTAGAAAGGCCTAATTGAGATGGAAAGATCCTAGCGAGGCAGAGACAGGGTTCTAGACCTCCCAGTGCTCTCAACTCATCCAACTAAATCCTAACAAGAACATCTAAACATAAATTTCATCAATTCATACATCAGAGAGCAAGCAATGACATCCACTACACTGGTTAAATCAATGAAATCAATATTCAGATACACATAAAAGCAAAAAACATAAAAGGCTGGGAGAGCAGCAATATAAGGTACCTATGAAGGGTAAATATTATGCCAAACTTCTGATACGAGCCAATAGAGATGGAATGAAATGAAATCAAACATGGAGATAGGAAAACATCACTCGCTTCTTTAGATCAGGATCCAAAGAAATGTGCTTGTCATATTAAAAACAACACCGATCAGGTACAACATTGCCCACAGCTTGAACATTCAGTCTGAATACATCAAATCTCAACCTATCTTACAATATTACACAGAGAACTTGTCTCAAGAGGAAAATTCTTGCATTTCTCTGATATCTCATCAACAACCATTACAATATTTTCTCATGAGATTTTATAGCTGGAGAGAAGCAGAAGAGGTAGGTGGAAAACTAAATGCTATATTAAACACTTGAAAATAAAGAGGGTCGAGGCCCATTCTGCTTAAGTTCTGAGCATTTAATCCCTGGCATTCTTTGGGCGAAAATATGATCTCCTTTAGATCTCCATTTACTCCAGGCATGTCTTTGGTGTACTTTGGCTGCGGTGGCTTGTAGTACTTCTGGTGGGCAAACAAAATGGAAATAAATGATACTTGGGTCTGTCATGCTGTGAATCAAATGCTCTGGTAGTTCCGGTCTGCTGTCTGGTGGAAATTTCCTCAGGGGCCCGGTGCATAATAAAAGCTGTATGGGCGCCCTGCCCTTAATGAAGAAAAACATACTACTAATGAATAAACCCTGATGTTACCTTTTACTTGTGCTCAGGACCTTTGATCGGTCCTCGGGGTCTTCAAATGGTGCTTTGCCTCTTTAAACTGTAGATTTAAGGCTCAAGATTTTCTTTGGCATGCCTTAATCCCTTTTCTTTGCACTGAAACACTTTGTCGCTCCATCTCTGATTCTGTCAGGTTAGCTCGAGCTTTAATGGTTCTGGAAGGTTTTCCACAGAGTTTTAAACCCTGTTCCTTTAAATGATCATCCTGTCTTCACCTTCCTGGGTCTTTTCTCATAAATTCAGCCACTGAAGATGATCCTCCTTGATTTATCTATCACTGTAACAGAGGCTGCGCATTATGGCGGTCTTTTATAATTTACAACCCTGCAAAACATGAAAACTATGAAGAAAACAATGGATGGGGTGGTGGATGATGTGGATAATGAGCATGATTGTGCAGATGATGAGATGGAGTGAAAAACTCGCAGAGAAATGGTGAAAAAATGCTACGGTGGAGGTGAGCGATCTGCGGAGTGAAATATGGATGAAAAACCTTAAAAACATGAAAAGAGCCAATTTTATGTAATGAAATGGCGATTGTACGATGAATGCACATGGGGGTGACGTGGCGAAGCCCGGGCGGTGGCAGAATATTTGACATTGGAGAGGGTTAATCCGGGTCGTCGATCTCAAAGGAAATCAACAGTTAACAATGTGGCAAAGGGCGATGATGGTGGGCCAGGGGTATGCCAGCTATGGGTTAATCTGCGCGCAGCTTTGACGAATGATAACCATCGGATGGGCGATCGGAGATCGAACGGGTATTACACATATCGCTCCGCAGCTTGGTCCAAAATATAATGCATGATGGGATGGCGGTTTTGCCGTCGTACAAAGGACACGCGGCACGTGATGAGTGGAATCGTTGGGCATTGGAGAGAAACCGCCTGCCACGCATAAGCGGGGCGATGGAAACCGGCGGGTTTGGAATAGTGCATGGGCGGGGACCACCGGCGGGAGGATTGTGGACCGTTAGATCAACTTGAAAAGGACAGTGATGGCACAGCGTGGGAGATGAACCGGGAAACACAGAGATCTACAGATTAAACGATGGCCATCCGATCTGTCAAGATCGACGGTCGAGGGTGAGCCCGATGAACAAATACGATGAGCGCCCTTCAGTGTTGAGGGTTGGTCACAATGCTGGGTTTTGTGGAAGGTAATGGAGCGCGGGGCTATCAGAAGAGGGCTAGGCCTGATATTAGGTTCAGAGTGGGTTTTTAAGCCTTTTCAATGCATTTTGAAGCCTTATAAGGGTAACGATAGGAAGATAAATAGCGAATCAGGCTAAACCAGGGACATGGGTGGAATTTGAAGGGGATTTTTAGGGATTGACAGGAGAAATAGAGGAAACAAGGGGACTTTGACAAAGGGGGTAAGGGATTAAAACGAGGGCATTTGCAGGGATATAAGGGGGAAAACAGGCCCTTTGAGAAATGGATTAGTAGGGGGAAACTGTTTTAGGCATAACACCTAGAGACTTCAAGGGTGATGGGTTTTCAGGGAAAAGGCATCCCTTGAAGGCTCCAAAACACTCCAGCCCCCAGCTTTCTTGTCAAGAATTTCATAGGGGGGCTAACATACTTCATACAAAGAACCTATTTAGAAATAAGTCTCAAAGTGATTTGAACCAAGATTAATTTGAAACCACAAATTTGCAATTGAGCTTTAGCAGAGAAGCCTCACCTACTACTCCACCTGATTATCAGCTTCTCCATCACTTTAGCTCCTTCCATAACAAAGCTTCTCATCATTAGCTTGTTGGCCCAAGTGTTTCTTCCACTCCTATCCACACATACACTGTTCAAAGCACTCCAAGTCAACCCATTTTCCCTCTTGTAAATCCCCCATTATTTCCTATCATGGGAGCATGGTATGCTCCACTAGTGTTACCACAACCTTTGGTTCCTTTACCCAATGATTACCAATCCAAAATTCCCCATTTCACTCAAAATGAACCTACTACTACTCAACAACATGTAGATAAGATGGATGATGCTTTTGACTATATGGAAATAGAAGAAGAGACCATTAAGATGATAATTTTTGCTCAAATTTTAGGAGGAGAAGCCAAAAAATGGTTCAAAGGCTTAACTCCTCACAGCATAAATGATATCCCTTCTTTATATTAAACATTCAAAAACAAATGGGAAATTAAAAAGAACCCTCTCCACATAGTGTCAGACTATAATAACCTCAAAAGAAATAATGGGGAAAGTGTCCAAGATTATTGCACTAGATTCAACAATGTGTATAATGCACTTCCCCCAAACATGAAACCTCCACTAGGCCTAGCCTTAGCTAAATTTCCAGAAGGCTTTGATCCAAAAATGGCCTACCAGCTAAGATAACGAGACCCCTTGACTTTAGAAGATATGTAGAGGGGAGCCCTAAGTGTGGAAGAAAATATGATTGAGAAAAGAGCTAGGTTAAAAGCAGAGAAAAAAGTTACATATAGGGATGAAACAATGGCATCAACCTCATCATATGATGCCAAAATTGACAACTTAGTGAAGGTAATGGAGAGAATGCTTGAAAAGATAAATCGGAATGATAGAGTGCCTCATAGAGAAAATCAAACCAATCCCCAAAATAGAAATAGAAATCCAAATCTCAGAAGAGATCCTAATCAAGATAGGCAAAGAGATAATGACCAGAAAATTAGGCACCCCTTCCAACAAAATTATGTAGATCAAGAGGATGAAAGGGAAACTGAAAGGTTGGAAGAAAATCATGTAAATCTGATAGGATCTAACAGTGAGATAGATGTTTTTCTCACTGAAGAAGAACAAGGATTCTTCTCCTCAGAAAAAAACTGAAAACAACCATAAGGATTCTGAATATTACAAATTGGGATTTGAAAATGCAATAATGGAGGTACACAAACAATATAATCTTAGAAGCAAAGGAAACCTAGAAATTCCAAATGACAAAAACACTAGTGCTATTGTTAGGAAAACTTCAGAAAATCAGCCTAAGAAAACAGCAAGTAACACCATGGCAAAGAAAAATGATCTAAATAAGGACAAAAACAACCAACAAAGTTTTGAACAAAGCTGCCCTAGTACCTCTGCTAGTGGCCCTAACAAATATGTCCTAAATAATAGTTCAAATAAAATTCAGCGAATTAGAATTGCTAAAAGAGTTGTAAACGACAAAACACATGTAAATATCTCAAAAACAATAGTTCCTTTCAGCCTTGAGGGTGAAATTTCCAATATTAAAATTAGCATACCTCTAGCTGAACTAGTAACTCAGGATGTATACAAAAATCAAGTTTTGAAAGCTTTGAATTTAGGCAATGACACTGATACTTTAAACTTGACAGATGATAAATTAGAATTATTGTTTGCTCCTGAAGTTGAAGGAAAATACCAAGAAGGGGTTGTCCCTCCCTTTTATGTTATCTTGAACATACATAACGAAATATTGCACAATACCATGCTAGACTCAGGTGCTTCTCATAACCTTATGCCCAAAGTAGTAATGGAAAGCCTAGGGCTAGAAATTACTAAACCATATAAGGACCTGTATTCCTTTGATTCAAGCAGGGTCAAATGCTTGGGCCTAATCAAATATTTATGTGTCAACTTTGCACAAATTCCTGCTAAAAGTCTAGTTATGGACATATTAGTAGCTGACATTCCCCCTAAGTATGGCATGCTTCTATCTAGATCATGGGGAGCCAAACTTTAGGGGAGCCTTCAAATGGACATGTCCTATGCCACCATCCCAGTGTTTAACCAAACTAGAAGATTATACAGGGAGTCTCATATGAAATACATGGTGAGTAACATAGATAGTCCAAAAAATACTCCTATTTATTATATTCATTCATATTCAGATTCCTTTATCTTGTATAATGAAGATGAAATCAGCCAATAAGAAAAGGAAAACAAGAAAGAATTCAGTCCACCAGAATAGTCAAATTTTTCCTCAACTCAAGTACAAAACAACTCAAACTTTAGCAGCCTTGAATAGTAGAAAGGAAATGAAAATGAGAATGAAACACCTTGGAGAATAAATTTTGATGGCTCTTGTAGCAAACAAGGTTCAGGGGTTGGTGTATGGATACAGAACACAAACAAAGGATATTCCTATAAACTAGATTTTCCATGCACAAATAACATTGCTAAATACGAAGCCCTCCTCCTTGGCCTACATTTTCTCAAAGATTTGGGAGCTAAGAAAATATCAGTCCAAGGAGATTTTGAGCTAATTATTAGACAAATTAAAGGGGGGTATTCAACCAAAAACCCAAAACTCAGAGAATATAGGAATGCTGCCCTTGATCTCCTAAAAACTTTTGAAAAATATGAACTCATTTTCATACCAAGAGCTCAAATTCACCTAGCAAATGAACTTGTATTTGCTACTAGTAATTTCCAAATACCACATATAAATGAACAATTCAATGTAAAGGTAAAAAACAGGCCTACAATACCTAACAATGAAGACTATTGGTAAGTATTTGAAGGTGACAAACACATTGATGATTTTCTGCAATAAAAAAAAAGACTTTTCCATACCAACATCAAACACTAGCCATGAAGAAAACTGTTTAAATGATGAAAAAATCCCTGAAACAGAGTTGTGTTTTCCTACCAATAAAAATCAATCTGAAAATATTTTTGAGGTAGAAATAGTTGACAATACAGACCAAAAAGACCTGGAAGTTTTACAATGTAAAAATGATACAATACCAAGAGGTCTTACACCATTAGAACAACTATTTGATTTTAATGATGTAGCCAAAGAACCAAGAATGGAGCCTATAGAAACAAATATAGAAGAACATAACATAGGCAGCCTGGAAGAACCCAAAATGATCAAGCTATCCAGCACTCTTCTAGCTCATGTCAAACAACAATACATAGAACTTTTCAAAGAATTTAAATATGTGTTTGCCTGGGGATACAAGGATCTGAAATCATATGATACCAGCATCATTCAACACAAAATTCCTCTTAACAAAAATCAAAAACCTTTCAAACAAAAACTCAGAAGGATAAACCCTGCTTTATTTCCTTTAGTTGAGAAAGAAATAAGGAAAATGTATAATGTTGGGATCATAGTACCCCTCAGATATTCAGAATGGGTTTCCAGCTTAGCATTTGTCAGGAAAAATACTGGAGAAATCAGGCTCTACATTGACTTTAGAAATCTAAATAGAGCCTCCCTAAAAGACAAATATCCCTTGCCAAAAATGGATCACATACTCCAAAGGGTGGTTGGGTCTAAAATAATATCATTGCTGGATGGGTTCTTAGGTTACAATCAGGTGTTAGTACTCCCAAGTGATCAACATAAAACTACTTTCACTACACCTTGGGGTACATTCATGCATATCAAAATGTCATTTGGTTTGATGAATGTAGGGGCGACCTTCCCAAGGGCCATGGATATAGCCTTCTGAGAAGATATAGGCTATTTTATAATCATTTACTTTGATGACATTACTGTTTTCTCTAAAACTAATGAAGAACACTAATTCATTTAAGAAAAGTTTTTGAGAAAGGTAGGAAATATGGCTTATCTTTGAATACTAAATGGTGGGTGCTAACAGAGCAGTTGCGCTACGCTACTAAACCTCACATGTGGGGGGGGGGGAGAGGAGGAGGTTAGGTATGAACCCTTCGACCGACAGGGAGAGCAACAAACTTGCTCGACAAAATAAGAATGGTTCACCCATACATACTGAAAAGCACCTCCCCAGCTTGCTTTACCATTTACATGGTCTCCCAGAGACACTCTTTGGTCTCCAAGAAGGAAAGCTTCTTGGTCACATAATTTATAAAGAGGGAATCAAAGTAGACCCTAAAAGGATTGATGGCATATTAAAAATCAGCCATCCTAGAAACCTCAAAGAATTGCAATATTTCATTGGGAAGATAAATTTTTTAAGGAGGTTCATTCCCAACCTTGCTGAGCTATTAAGAAATAGCACAAACATGCTAAAGAAATAGATAGGTGTTAAATGGACAATACAAGCTAAAATTTCATTTGAACTAGTAAAACAAGCTCTTACTCAAACACCTGTTCTTATCCGTCCTGATTTCACCAAAGATTTCTACATCTTTTCTTTTGCATCTGAACATATAATAACTGCAGTATTACTACAAAGGAACATCATGGGGCAAGAACAACCAATATCCTTTTTTATTAGGGCTTCAAAAGATGCTCCACTCAAATATAATATCATGGAGAAACAAGTCTTAGCCTTGGTAAAAGCATTGAAAGACTTTAGAGTCTACATTTTACATTCTCACATCATTTCTTTTGTCCCACATACCGTTTTCAAGGAAATTCTAAGTCAAGACCCTGATGGTAAAAGGGGAAAATGGATTGCTATTATTCTAGAATATGACTTAGAGATCAAGCCCATCAAACTAATCAAAGAGCAGGGATTAGCAAAACTCATGGCTGAGTCAAAATTCCAAGCTTTAGATATGAATATGGTTGATATTTTGGAAGAAACAGGAGAATTCATAGCTCCATACATTGAAGACACTTTTGTGAATTCACCTTGGTATGCTGATATCATATATGTGCCGCGTTATCTGAAATCCCCTCCTTCTCTGTCTAAAACTAAAGCTAGATTTTTAAAACAAAAGGATTTAAATTATTACATATTAGATGGGGTTTTATATTGGAAGAATGTTGTTGGAATATTTCTTAAATGTTTTCTTGAGATTGATGCAGGAAAAATCATGCATGAGCTACATGAGGGAGAATGTGGAGGACATCTTTACTGGAAGACTACAACAAATAAAATCCTTAGATCTGGATACTATTGGCCCACCCTTTTCCCAGATACTTAGAAACTGGTCATGTCCTGCCATAAGTGTCAAATATTTTATGGTAAGAAAAAACTCCTTCCTTTACCCTTACATCCCATCAGTGTCAAGGCTCTCTTTCAACAATGGGGCTTGGACTTCATGCAACATAAGTGGATCCTCACTGCCACTGATTATTTTACCAAGTGGATAAAATCCATACCTTCTAGAAATGCTATTGACACTGTCATTATCAAGTTCCTTGAAACCAACATACTATCCAGATTTGGCTGCCCTAGAAAAATTATCACAGACAATGCTGCTGCCTTCAAATCTAAGAGAATGGTTGACTTCTGCCATAAATATGATATCAAATTAGGACATTCCATAGCCTACTATCCCCAAGGAAATTTATTAGTTGAATCCTTCAACAAAAGCCTTGTCAATATCATCAAAAAACTATTGGAGCAGAATCAAAAATCATGGCACAGTAAGCTTATTCATGCTTTATGAGATGATAGATTAACCACCAAGAAATAAATAAATATGTCTCCATATCAGCTGGTTTATGGCGTGGATGCAATCTTCCCAACATATCTAGGAGTTCCAGTCATGAAACTCATCCAAGAAGTACAATCTGAGGAAAATGATAGAGAATGATAAATCAGACCATTCATTTACAACAATCTAGAGAGGAAGTGTATAAGAGAACACAAACAGTCCAAGAAAGCATCAAGAAATTATTTGATAAAAGGACTAAAGAAAATGATTTCCAAGTTGGAAATATAGTTCTAAAGTGGGATTCTAGAAGGGAAGAAAAGGGAAAACATGCAAATTTGAAAATTTGTGGAAGGGGCCCTACATCATTCATTCTACAAGGGGTCATAATACATTCTTTCTGCAAGAGCTGAATGGAGAAGATATATTTGGATGTCTTGTAAATGGCAGGATTCTCAAGCACTACTTCTGTCAAGAGTCCTAGCTTCACAGTTTTATTCATTGTGTATAACCCAGTTGAAAAGAAACCATGAAAAATACAAAAAATGATAAAAAGAAAAGAAAAGGAAAAGAGGGTAGATTCAAAAGAGGTACGGCCCCATACCCAAAAAAGATAATTTCTGAAAGTGAGCAAGTCTAAGCACCACTACTAATTCAAAAGGACAACTTGTTCAGTCATTTAGCCTAATCATGTTGAAAATGCTTTAAATTTATGTTGATAAGTTAGTAGAAACACTGATTGATAAGATTATTTCAGACTAGACTTATTCAAAAAGGATAAGTTAGAAGAATATCAAGATACTGGTTCCACATGCTCAAAACAGAACCAAAGAGATAGATAAGGATGCCTTACAAAAATACAAATCATGGCCTTATCTTTCTAATTTACTTTTTTGCAAATAATTTTTGTGTGCAGCTTGTTCAAAATGCCACAACCATGGTTTATCAGACTGTATAATCCTAATTTGAACCATGCCTTGAATTTTTATGTCAATAGCTATAGAATCAAGATTGCCAAATAGTTTAATCTTGGCAGACAAGTAGCATAGGTAGGAAATAAAAGAGTTCAACAGTTTAATCTGGGCTATTGGAAGAAATAAGGATAGGATAGTTAGTTTATTTTCAGTTTCAAAAATAAAATGTCAAAAATTTTGCTAGATCAAATGCACTCAAAAGAAGAAAAAATGTTAGGAAAAGTAGGGTTGGGTAGGTAGAAATATTGTGTGAAAAGAATTATATATTGTAGATTTTCAAAAAGTTGTCTTTTTTCAGAGAAATATCAGAAAATAAAAAGAAGAAAAATTTTCCCAATGGATAAGGCACTGATCTGCTAAAACTTAGAGATTTCATAAACTGAGGTTTTGGACATCTTGAAAAGAAATTTGCCCTCCCCAAGTGGAGCCACTGTTACTCATCAGTAATTTTTCTAATATGAAAAGATGACTAAAATTGAAAAGCCTAGATTTCTAAAAACAATATTTCAAGAAACATTGTGAGTTCTAGAAATCTCACTAGTTTCATTATCCTACACCTAGCTGCTTCACTATAAACCTTGTCTTCTGCCTTCTCAAAGTCTGCCCTACTGTAAAGAAAATTGTTTTTTCCAGGCCTGATTTGCCTCATTTTCATTTCCTCACTTGCACCCTCATTCATTATTTTTTCCTACAAAATCCATTCTTCCTTTTTCCTCTCATAAAGACCCCTTCATTCATTATCTTCCACTAAAAAGGCTAAAAACCCCTGTTTTAGGCCAAAAATCTGATTATTTGTAAAAATGGCTTAATCCCCTTTGGGCTTAAGACCTCTGCTCCTTTCCTTCATAGAACCCAGGAGCATGACTATTCGCTTGACCCTTACCCCTTCAATTTTTTTCCCCCATGCCATTGTTTTCCTCCAAAAATATCTCCACAGTCGATCGCCTCAGATCCGACAGACACAACACTCCCATAACTCTTCTTCCCCTTAATCATCCTCCCATCCGTTTACCCCGGGGAGAAATCTCCACCATTGCTCACATCCGATCCAAATATTCTCTAAATCCCCACCTTTCAACCTCGCATATAACACATTCCCGCTACCCGACATAACTGCACACATCACCGCCTAGCCCACCTTCTACCCATAAAATCATCGCCCAATCCCTCTCCTCCACCTATAATCGATTACCGAATTGCACCCATTATCGAGTTTAACCTATGTCATAGATCTCCTTGCTAGATATCTAATGACCCATATACAATATCCCATTCATTCCTCTACCACGGTTTAACAAGCCATTTCTGCGCAATAAAAGGGGTTTTCAACCCACCACGTGGTAGACAATGAATGGTATCGCATCCGATCCATCCGAAACCGCTTACTGCCAATCAACC
Source organism: Pinus albicaulis (assembly GCA_034641835.2). Classification (NCBI taxonomy): domain Eukaryota; kingdom Viridiplantae; phylum Streptophyta; class Pinopsida; order Pinales; family Pinaceae; genus Pinus; species Pinus albicaulis. Next base: position 273,985 of record JAXQQM020072530.1, read on the forward strand.
GCGCAATAAACCATTAGTGGTTTTTCAAAACCACCTTTCTCATCTTCACGCCAAATTCAAATCCCCTCATGTTCTCGCCTGATTCCACCTCTGGAGCTCCTCCCATGCTTCTCCTTTTCCTCTGCAATCGCTCTCAAACCCTCAATAAACCCCTGAAAGGAAATTTAATCCACAAAATTTGCAGGTTTTAAGTTAACTTTGTTTTTTTTGTTACAGGTTTTTAAATGGCAGAAAATTCCAACAAGTTTCTCCCGCAATACATAAGGGACAAGTTAAGTCCTGGATGACGATCTAGGGGACTTAAATCAAACAGTGAAGATCAGAGGACCTTCTTTAGGGTGTGATCGATGATGAATCATGATCATTGGTTGATCATGAACCCTCCAGCACCACAAAGAAATGTGTCCCTGCACACAGTAAATGAATAACAGTTAGAAGAAATGATGAAGAAATGAAGACATAAGAACAAAGGGCTTGATCAAAGATTAAATTTGTCAAAACCAAGATTAGCCCTTCAAATCAAAAATCAATGATGAATGGGTAAAAGAAGTTGTTTAAAGCAGAAACAAGAGAAAAGGACAGTAAGGCAATTTAATTCAAGGTGAAATGAAAAATCAGGGCCTAAGATAGTTTATAAATTAAACAAGGAAACTTAGACCGAAGGCAACTTCGAACAAATCAGCATGGAAGCAGTTATTCCTCCAAAAGATCTAACAGCCACCTATATCATGCCTCCTATATATAAAGGAAATTATCGGTTGTTACAGAGTCAGAAGATATTTTAATATGTCAAGGCAGTTATTATAAAAGATAAAGATAGGCTTCAAAGTCAAACTTTTCACCTATATTTTCTTAGAAGTTAAGACAGAGTTATTAAAACAAAGAAGTATCTACACAAGTTCCTACCTTATGCCTTGCATGGTTTTCAAGGTTAGGAATGCATTTAATCTGTAGTTAATAACACTCAAACCCTAGATCAGCTCCACCTCCTCATTTTCTGCATAAATACTGCATTTGAACTCATTGTATGTGGGCATTTGGTGACTCTTTGAACTAATACATAGTTTTGCTAAAGTTGAAAGGAAATTGATGTTTTGGAACTTGTGGATGTCTTGACCTATTTGTTGATGGAGAAATCTCTGTCATTGGATCCCTGAGCTTGGCTATTGGTGAAGTACTCTACATTTTTTTTTTTTATTTCCTATTTCATTATGTTTCACCATTATTTGTTGCAGTAGAGTAAAAAGTTTAGGCTAAGAAATGTCTTTGAAAGCACCTTAGTTCTATTTACTCTTCACTGTATTTTTGTTTTCTTCTTCTAAGATATTCTAGAGAATTATTAATTTCTCTCTAAACTTCTTATGCTTGCTTATTTCTTGAATAGTTCAGTACAGTTGGTCTCAAGAATGATTTATGGTCTTCCCTGCTTACTTGCTGCCACTTAAAAGCTATTTCTGAAGTCTCCCTTCAAAGTACCATTGTTTAAAGTCTGCCAAAGAGGTTTTTTTCTGACCATGCCCTTTTGTACTCGCTTAAATAATTGTTTTGAAGGTATTTATAGATGTAATAATATGTCTATGAGTTCCCTCTTCTATGACTGCAGTTATGTGTGAAATATTGAATGTTTTCTTATCCTTGAAAGTGAAATCACTAGAAGTTAAATGAGTTTCTCGCCTTCTATATTTCATTGGAGAAGTCTGTCTTGAGATTATATTTTTGCTGAAGTGTGGTTTCTAGAATTATGGTTAGCCCTATCTATGGAATTCCTCTTTATGTTCAGATAATGTTTTAAGTCCCTTTGTTGACAAATAAATATAATTAAGGATTCTTAAGTGCCCTTAGTTCTACTTTTCAATCTAAACCATTGATGTCCATTTCATTTCACATGAAAGACCTTGTAGATCCACTGGCCAAGTTAGATTTTCCTTTGATACCCCTGATCCATTTACAAAATTGTTACAACTTCCACTTGACTGCATTGCCCAATGACTTGGAGATTTCCCCTTTCTATCTATGCTGCTTAGACCATCATGTCCAACCAAATAATCAAACAAACTCATGCTTCATAACTAGCTTAAAATCAACCCTTAAAAGCAAAAAAGCTCACATCTTTGCAAACAATTGAGAGATCCCTCTCTGAGACTAGGAAGGCTAGGTCTTAGAGCTCTAAAGACTAGTTTTGATGTTGCCTTGTCACTTGGCATGCCAATTTGCCAAATCACAGGACCACAACACATGTCACCTCGCCCCGGGTCCCACTTTCCACTACCCCTGACTCCATTCACATTGCGCCACCTATCCCCGGACTCCACCCCCCAAATATGCTCGTCGCTCCTCAAATCATTCTGCACCATTGATCTAATTACCCGAGATCCAACGGCCCAGAACGCATATCGTGTAAAAAGTTGCGATGGGTTTGATGATTCACAACCCACATGAAATAGGCAGTTTTCTGCCTACCACGCATCAATTGCCCAATGATATCGCATGCCCATCACCTTAAACCACTTACTGCCTTCCACCCACACGATAAACCACTCCGGTTTATCAAAATTTCTTTTTCACCTCCACGCCAAATTCAAAGTTCTTCCTGCCTCCATTTGAAATCCGACTGGTTCTGCCTCCGAAAACCTGCCTCCTACACCCTCTCCTCCTCTGTAATCGCCTTCCGACCACCCAAAACCCTAGAAATGCAGTCAATCCCGCTCCCACATTGTTTTTACTAAATTTTTTTGTTTTGTTCAGGTTTTTCATGGCGAAAAGGGTCCAAAATGCCCTCCTACAGTCCATAAAATATGGATGAAACCTTGGGTGATGATCCAAGGGTCTTAATCTAGAATTGGGGAGATCAGAGGCCTTCTCAGGGTTTGATAGATAGTGAAGCATGCTCATCGATGGATCATAAACCCTCCAACACACAAAGAAACACGTCCCTGCACACAGAAGACACAAAAAGTCAAGAAATAGCGAAGCAAAGAAAGAAAGGTTAAATGATTAATCTCATATCAAAAGGAAAATCAATGAGATTAATTCATAAAGCAAAGGTTAGAGCAGAAATTTAAGGCGAGCAGTGATTAAAAGGATAAAGGCGAAAGATCAAAGGAAATAAATTAAATAATTAAATATACCAAACAAAGATCAAAACAAATTGAAGAAAATATGATAAAGAGTAGACAACAAAGCATAAAGACAGAGTTTAAGGCTTAAGATAGAGATTAAAGATAAAACGAAGGATAGATTAACCTAAAACAAATTTGAATGACTCAGCTCACAATATTTATTCCTCTCAGAGATATTTTTAGCCACCTAAGTGCTTTGTTTTCTTCAAAAAAGCACTAAGCAGTTATTAAACTGAGTCAAAGATATTTATATCTGTCAAAAATTTATGGTAAAAGTTATGAATAGGCCTTAAAGTCAAAATATTCACCTATTTTTCCTTAGAAGTTAAGATAGAAGTTATTAAAATAGAATATTAGATGTGGATGTTCCCGCCTTAAGCCTTGCATGGTATTCAAGGTTAGGAATGAACTTACTCTGTAATAAATGATACTCAAACCCTATATTAGGCTTCACCTCCTCATTTGCAGCATAAATACTGCATCTGAACTCATTATCTTGTTGGAAATTGATGACTCTTTGAAGTAACACATAGTCTCTTTGAAGTTGAAAATAAATTGAAGTCTTGGAACTTGTGGATGCCCTGGTTTTTTTGTTGATGGAGGAGGCTAGATCACTGGATCCCTGAGCTTGGTTATTGATGAAGTGCTTCTAATTTTTTATTGTTATTTCCTATTTTCATTATGTTTCCATCTTTCTGTGTTGCAGTAGAACAAAAGTTTTAAGCTAAGAAATGTCTTTTGAAAGCACCTTAGTGCTTTTTATTCTTTATTGCCTTAATGTTTTCTTCTGTTAGGACATTTCAGAGAATTTTTAATTTCTCTTTGTACCCCCTGAGCCTATTTATTTCATAAATGGTTAAATACAGTTGGTTTCAAGCATGGTTTATGGTTTTCCCTGCTTACTTACTGCCACTTAAACACTGCGTTTTGAAGCCTCTCTCTAAAGTACCATTCTTTAAAGTCTGCCAAAGAGGTTTTGTTTCAATCATATCCTTTGTACTTTCTTAACTAATTGTTTTATAGATATTCATAACTATAATCAAGGATGTTTAGGAGTTCTCTCTTCTCTGATTGCAGTTATATGTGTGTCTTAAGTGTCTTCTGTCCTGGAAGGTGAAATCACTAGAATTTAAATGAGTTTCTCGCCTTCTATATTTCATCGGAAAAGTTTGTCTTGAATTATTACTTGCTGAAGTGTGGATTGTAGAATTTATGGTTTTCCATGTCTATTGATTGCCTCTTCATGTTTTGTGATATTTAAGTCCCTTTGTTGAAAAGTACACATGATAAAGGATTCTTAATTTCCCTTTATCCCACTTTTCATTCTTACAATTGATGTCCCTCTCATTACCCTTAAAACTTGAAAGATCCACTAGCCAAGTTAGATTTGCCCTATGATACTCCCTGATCCATTAATGAACTTATCATGACTTCCATTTCACTCCATGGCCCAATGACTTAGAGATTTCCTCATTCTACCTATGCTTCTTGGTCATTATACCCAACCAAAACAAACAACAAAACCTCACAAGATAATAACTAGCCTAAAATCAACCCTACAAAGGAAAAAAGTCCATATCCCTTGAAAACAAATAGAAAGATCCCTCTTTGAGTCCAGGAAGGCTAGGTCCTAGGGCTCGAAAGACTGGTTCCATGTTTCCTTGTCATTTGGTATGCCAATCTTCCAAATCACAGGACACCAACATTATGGCGGTCATGGTGGGACCTTCTGAGTAAATTCATGCTTAAAAATCCCCTAAAAATGATTCAAAAACCCTTGACTGATAGTATCTAGTGATTTATTTTCCACCTCATCCCTAGAGCCAACATTCTGGTGATCAAGGTGGGACCTTCTTAGTCAGTGACAAACTAAGTACACCTTAGGACTCCAGGAACCATTATCAATCATAGAAAACTCAGTTGATAGTCGTAGAGTAGACTTTGTTTGTTTCACCATCTTAGCTAAATGATGATTCAGGTATAGGACACTCTTACAAACCTTAGGACTACATTAAAAATTCAGAAAACCCAAAAAAACATCCCTAGATTGGTTTTTTGTCAATTATTGGTGGTGGACCACACACATTTACCTTCAAAACAGCTAAAAATTTCCACCTAGCGACTCCACTAGCCCCAGTAAGCCTATTACCTCACTAGTTATTTTATATTCCCTCAAAATTATGTCAAATCAGTCCTAAAGAAGTTTAGAAGCCTAGTCCCATATTTTAGAAGTGTACTAAACACTGTGAGAGGTCAGCCTTCTAAAAAAAATCCTAAAAATTTCAGCCTCTCTAAATTTGAGTTTGAAATTTGGCTTCACATAGGATCAATACCAGATCTCACCCAGACCCTAACCCTCCTACTATATTTGATGATCCAGAAAATATTTTGTAGCAAACTTCTAGAGCTGGAAATTTGACTACTAATAGGACTATTCAAAGAACAAGATCTATCCCTGAAAACCTTACAATCTTGAAATATCCTCAGTTTTACTTGTGCCATTCAAAGAATCTATTTAGAACCAAGTCACATAGTGACATTGACCAATCTGAATTTGAACCCATAGATTTGCAGCAGAGTTTCAGCAGAGAAGCATCTCCTTCCACTGCTCCTGATTTCCATCTTCTCCATCTCTTTAGCTACTTCCATAACAAATCTACTCAAAATCAGTTTACTGGTCCAAGTACTTCTACCACACCCATCCACACATCCACTATTCAGAACACTCCAATTCATCCCACTTTCCCTTCAACAAACCCACCTATTGTAAATATTCCATTCATTCCTATCATGGCAACATGGTATGCTCCACTAGTATTACCACAACCTCTGGTTCCTTTACCAAATGATTATCAATTTAGAATTCCCCATTTCACTGGAACTGAATCTACTACTACCCAAAAACTTGTAGATACAATGGATGATGCCTTTGACTACATGGAAATAGAAGAAGAGACCATTAAGATGAGAATCTTTGCCCAAAGTTTAGGAGGAGAAGCCAAAAAATTATTTAAAAGCTTAACTCCTAATAGCATAAATGATCTCCCTTCTTTATACCAAACATTCATAAAAAAATGGGAAATTAAAAAGAACCCTCTCCAAATACTTTCAGAATATAGCAACCTTAAAATAAATGCTAGGGAAAGTGTCCAAGTCTACTGCACTATATTTAATAGTGTTTACAATTCACTTCCCCCAAACATGAAACCTCCACTAGGCTTAGCCTTAGCAAAATTTCCAAAAGGCTTTGACCCAGACATGGCCTATCAGCTAAGAGAAAGAGAACCTTAACTTTAGAAGATATGCAGAGGGGAGATATAAGTGTAGAAGAAAATTTGATTGAGAAAAGAACAAGGTTGAAATCAGAAAAAAGAGTTACATACAAGGATGAAACATTGGCCTCAACCTCATCATTTGATGCCAAAATTGATAACTTAGTAAGGGTAATGGAAAGAATGTTGGAGAAGATAAACTTAACTGATGGAACACCTCCTAGAGAGAACTAAGGGAATCCCCAGAATAGAAATAGAAATCCAAATTTCAGAAGAGATCCTATTCAAAATAGACAAAGAGATAATGACCAACAAATTAGACCTCCTTTCCAAGAAAACTATGTAAATGAAGAAGAAGAAAGAGAGACAAAAAGGTTGGAAGAAAATCATGTGAATTTGATTGGATCTGACAGTGAGGGTGATTCTTTCCTCTCTGAAGAGGAGCAAGGATTCTTCTCCTCAGAACAAACTGAAAACAATCATGAGGATTCTGAAGATTATTGGGGTTTGAAAATTCTATAATGGAGGTCCACAGATAATATGATCTTAGGAGAAAAAAGAACTAAGAGACCTCCAAAAATAAAAACACTAAAACTGCTGTTAGGAATACCTCAGAAAATCTTCCTAAAAAAACAACAAACAATTTGAACACTATGGCTAGAAAAACTGATCTAAACAAAGATAAAACCATTCAACCAAGTGTTGACCCAAGCTGCCCTAGTACTTCTGCTAGTGGCCCTGAGAAATCTGTCCAAAATAACAATCCCAATAAAACTCAGCAAATCAGAATTGCTGAAAAGACTATGTTTGACAAATCAAATGTAAATATGTCAAAAACATTAGTCCCATTCAACCTTGAGGGAGAAATTTCCAAGATCAAAATTAACATACCCTTAACTGAACTAGTAACCTAGGATGTATATAAAAATCAAGTTTTGAAATCTTTGAATATAAGAAATGATACTTATACTTTAAACTTGATAGATGATAAACCATAATTTTTGTTTGGTCCTGAAGTAGAAGGAAAATACCAAGAAGGATCCATCCCTCCATTCTATGTCAGCTTAAATATACATGATAAAATCTTACACAATGCCATGCTAGACTCTGGTGCCTCTCACAATCTCATGACAAAAGTAATGATGGAGATGTTAGGCCTAGAAATTACCAAACCTTACAAAGACCTGTATTCCTTTGATTAAAGCAGAGTCAAGTGTTTAGATATGATCAAGGATTTGCGTGTCAATTTGGCACAAATTCCTGCTAAGGGTCTAGCTATGAACATAGTTGTTGCTAACATTCCCCCAAAATATGGCATGCTTCTATCCAGATAATGGGGAGCCAAACTTCAGGGGAACCTTCAAATGGACATGTCTTATGCTACCATTCCAATTTTTAACCAAACCATAAGGTTATACAGGGAATCTCATATGAAATATATGCTAAGCAACATAGATAGGCCAAACAACACCCCTTTTTATTCCATTCATTCAGACCTTGATTCATTTATCTTATTTAATGAATAGGAAATCGGCACACAAGAAAATTAAAATAAAAAGGATTTAAGCCCACTTGAGCAGCCAAATATGCCCTCAAATGAAAAACATAATAGCTCAAACTTTAGCAGCCTGGAAAAAAAAATGATAGTGAACAGGAGATAGAAACACTTTGGACAATGAGCTTTGATGGCTCTTGTAGCAAAGTTGGTTCTGGAGCTAGTGTATGGATCCATAATACAAACAAAGGACATTCCTACAAACTTGATTTCCAATGCACTAATAACATTGCAGAATATGAAGCTCTCCTTCTTGGCCTACATTTGCTCAAAGATTTTGGAGCCAAGAAAATATCAGTCCAAGGAGATTCAGAGCCGATTATTAGGCAAATAAAAGGGGAGTATATGGCCAAAAACCCAAGATTAAGAGAATATAGGAATTTTTCCTTAGATCTCCCAAAAAAGTTTGAAAAATATGAACTCACTTTCATCCCTAAAGCTCAAAATAACCTTGCAAATGAGCTTGCCTTTGCTGCCAGCGATTGTGAAATACCTAAGATAAATGAACTGCTCACTATCAAAGTAAAAAATAGGCCTACAGTCCTTGGCAATGAAAACCATTGGCAAGTTTTTGAGGGAGATAAACACATTGATGATTTTCTGCATTCTAAGAATGATTTTGCTATACCAACTCCTAGCTCAAGCTATAAAGAAGATTGTTTTGATGAAAAACAAGTTCCTAAAATAGAGTTGTCCTCTAATTCTAATATAAACCAATTTGAACATCTTTATAAGGCATAATTACTTGACAACTTAGATCAAAAATACCTTGAGGTTTTACAATGAAAAAATGATTCAATATCAAGGGGCCTTACACCATTAGAGGAGTTTTTTTACCTCAATGATGCGGCTAAAAAACAAAATATAGAGCCCACAGAAACTAATGTAGAAGAACATAACATAGGCAGCATGAATGAACCCAAAATGATCAAGTTATATAGCACTCTTTTTACTCTTATAAAACAAGAATATATTTCACTTTTCAAAGAGTTTGGAGATGTGTTTGCATGGGGATACAAAGACCTGAAATCATATGATACTAGCATTATTCAACATAAAATTCCTCTTAAGGAAAATCATAAACCTTTCAAATAAAAACTAAGAAGGATAAACCTTTTTTTATTACCTCTAGTTGAGAAAGAGATCAAAAATATGTATGATGTTGGGATTATAGTTCCCCTTAGATATTCACATTGGGTTTCCAACCTTGTATCTGTTAGGAAGAAGACCGGGGAAATTAGGCTTTGCATTGACTTTAGAAATCTGAACAAAGCCTCCCTGAAAGATAGTTACCCCTTGCCTAAAATGGATCACATACTCCAAAAGGTGGTTGTATCTAAGATAATATCACTCTTGGATGGTTTTTCAAGCTACAACCAAGTGCTAGTACTCCCAAGTGATAAAAAAAAAACTTCTTTCACCACACCTTGGGGTACATTCATGTATGTTAAAATTCCATTTGGTTTGATGAATGCAGGGGCCACCTTCCAAAGGGCCATGGACATAGCTTTTTCAAAAGACATAGGCTATTTCATAATCATTTACCTTGATGACATCACTGTTTTCTCCAAAACTGACAAAGAACACTTAGTCCATTTGAAAAACGTTTATAAGAAATACAGGAAATATGGCTTGTACTTAAATCCCAAGAAAACACTCTTTGGTCTCTAGGAAGGAAATCTCCTTGGCCACATGATATTTGAAGAAGGAATAAAAGTGGATCCCAAAAGGATTGAAGCCATGTTTAAAATCAACCATCCAAGAAACCTCAAAGAGTTGCAATCTTTCATTGGGAAGATCAACTTTTTGAGAAGGTTCATCCCTAACCTTGCTGAACTTTTGAGGAATATCACAAACATGCTAAAAAATGAAACATGATTCAAATGGACCTTAGAATCGAAACAATCATTTGAACTGGTAAAACAAGCTCTCACTCAAACACCAGTTCTTATCAGTCCTGATTTCACCAAGGATTTCTACATTTTTTCATTTGCATCTGAACACACCATTGCTGCAGTGTTGCTGCAAAAGAATAACATGGGTCAAGAAAAACCAATATCTTTCTTCAGTAGATCCTTAATAGATGCTCCACTCAAATATAACATCTTGGAGAAACAAGCCTTAGCCTTGATAAAATCATTGAAAGATTTGCGAGTCTACATCTTACACTCTTATATCATTACTTTTGTCCCACATACAGTTGTCAAGCACATTCTAAATCAAGACCTTGATGGAGAAAGGGGAAAATGGATTGCTATTATTCTAGAATATGATTTAGAAATCAGGCCTACCAAGCTTATTAAAGGACAAGGATTCGCAAAACTCATGGGAGAATCAAATTTCCAAGCATTAGATATGAATATGGTTGATGTTTTAGAAGAATAAGAATTCACAGCTCCATACATTGAAGAAATTTTTTGAATTCATCTTGGTATGCTGATATCATTTATGTGCTTCTTTATCTCATTACCCCTCCCTCTTTATCAAAGACTAAAGCTAGATTCTTAAAACAGAAAGCTTTAAATTATTGCATTTTGGATGGGGTTCTATATTGGAAAAATGCTATTGGCATATTGCTTAAATGTTTGCTTGAGGATGATGCAGGAAAAATCATGCATGAGATACATGAGGGAGAATGTGGAGGCCACCTTTACCAGAAGACCACAACAAACAAAATTCTTAGAGCTGGCTATTACTTGCCCAACCTTTTCCCTGATACTAAAAAACTAGTCATGACTTGCCATAAGTGTCAAATTTTTGATGGCAAGAGAAAACTCCTACCTTTACCTTTCCATCCCATCAGTATTGAGGCTCCCTTTCAACAATGGGGTTTAGAATTTATTGGAGAAATTCACCCAACCTCGTCTGCCCAACATAAATGGATCCTTACTGCCACAGATTATTTTACCAAGTGGATAGAGGTCATCCCTTCTAGGAATGCTACTGACTCAGTCATTATCAAATTCTTTGAGACCAACATATTATCTAGATTTGGCTGCCCTAGAGAGATCTTTACAGATAATGTTGTTGCCTTCAAATCCAAAAGAATGGTTAATTTCTGCTATAAATATCATATCACATTGGGGAACTCCACATCTTACTACCCTCAGGGAAATGGACTTGCTGAATCCTCCAAAAAAAGCCTGATCAACATTATAAAAAGACTGTTGGAAAAAAATCAGAAATCATGGCATAGTAAGCTAGTTCATGCTTTATGGGTTGATAGACTAACCACCAAGAAATCCATCAATATGTCTCCCTATCAGTTGGTATATGGCATGGATGCAATCTTCCCAACATCCTTGGTAGTTCCAATCATGAAGCTTCTCCAAGAAGTGCAATCATAAGAAAATGACATGTAGAGAAGACTGAATCAAACTATTCATTTACAACATTCAAGAGAGGAAATTTATAAAAGAACACAAGTAGTACAAGACAACATCAAGAATATTTTTGACAGAAGAACCAAAGCTAATAATTTCCAAGTTGGAAATACATTTATAAAGTGGGATTCTAGAAGGGAAGACGGAGGTAAACATGGCAAGTTTGAAAATTTGTGCAAAGGGCCCTATATCATTCATTCAATTAGGGGTTATAATGCTTTATTTTTACAAGGGCTAAAAGGAGAAGAGTTATTTGGAGGTCTTGTCAATGGCAGGATGCTGAAACATTATTTCTGTCAAGAGTCCTAATTTCAAAGCTTTCATTCATTTTATATAAGAATTGCATGAAGAAAATCTTGAAAACAAAAATACAAAAATAATAAAAGAAAAGAAAAAGAGGGCATATTCAAAAGAGGTACAGTCCCATACCCAAAAAACAATACTACTGAAAGTGTGCAAGCCTAAATGCTACTACTGATTCAAAAATAATATCTTGTTCATTCATCTAGCCTAATCATGGTTGAACATGCTTTAAATTTATGTTTATAAGTTAGTGAAAACAATGATTGTCAAGATTAGTTCAAACTTGACTTATCAAGAAAGATAGATTAGGAAATAAAGGATACTGGTTTCACATGCTCAAAACAGGACCAAAGAGGAAGATAAGGATGCATTACAAATTATAGATCACAACCTTATCTTTCTAAATTACTTTTTTATGAAAAATAATGTTTGTGTGCAGCTTGTTCCAATGCCACAACCATGGTGAGTCAGATTACTTAATCTTGATTTGAACCATGCTTTAAATTTCATGTTAATAGTTTAGAGAATCAATATTGCCAAACATCTTAACCTTGGCAGTCAAATAGTTTTAGGTAGAGAATAAAAGAGTTCACTAGTTTAATCTGAACTCTTGGAAGAAACAAGGATAGAAGTAGATAGTTTATTCCCGTTTTCAAAAATAAAATGTCAAAAAGTTTGCCATCTCAAGTGCACTGAAATAAGAAAAAAAATGTTAGGACAAGTAGAATGGATAGGTAGAAATGATGTTGAAAGAATCACATGTTGCATATTGTTAAGATTATCACTTCAAAGGAATATCAACAGGTGAAAAGAAGGGAAAATCTCCCTAATGGATAAGGCACTAGTCTGCAAAAACTCAGAGATTGATAAACTGGAAGTTATGGACACCTTCAAAAGGGAGCTGACCTCCCCAAGTGGAGTCACTGTTAGTCATCATTAATTTTTTCTGATATCAAAATATGACTAAATTATGATCTTAGATTTCTAGAAACAAAATTTGAGAAATATTGTGAGTTCTAGAAATCTCACTGCTTTCATTATCCTAAGTCACAATTCTTCACTAATCTTCTCCTCTCTTTGCCTCCTAAAAAGTCTACCCCACTGCTACAAAGAAGAATTCATTTTTTGGGCCTGTTTGCCTCATTTCATCACCTCACCTTCACTCTCATTCATATCCCTCTTCCTCTAAACAAACCCATTTTTTCCTTCCTCAAAACCCTCATAAGATCCCTGTTAAGTCCCTATATAAATAGTGTAGTCCCTTATTATGTTAGTGTAGCCCCCCTTATTGTTATTGTTGTACCCGTGTAACCCCCATATTGTTATTATTGTGCCCTTACATTATTATTGTTAGGTTGGCTAGGATTACATTGTGGCCCCACTAGGATTACATTGTGGCCCCATGGAATCCTATATATAGAAAGGAGGTTTTATCATTTGTATCATCCAAGAATTCTTCATTAATGTAATGTATTGGAGGTTGCCCCCTCGAAGTTTCTTATTTCTAAGGCGTTGATATCTCTTTTCTTCTCTCTTTGGAGTTGGTTTCACAATATTTGGTATCAAAGCTTTGGATTCTAGGGTTTCGTTGCTCCAAACATGTCATCGTGCCATTTTCAATATAAAAAATTTTATACGAAGATTAAGAAGCTAAAAATTTTAGAGTGCGAAGTTGAAATCTTGAGGAACATCATCACAAAATTTTAGTTCTTGGTTCGCAATATTTTCGGAGATATGATCTGTGGAAGTTAGGGATTTTTGCAGGCTCCTAAATTTCACTTAAAAAGGCACCACGGAATTTTCACTATAACATTTTTTATATGAAGGTTCAAAAGCTGAAATTTTTAGAACGCAAAGACGAAATCCTGAGGAACAGCGTCGCAAAATTTTAGAGTTTGGTTTGAAAATTTTTCGAAAATATGATCTGTGGAAGTTAGGTCTTTTTCAGGCTCCCGAATTTCATCTCAAAGAGGTGATCATGGGAAAATATTCATAACTCTCTCTCTGAGCATCAGATTGGAATTTTGTAAAAAGTGGCTGGAAGTACACAGACTATAGTTTCTTTTCTATTAATTTCAGAGCCAAAGGAGCAAACAATGACACGTGGAAAGTCTTACAAGTTCAATCTACGGAACTAGTCCATAATTAGGTCATTGTGGGAGATTGGACATAACTTTGCCTTGAAGAATCCAAATCAGGTCAGACCTATGGCATTCAAAATAATATTTAGATGGCTACTTCATGGCTGAATTTCAGCTATTGAGGATCTGAAAGCACATAGATAATTCAGTTTCAATATCGATCTTTTAAAAAGAAATAAAAAGGTGTGTATTTGGTTTTTAAAATTGCATAACGTTTGTTTGAAAAAGCAGTTTGAAGTGATTCCAAGGGCATATTTTAGAATTTTATCAGTATTGGGTTCTATAATGCCTCCAAAAAATAATTCTATACCCATTAATCCCTCCAAAAGCTATACTATGACGCATGAAGAGGAAGAATTGCAGTATGAGATATCAAAATTACGGTACCAAGTGCAACAAATTTCGATCTTACGAAGAGAAACCGAAGATGACATAGATGCTTTAAAAGCAGAAATGGAGCCTAAGTTGGATTGTTCGAAGGATCAAATAATAGCTAATATGGATGATAAATTAGTGGAAGATCACATAGAGCATCAACAACAAGTTCTCCAACTCTCAAAAGATAACCTAACTTTGGTGCAGAATCTAATGAAACAACAGGAAGATCAACATCACATCGAAAGAAGTTCTAAAGCAGTCACAAAAACAAGAACTCGACAAGTACGATCAATTTCAGAGTATCTCGACAAGTGGAAGAACTTTCCTGTAGAATATTCCACATGGGAGGATGATAATTTTATACAAAAGCATCAAGAAATAATCAAGCGTTGAGGACAACACTTGTTTGAAGGAGAGGGGCATGTTAAGTCCCTATATTAATAGTGTAGTCCCTTATTTTTTTAGTGTAGCCCCCCTTATTGTTATTTTTGTACCCATGTAACCCCCATATTGTTATTATTGTGCCCTTACATTATTATTGTTAGGTCGGCTAGGATTACATTATGGCCCCACTAGGATTACATTGTGGCCCCATGGACTCCTATATATAGAAAGAAGGTTTTGTCATTTGTATCATCCTAGAATTATTCATTCATGTAATGTATTGGAGGTTTCCCCCTCGAAATGGCTTATTTCTAAGGCATTGATATCTCTTTTCTTCTCTTTTTGGAGTTGGTTTCACAACAATCCCTTCATTTCATCATTTTTCCTTTAAACATATTAAACAATGTAAAAACCTTCTTTTTACATTGTTTAAAACTAAATTTTATCCTATCGGGTCCTTTAAAATTATACATAAAGCCCTCTTTATGATAAAAACCAACTCTTTGTATAAATCGGGCCTTAAGCCCCTCTCTGCTTAAACCCCAGCACCTCACACCCATAAAACCTTGTCCCCCGCTAATTCTTAGCCCCTACCACCTATAAACTACCCTTCCGCCCCTTTCAATTGATTAAACCTTTTAATATTATAAAGGCCCCTAACCTTTGAAAAAATAAAAGGTGGGCCCACTTTCCCTAACCCCGCCTTTCATTTCATCGAACCATCTCCACCGTTGATCGAGATCTATTTCCCCGATCCAATGACTGTCGCATCCCCAACCTTGCCCCATATTGTTATAACCCCACGCTACCTGAAAAAGATTCCATGTCACCTCGCCTCGAGTCCCACTTTCCACTACCCCCCGACTCCATTCACATTGCGCCACCTATCCTCGGGCTCCACCCCCCAAATCTACTCGCCGCTCCTCAAATCATTCCGCACGGTCGAACACATTACTCAAGATCCGATGGCCCAGAATGAATATTGCGTAAAACGTTGTGATGGGTTTGATGATTCACAACCCGTGCAAAATAGTTGGTTTTCCGCCTGCCACGCGTCAATCGCCTAGTGGTATCGCACGCCCATCTCCTTAAACCACTTAATGCCTTCTACCTGTGCGATAAACCACTCTGGTTTATCAAAACTGCTTTTTGACCTCTGCACCAAATTCAAAGTTCTTCCTAGCTCTGTTTGAAATCCACCTAGTTCCGCCTCTGGAACCCTTCCTCCTACACCATCTCCTCCTTTGCAATTGCCTCCTGACCACCTAAAACCCCTGAAATGAAGTCAAACCCGCTCTCACATGGTTTTTACTAAAGGTTTGTGTTTTTTGCAGGTTTTTCATGGTGAAAAGGGTTCAAAATTCCCTCCTACAGTCCATAAAATATGGATGAAACCTTGGGTGATAATCCAAGGGTCTTAATCCAGAACTGGGGAGATCAGAGGCTTTCTCAGGGTTTGATTGATGATGAATCATGCTCATCGATGGATCATAAACCCTCCAACACACAAAGAAACGCGTCCTTGCACATAGAAGACACAAACAGTCAAGAAACAATGAAGCAAAGAAACAAAGGTTAATGGATTAATCTCATATCAAAAGGCAAATCAAGGAGATTAATTCATAAAGAAAAGGTTAGAGCAGAAATTTAAGGCAAGTAGTGATTAAAAGGATAAAGGCAAAAGATCAAAGGAAATAAAGTAAATAATTAAATATACCAAACAGAGATAAATTTTTTTTTGAAGAAAATATGATAAAGAGCTTACAGAAAAGCATAAAGATAGAGTCTAAGGCTTAAGATAGATATTAAAGATAAAACGAAGGACAGATTAACCTAAGACAAATTTGAATGACTCAGCTCACAACAGCTATTCCTCTCAGAGATATTTTTAGCCACCTAAGTGCTTTGTTTTCTTCAAAAAGGCACTAAGCAGTTATTAAACTGAGACGGAGATATTTATATCTGTCAAACAGTTATGGTAAAAGTTATGAATAGGCCTTAATTCAACATAGTCACCTATTTTTCCTTAGAAGTTAATATAGAACTTATTAAAACATAAAAGTAGCTATAGATGTTCCTGCCTTAAGCCTTGCATGGTCTTCAAGGTTAGGAATGCACTTACTTTGTAATAAATGATACTCAAACCCTATCTTAGGCTTCACCTCCTCATTTGCAACATAAATACTGCATCTGAACTCATTATCATGTTGGCAATTGATGACTCTTTGAAGTATTACATAGTCTCTTGGAAGTTGAAAAGAAATTGAAGTCTTGGAACTTGTGGATGCCCTGATTTGTTTGTTGATGGAGGAGGCTAAGTCACTGGATCCATGAGCTTGGCTGTTGGTGAAGTGCTTATAATTTGTTGTTGTTATTTCTTGTTTTCATTATGTTTCCATCTTTCTATGTTGCAGTAGAATAAAAATTTTAGGCTAAGAAATGTCTTTTGAAAGCACCTTAGTTCTGTTTATTCTTCACTGCCTTAATTTTTTCTTCTGCTAGGACATTTCAGAGAATTCTTAATTTCTCTCTGGACCCCCTAATCCTGTTTCTTTCATAAATGGTTAAATGCAGTTGGTTTCAAGCATGATTTATGGTTTTCCCTACTTACTTGCTGCCACTTAAACACTGTTTTTTGAAGTCTCTCTCTAAATTACCATTCTTTAAAATCTGCCAAAGAGGTTTTGTTTCGATCATACCCTTTGTACTTTCTTAACTAATTGTTTTAGAGATCTTCATAACTATAATCAAGGATGTTTAGGAGTTCCCTCTTCCCTGATTGCAGTTATATGTGTGTCTTAAGTGTCTTCTGTCCTGGAAGGTGAAATCACTAGAAGTTAAATGAGTTTCTCACCTTCTATATTTCATTGGAAAATTTTGTCTTGAATTATTACTTGCTGAAGTGTGGATTGTAGAATTTATGGTTTGCCCTGTCTATTGAATTCCTCTTCATGTTTTGTGATATTTAAGTCCCTTCGTTGAAAAGTACATATGATAAAGGATTCTTAATTCCCCTTTACCCCACTTTTCATTCTTACAATTGATGTCCATCTCATTACCCTTAAAACTTGAAAGATCCCCTGGCCAAGTTAGATTTTCCCTATGATACTCCCCGATCCATTGATGAACTTATCATGACTTCCATTTGACTCCATTTCCCAATGACTTAGATATTTCCTCATTCTACCTATGCTTCTTGGTCATTATACCCAACCAAAACAAACAACAAAACCTCACACTTAATAACTAGCCTAAAATCAACCCTACAAAGCAAACAAGTTCATATCCCTTGCAAACAAATAGAGAGATCCCTCTCTGAGTCCAGGAAGTCTAGGTTCTAGGGCTCCAAATACTGGTTCCATGTTTCCTTGTCATTTGGTATACCAACACGGAAAACATTATTTTGGCTAGGGGCCTAAATTTCTCTCTTGGGATTTCTGAATCTTGGGGGCCTAATACACATGTAGATTCATTATCTGACTACTTCAGACACCTTCTCATAATGCATCAACTAGGTGATCCCATAATTACCTCCACATCTCCCACTTGATGTAACAGGCGCATTGGGGATGATCAGGTGGCTCGAAGACTTGATCATTTTCTCATCAAAGAAGGATTAATTTAGATATTTAGATCCTTCAGACAATGGATTGACTCAGGGGGCATCTCTGATCATTCTCCAGTCTATCTGGAAAATACTGGGGAATTCAAAAAGGCGGCATCCCAATACAAGTTCTTCTCTGTTTGTGGTGAATACTCTTTGGAGACTCCCTCTACCATCGCATTTAAAATTTCAATCCTCCATATTCACCCTATTGGCACCCTGTAATTAGCAAGATTGGAAAAATTCCAACTGTAGGGAGAACATCATTTCAACCACTTTGGGATTCTAGGATCTAGCCCTCCTAAATCTAGAGAGGGATCTCCCCAATAAATGAAAAGATGGATTTATTTTTAAGGTTTTTGGGTAATTATGTTAGGCTAGTTATGAAGACCAAGGGTTTTGTTTTGTTTTGGATGGTTGAACATGATTATTGTTTGAGTGGAAAGTTCTAAGTGGAAATAGTTTCCAAGGTGTGAAGTTACAAGCAATCAGAACAAGTTTTGGCCGAAAAGATAAACAATTGCAGGTTTTAGTCCATTGGGCTATGGAGTCATAATAGGGTTTAATTGAAACAACAAGGGGCAAGAGTGGTCCATGGGGCAAGTCATCTATGTCTAAGGATATCTTTAAAGTTTTATGTCTGGAATGAAATGATACAACAAGAAGGAGAATTAAACAAATGAAGAACAAAGAGCAGCCCAAGACCTGGTAAGTACTTTGAAACTAGACAACTTTTGACATACACTTAAGAAAAGCATAAAAGTAATCTAGGATCTAGTAAGTACTTCAAAACTAGCCAGCCTTTGATACACTTTCAATAGAAAAACATTTAAAACCAAAGGGAAACTTAAAGGCAACTGTTGGAGAAGAAATTAGCGGGCAAGGCGCACCACAAACCTCTCCTAGCTCTGCTTTACTTGGTAAAATTTCAAGACAGATACATAATATAACAAAGAATGGTCTAAGGTCTGTAAGTACTTTGAAACTAGCCAGCTTTCAACACATTGCAAGGGAAACTTTCAGATAGTCTTTGGGGATAAAACTAGGACCAGGGCTCACCATATCTTCCTTAGTTCATCTCTACTCAACATGAACTGAAAATAACTTTCAATAATAACAATTAGCTAAGACAGTAGGACGAGGGAACGCCAACATTCTTAACTGCTTGAACTGAATTAAATCATTCTCAAATAACACAATTGGAAGAAAACATTTAGATAAAGCTTATCAATTAGAGAAGGGTAATGATCTACAGTAAATCCTAACTGTATGCTTGTTGTTCTTTATCATAGAAGATGGAAAAAGTGAAAACAGAAATAAAATAATGATTTACAATAAGAAAAAGTTCACCGTTGACATAGACCAGGATCCCATAAATCAGCTTGTATTAATGCTCCAAACCAGTTACAACTTTAAGTCCAATGTTTCAGTTCAACAGTCATCTACACTTTCCAGACTAACTTATTTAATCACAATCAGAGCTTCAAGAGCCCATGAACACTATTTACAAGTAGAAGTCTCAAGCTCAAGTATATTTCAAATTTCAGCAACCAACCTTTTCTCATCTTCTACGGCAGTATTTATAGAAGAAATGAGGAGGTGGGATCTGATAAAAGATATCCTGGGTCAATTAATATAGATTTAAGACTTCTTGGCCTTTAAGGGGCTCGATGGAGAAGTTTACAGATGTTTATCTGTATTAATTGATTTACATTTAAGATTCAAGCTCGGTGAGAGCTTTTGTTGACTTTAAGGCTCTGTTTCAGGATGTAATAACTCTGCTGATATTTTTTGCATTAAGGTCCTTTTGGAAGAATTAACTATTTGGCTGCACTAAGGCTAATATCTTCTTTCTGATCAATAAATTTGGCCTCTGTTTGAATGCTTTAAGGAAACAGGTGGTGCTGTGGTAGCTGAGAGGAATCAATTGGCCACTGTTGTGGTGGTGGAGGCCTTTCTGTCTGATAGATCTTTTTGATTTTGTTTAATTGTGTTTAATTTGGAGGATTAGGCTTTTGATAATCAATCTTAGCTGTAATCCCCCAAAACTGTCTTCAATCATCTGTTTTTTTATTTTTTTTCTTCGACACTGATACTCTTTTAATTTGATTAAATCACACTGTGTCTTGTTGATGTGCAGGGCCGCTCAAGGCTGATATGGCATCAATGCCCATGAAGCATTGATGAAATGTGGAGGAATCTTGTGAATGGTTTCTCTTTTATGAATCAAAGGCATGGGGATCGTCATTCCCAGCCTTCGTCTTTTCTTCAATATAATGGAAAAACCATCAAACACCTGCAAAAAACATTAAAGATTAATAAAATCTCGCGTTATTGGGTTCAACTGCTTCGGAGGCTGTGGGGAAGGAGCGTGGTCGTTGGATGGCGACATCCAACAGTGGAGATCTATTAGAGGAGTTCAAAAGGAGAGCAGAGGGAGATTTTAAGTCGGATCCGTCGATCTACAAAGATTCGATGATCAGGATTAATCAGGAAAACATAAAGTGGAAAGGCTACTTTATAATGAAACAGTAGAAAATGCAAAGAAAAATGTTTAAAACCTTTGTTTCGGAGGAAATATGGTTAAAATTGAAGTTTGGGGTTTGGGATGACCGTGGGCCGTCGGATGAGATCGGCCCAGGAGATCAATAGTAGAGATCACGCGTTAAAATCCTTGGTAGAGGTGGAGGGTGATGGTGAAAGGCGAGATTAGATCTGAGCCATTGATCTGCAGAGATCAACGGTGGGAGGAGCGCGCGATGAAACATAATGGGAAAGAGGAAAAGTGGTTTCGGGGATGAAAACGACGGGTTTCGCGCAGAGAAAAGGTGGGTAGGCAGTTTTTCCTTTTGGAACGCGATATGTGTCCCTGCCCAACACGTGGCTTTTGAAAACAACCTATATCACGTAATTTTTAAGAATTAACCCTCGTGCTTAAAGTTGTGCGACTTGGAATGTGGGCCATTAGATCTGGGGCCTCAGATCCAATAGAGGAGAATGAGCGCGATATAGGATATATGCGCGGGTGGTAGGAAGATGGGTGGTTTTAATCTTGGTCATCAGATCTAAGATAGACGACCGAGATCAAAATTTGAGTAAGGCAGGACCCACAGGAGGCAGGCCTGTCAGGTTAAATATGCGCTGTTGGATGTGAGGATCAATAGTGGAGATTATATCTAGGTTTTAAATGAAAAATATATGAAGGCGGAGAAGGAGTAATGAGGACCGTTGATCTGTAGAGATCAACAGTCGGGATTGGTCGAAAAACATTAGGAGCGGGGCTGCATGTTTTTAAACCAAAGTCAGAGAGTGTGATCTGGACTATCCGACCTGGACATGTGGACGGCCCAGATGGAATCGATGCTCGGAAATTGGTGGGGGAAGAACTTGAATAGCACCAATGCGATTGAGCGATGGCCGTCGATCTGCAGATCAGATCGATGGTGGGGAGTGAATCAGAGGGGTTCAAAGGCAGAGGAAAGGTTAATGATCAGGGCGAATATGGACCATTAGATATGGGAAATGTCAGATATATCCAATGGCGAAAGATCCATCGGGGAATGCCAATCAGAGAGAGGAATAGAATGTGCCCGATAAGAAATGTTGATGCGATAATGCATGGGTCGTTGATCTGCTTTAAGATCAACGGTCGAGATTTCTTTAAATAGAGAACTGGCGGAAACCCTCTAAAACATATGAAAAACCCAAAATCTAATATAATACAAAGTTTTGGCTTTGGGGGCGGGATATATATATGATATGGCTGGCGCCCGATGCGGGGCCTTTGATTATATGGAAGGTAAAAGGCCTGGGGCTTATGTATGAGGGCCAATCTCAATTGGAGGTCGGGCTTGGCCTTTCAATCTACCCATTTGGAAATTTACGATGCGATTTGCGCTTCGGGACTTAAACTCTTGGTCCCGGGCGAAAGTTATATGAAATGCAGAGGGGGCATGGTTTATATAATGGGGCTCAAACGCATCAGAACTTTTGATGCGTGGCTTTTCAATCTACCCATTTTTTCATTAAAAATCATAACTCCAGTGGGTTTAGACCAAAACTTTAGGTAAGTGGGTTTATGAATTTTACAAAGGAAAAATTAATCGGGAATGGGTTATTCACAATGTTTTAGCGCCCGATTGCAGGCACAAGGGTTATATGAAACAAATAATATGATCAGGGGTTATAACATAGGGCTAATCGCAATCGGAGGTCTTAACTTAACAAAAGACTTGTGCGCTCTGAATTTTCCGATGCGATAAGTGCCTACAGGGCTTAGCGCTTGGTTCCAACACCAAGGCATATGGTGGGGAAGTGGTTAGGATGTAGCCCAAAAGGGCTTAAACCCTAAGTACAAAAACTTATATTTTATGAATTTTTAGAGTTTTCTGATGGCTTTGGGGGTTTCGACAGAGTTAAAATGGGAGTTTTAAACTATGTAAGGTGGATTTTATGAAGGGGAAAAATGGAAAAAATGGAAGATAGAGGAAGTTTGTGAGGAAAAAAGGAGGGAAAATGAAGGTTTATTTTGACGTGAAGGGAAGGGAAAAATGGTGTTTTGCAGCAGTCTTTCCTCCATGGAATTAGCAGAATTTCTGAATTAAAATGGAAATAGCAGTGAATATTTGAACAAAGGGCCATATGCCTTCATGAGTCTTCAAGAGATAACATTTTTTAGCAATAAAACTTGTTCCTTGAAGGCTCCAAAAATGTTTTAGCCACCATTTGATATGAAAATTTTTATTGGTGGCTAACAGTGGCCACACTTGGGGATGGTGCCTTCTTGAAGGCATCAAGAACTTCAGATTTGCATTCTCTGGGAGGCTAATCAGTGCCTCATCCATTAGGCTACTTTTCTTTACTTGGATGCTCTTCTTTCGTTCTGAAAACATGTTAGCAGCCATGGAAAACAATGGAACTTCATCCATACAAGATTTATACCTATCCAATCTTACTGATCTAACATTTTTTCTTCTTTAGAGTGCACTTGGATTGGCAAACTCTTTTCACAACATTTTATTCTTTTGAAAGCATAAAAATAATCTAATTCTACTCCTTATTTCTCCATGAACTCAGATTAAACAGTTGAGTCCATATTCTTCTCTACCTAATCTACCAATCTGTTAGGATTAAACAGTCTAACAGATTTTTATTCTCTAATTTCTAAAATAGAAATTCAAAAGCATACAAGTCAGGATTGAACAGTCTAACTTGATGCTGATCTATGGCATAAAAAACAATCTGCACATAGATATTATTGTTGGGAAAAATACTAAGAGGGGGGGTGAATCATTATTTAGAGCTAATTGAAAACTTTTTACTTTTTCTTTCTCATAAAACCATACACTACTTTAATGAACCCAACTCGCGTATACACGTGGATATCCTTAAGAAAACTTGCGTATGTCCAGAGATCTTGTTATGCATTTAATTATTTACTTAGATCATTGCATCATTCATTCATCAGATGTTTAGTAAGAATTAAGCATGTGCAGTAATAATAGAATAAACCATCACACATAAGCAACACACATGAACACCAGAATTTAAGGTGGAAACCCAATTCGAGAGAAAACCACCGCTTTTGTCATCTCTGTCTTCAATATTTATTATAAAGAAAACTTCTTACAATTTTGTACTGGTGCAGACTCATACCAGCACACAGGCACCCACCTGCAGAAGGCTACAACCTTCTCTCTTTCTCTAGCCACTACTGGAAAGGAGCTCCAACCCCCTCACTGAAGGCTTCGACGCTCAGCACCACCATGGACCACGTTTCATCAATTTTCATACTGGATCCAACAACTTCCACACAACATACCTTGTAGGCCACTTTTCATCAAATTTTCAGACTGGACCCACTCCATACATCAAACTGAAAGTCATAACTCCATCAATCAATCAACCAACAACTTGATCTTCAATCAACATAATCAGCAGCATATTCAACATTCAAACAACCCAGAATTGTATGAATACATCATTGACAGATAGCAGTAAAATAGCAAAACAGATCAGACATTTCATTCCACACGCTTTAGCAAAACCCTAGATTCCATATGCGCTTTTACTTCACTAAACCTGTGTATATACGCGCTTTCACAGAGACAAACCTGCATATACGCGCTTTTGCTGAAACGAACCTACGTATATACGCACTTTTGCTGAGATGAACATGCATATAGATCTGTAACTTTTCAGAACTATGAAGCTCCTCAGAACAGATAACTCAGATTTCACCCTCTACTTCAACAAAGATTCACCAGATCACAAATCTAATCATTCCATAAACAGATCTAGAAAATACATAGTCATTTCAGATCTAGAGATCCCTTTTCATCAGTTTCTTCATAGGTACATTATTAATTCAGATCAATCGATAAACTGTTACCCATGCAGAAATACTTCAGAGTGAAGTATTTATTAAAACCCAGACTTTAGAATAGATATGCAGATACAAAATCAACCCTCAACAGACATTGATTCAAATAGCATACACTACTTTGCTTTACTGAAGCCGCGTACATACGCGCTTTCCTGCATACCAACCCGCGTATACTTCTGTGTATATTATTCTTCAGAAAACCCTAACTGCCATACGCTCTTTTAATGAAGCGAACCCGCGTATATATGCACTTTTCATGAAGTGAAATAGCGTATAGATCTGTAAAAATATATTTTGCAGAGCAAGCCAGATCTATAAAACTTACCCAGATTTATTCATTTAATTCAGCAGACTTGCGCTAGTTCTTCACAATCCCTTCAGTAGGTTATTCTGGAGCTTCATCATCATCGGATCTAGAGATCTTGAACCATCATTATATTCATGGGTGCATCATAGATTCAGATCTAACAATCAAGAATACAGTTCATCCATATAGATATCTCTTAAAGATATTTATTTATTAACAACCCTTACGCATGCACACACTTGCACTATGATCTTCTTCTCCTTATGTAGATTTAGCCTTTGTCAATACCATGAGTCAAAACCACTCAACCATTGATGGTATTCCTAGACGGGATCAAATAGATAATCTAGTGCTCAATACAGTGGGCCAATACCATGGTAATGTCCCCTAGTTTTATAAATTTAGAGCGCAAATAGGCATACGCTACTTGGTATGTACTTTTCCGCGTACATACGCTACTTTGCCTTTACAAACCTGCGTATGCTTTGTGACATATCTTATTCTGGCACTTACTAGAATTATTTTCTCTGTCACATCTGAACTGCTCTGTAGATACATCATCCTTACATATTTAACACATAGGTTGCTTATCATAGGCAACTCATCAAGTAGGTTTCCATCAAGGACAACTTCATCAAGTAGGTTGCCATCAAGGACAATACTTGCATCATATTTCCAACAATCTCCCCCTTTGGTCTTGATGGCAACCATGATGGTGTTTGATCATCATAGTAGATAGATACATTGATTATAACCATTATTCAACCACCATGATATTCTCCCCCTTTGACATCAATGGAAAAGGGCGGATCAAAACCAAAACAAGGTTTTTCTTCTCTTGTAGAAAGAAGAGCTCTGTAGATCTGATGTGCACTAAAGTTACCATGCTCCCCCTGAGTTCACGCTGAATCTTAAAACATATTTTTCAATGAAGTACATGACTCTATGACCTTTCCTATCACCAAGGACTCATACTTACAACAATGATCCAACCAAGTGGATGTACATATGTGACTCAAGTACCCAACCGAGTGGGTTTACACATTTTGACTCAACTACCCAACCAAGTGGGTTTACAGATTTGAAGTCCTTACATGACTGAATATAACAATTTTTACATCAAGGGTCTCAACATGACCTTTTTCATCAAATTATAGAAAAGACTTACACAATCAAGATCAAAGATTCTCAAGCATGAGATTAGACTACAACAAATAATTAGAATGCCAACAATGCATCCTTTCCTCATGACCAATGCTCCCCCTTAGCTTGTGCATCCTGAACACTTTCAACAGCAAATCATCAAGGCATCTTCATCAAAGATCAGAGAATGAAATAGAAATATGAGATCTGGAACATCACCAGAGATACCCAACAGCACCGCAGCTGTGCTGAAGAATGCTCACCCCCAAAAAAAAAAATTGTCAGCAAACACCCATACGCGGTTTTCTGTGTATAAACTCGCGTATTTACATGACCGTCCTTCAGGAAATCCGCGTATCCAATTTAATATTTTTAATTTAAGTAGAGCTGATCTTCTGCATGGCAGAGACTACTCCCAGCTTCTGTCTGAGATATTCGAACACTTCCCTGGGTAAAGGTTTGGTAAATATATCAGCAACTTGTTCTTTGGAGGGAACATACTCCAACTTCACCTTTTGTTCAAGCACTTGTTCACGTAAGAAGTGATACTTGATGGGAATGTGTTTGGTCTTGGAATGCATAACAGGATTCTTTGAGATACTGATGGCACTTGTATTATCACACATAATGGAGATAGGAGGTGAACATTTGATTTGAATGTCTTGTAAGGTTTGCATCATCCAAAGAAGTTGAGTGCAACATGATGCGACAACCACATATTCTGCTTCTGCTGTAGATAAGGAAATAGAGCTTTGCTTCTTGCTGAACCAAGATACTAACCGGGGCCCCATATAGAATGCACCACCACTAGTGCTTTTTCGATCATCAACATTTCCAGCCCAATCTGCATCAGTGTAAGCATGAAGAGTAAGATCAGCATTCTTTGGATACCATAATCCAAAGTCTTGAGTTCCTTGTAGATATTTGAATATTCTTTTGACAGCCTGAAGGTGAGACTCTTTTGGATTAGCTTGGAATCGTCCAACAATCCCAATTGCATGCATAATGTCTGGTCTAGTCCCAGTGAGATAAAGTAGACTTCCTATCATTGATCTGTATTCTGGTTGATTCACCGTGGGAGAATCATCATGAGAACTGAGATTGCATCCGGTTATCATTGGTGTACTTACAGCTTTGCATTCTTCCATGCCATACTTCTTCAGAATTTGCTTAAGATATTTTGCTTGTGATAGGAATATGCCATCTATTGCTTGTTGCACTTGCAAGCCAAGAAATAATGTTAGTTCCCCAAGTAAAGACATTTCAAATTCTTGCTGCATAACATAAGAAAATTTCTGACTCATAGATTCTTCATTACTTCCAAAAATGATATCATCAACATAGACAACCACAATCAATAGATTATCATTTTCAGTTTTTGTGTATAAGTTTCTATCAACAGACCCCTTTGAAAATCCTCATGATGTGAAGAGAGCTGTCAAGACGATACACATGCCCTTGGAGCTTGTTTGAGACCATATAGAGCCTTTTTAAGTCTACAAACAAGTATTTCATCATTTCCCAAAATGAATCCTTTTGGTTGTTCTATATATTTTCTCAGATCACCATTGAGAAAAGCAGATTAGAATATCCAAGTGATTAGAATATCCATTTGATAAATTTGATTTGTTGGAAGCTTGAAAAAGCAAGAAACATTCTTATGGCTTCAAGTCTAGCTACAGGAGAAAAAGTTTCTTCAAAGTCTATACCTTCTTGTTGAGCATACCCCTTGCAAACAAGTCTATCTTTATTTCTTATAACATCTCCATTCTCATTTAACTTGTTTTTGAATATCCATTTAGTTCCAATGAAATTTTTGTCATGAGGTCTTGGTACTAATTCCCAAGTGTGATTCTTTTCAATTTTATCAAGGTCTTCATTCATGGCTTGAATCCAACATTAATCTTTGCTAGCTTGATTGACATTGTGTGGTTCAGTAGTGGATAGAAATGCCAGATAGCTAGAAGATTCTACAAGAGTCCTTCTTGTTTGTACACCTGATCCCTTTTCTCCCAAAATTTGAGATTCTGGATGATTCTTTTGAACATATCTGGATGGAGCTTTTTCGTATAAATCATCTTCTAGTTCTTCGCTTTCTTACCGTCTATATCATTTTCATTTGATGTAGAAGGATATATGTCATCATCGTCTTCATTTGTTGTTTGTTTTTCTTCTTTTGGAGCTGCAGGAGACTCATCAATAACAACATCAATACATTCAACAATATTTTGAAGTCTTGTATTGTAACATTTATATGCTCTACTCCTAGAGGAGCAACCAAGAAGTATTCCTTCATTTTCACTGGGTTCAAACTTGCCAAGTTTTTCATCATTATTTTTTATAAATCATTTGCTCCCAAAAACTCTAAAATGCTTCACAGTGGGAGGATTACCATACCATAGTTCATATGGAGTTTTATTACTATTTACACGAACATGTGCCTTGTTAAGAATATTTACCGTTGTATGTGCTGCTTCTCCCCAAAATGTGTCAGGTGTTCCGGAATCATCAAGCATAGCTCTAGCCATTTGTTGAACTATTATATTCATTCTTTCTGCTACGCCCATTTTTTGTTGTGGAGTGCCGTTTATAGAAAACTATTTTTTATGCCACAGTTGTTCACAAAATTCAAGGAATTCATCCGATGTATATTCTCCTCTCGATCAGTCTAAGATTAATTTGATTTTTACATCTAATTCATTTTCAAATCAGTTGCTCCAAAGGACTGAAATGCCCAAACAAAAAATGCTTCATCTTTGTGTTTAATCAACCCAATCCAACACATTATAGAGAAATCATCAATAAATAAGATATAGTATTGTTCACCATGTGGTGAATTTTTCCTCACAGGTCTACATATGTCAGTATGAATGAGTTCTAGAGGCTTACTTGATGATCCTTCCTTGGAATTAAATTGCACTACGGTTTGCTTACCAAATTGGAAAGATTTGCATATGATATTTTCAGGTAGAGTAATATTGGGAAGATCACAAACAGCTTTAAGTCTACTTGATTTGTTGATTTGAGAGCTCAGATGCCCCAAACTTCTATGCCATAGCTATTTTTCTGAAGATTTACTCAAGTAACATTGTTCTTTGCAGTTCTTCAATACATATAGGTTGCTTGGAGTTTTGTTTCCTTTTATAATTGTTTTTCCTGTATCAAGATCATGTACCACACATTATTTTGAACTAAAGACAACTTCAGTTCCTTGATCACACATTTTACTTACACTTAACAAAATACAAGCTAATCCATCCATATATGACATTATTAGCTTCACCTTTTTAGAAAAATGTATTCCTTTTCCTTTAATTATAGCAGGATTATCATTTCCAAATGTAACTTTATTTTCCTTTTCTACAGCACTATATGCAAGAAGTTTGTGTTTGTCACCTGTCATGTGTCTTGAGCATCCACTATCAATGTACCATTGATTTTCTTCACCTTCTGTGAATAATTCTATGCCACAATTTTCAACCTATAATTCCTTCTTTTTCCATACTTTGGATCTTGAAGGAAAATGCTCTTTTGGCTGAACTTTTCTCCCTCATTCAGATTCTTCATGCCCAAAGTTATTGCAATAAGCACATTCAACTTCATTTAGAAGAGGAGAAACTTTTTTATAGGTATTCTTCTCAAATTCAGTCCTTTTCTTTCTTACTTCTCTAGTCATGATAGTTTTATATGCAACACATTGAACAACTCTATGACCAAAATTGTGACATGAGAAACATTGTCCACTGAAGAAGAAATTTCTGTGATCATGAAATCTTATACTTGGATTTACCTATTGATTGGTGTTTCTTTAAGAGATATTCCTATTAGTGTTCTTTGAATTTAGATGATCATGCTTTACCTGTAGAGATTCTTTATTCCCTTGCTGAGTGGCAGAATGTTGTATACTAGCTGTAGCTACTTTTAGATAATTTGGTGCTGAAGCCTGAGAAGATTCTCCGATATATCCAAGAATTGTCTTTATAAGAGGAGAATGTTGTACCTTGATAATATCATCTAAAGTTTCAGATCCTTTAGCAAATATAAGATTCAAAGTCTTCACTTTCTCAATTTCTTTTCTTATACTTACTATTTCACATTCTAATTTCTCATTGTTTTTCTCCTTTTCTTCAAGCTGATTTTTCAAAGTTTCTATGGATATTTTACTTTCTTCTAAGCATTTTTTGAGTTGATTGAATTCATCAAGAAAATCATTGTCCTATAAAGCATCCATAAAAGTATATTTTTCTTCTCTGGATTCTTTTTCAAATGCCAAGAGAAGTCTAAGATCTTGTTCACATTCCTCCTCACTGTCAGATAACCCATCACTATCTTCATGAGCATAGTAACTTTTTCTAGTGCTAAACCGATTCTCATTCCTTCATTCCTTCGCTACTTCCTCCAGTTTTTCATGTGTTTTTACGAGATATATACTTAGCAGCATACTATCCACCCACAAGTAAAACATTTGAAAGGAAGCTAACCTCTGAACCGTCCTGTGCCAAGTTGGAGTTTCTTTACAAAATTTACCTCATCTTCTTCTGAGATATACCCTGATCCTTCTGTCTCTTGTACTTCTTTCCCTTTTGTAGAAGCTCTAAAGACGGCTTCTTTGACTTCAGATGGTCCTCCTCTTCTCATTTCACATGCAATTACTATGCCGTGAAGTTGCACCACAGTAAGATTTTGAAGATCCTGCTTTTCTTCAAGAGCAGAAACTTTTGACTCAAATTTTGCCGTTAGTGATTTTAAAACTTTCTCAACCAAAGTAGATTAGGTTATTGTTTCTCCCAGATTTCTCATACGATTTACAATATCATCAAGACGTAAAAATAAATTGGCAATTCTCTCCTCATTATGCATTTTTAGATTCTCATATTGAATTCTGAGAGTTTGGAGTTTAGCACTTTTTACCTTTGCATCACCTTCATAACTTAGAATTATTTTGTCCCATATTGCCTTTGCTATATCTAGCTGCATGACTTTAACAAATTATGTTTCAGTTAGACTTCCCAATAGAGCATTGACCGCCTTTGCATTTGTTTCATAATTCTTTCTTTCTATTGGATCTGTTAGTACTGCGACTAGATATTAATATCCTCTTTCAACAATAGCCCATACATCTTCTCCCAGAGACTGAAGATAGGATCTCATCCTTGTTTTCCAGAAGATTAAATTGTTTCCGTTGAAGAGTGGAGGCCTGATAGATGTTGTTCCATATTGATTGCTCATCTTTTTTGATCCTCCTTCTAGCAGCTAAGCTTTTTCAGAAGGACCTGCTCTGATACCGATTGTTGGGAAAAATACTGAGAGGGGGGGTGAATCAGTATTTAGAGTTGACTGAAATTTTTTTACTTTTTATTTCTCTTAAAACCATACACTACTTTAATGAACCCAACTCACATATACATGCAGAGATCCTTAAGAAAACTTGCGTATGTCCAAAGATCTTGTTATGCATTTAATTCTTTACTTAGATCATTGCATCATTCATTCATCAGATGTTTAGTAAGCAGTAAGCATGTGTAGTAATAACAGAATAAACCATCACACATAAGCAACACACATGAACACTAGAATTTAAGGTGGAAACCCAATTCGGGAGAAAACCACCGCTGTTGTCATCTCTGTCTTCAATATTTATTATAAATAAAACTTCTTACAATTTTGCACTGGTGCAGACTCATACTAGCACGCAAGCACCCACCTGCAAAAGGCTGCAACCTTCTCTTGTTCTCCAGCCACTACTGGAAGGGAGCTCCAACCCCCTCACTGAAGGCTTCAACCCTCAGCACCACCATGGACCACGTTTCATCAATTTTCATACTGGATCCAACAGCTTCCACACAACATACCTTGTAGGCCACTTTTCATCAGATTTTCAAACTGGACCCACTCCATACATCAAACTAAAACTCATAACTCCATCAATCAATCAACCAACAACTTGATCTTCAATCAACATAATCAGCAGCATATTCAACATTCAAACAACCTAGAACTGTATGAATACATCATTGACAGATAACAATAAAACAACAAAACAGATCAGACATTCATTCCACACACTTCAGTAAAACCATAGATTCCATATGCGCTTTTACTTCATTGAACCTGCGTATATACGCGCTTTCACAGAGACAAACCTACGTATACGCGCTTTTGCTGAAACGAGCCTACGTATATATGCGCTTTTGGTGAGATGAACATGTGTATAGATCCGTAACTTTTCAGAACTATGCAGCTCTTCAGAACAGATAACTCAGATTTCACCCTCTACTTCAGCAAAGATTCACCAGATCACAGATCTAATCATTCCATAAACAGATCTAGAAAATACATAGTCATTTCAGATCTAGAGATCCCTTTTCATCAGTTTCTTCATAGGTACATTATTAATTCAGATCAATCAATAAACTGTTACCCATGCAGAAATACTTCAGAGTGAAGTATTCATTAAAACCCAGACTTCAGAATAGATATGCAGATACAAACTCAACCCTGAACAGACATTGATTCAAATAGCATACGCTACTTTGCTTTACTGAAGCCGCGTACATATGCGCTTTCCTGCATACCAACTCGCGTATACTTCTGTGTATATTATTCTTTAGAAAACCCTAACTGCCATACGCTCTTTTAATGAAGAAAACCCGCGTATATATGCACTTTTCATGAAGTGAACTAGCGTATAGATCTGTAAAAATATATTTTGCAGAGCAGGCCAGATCTATAAAACTTACCCAGATTTATTCATTTAATTCAGCAGACTTGTGCCAGTTCTTCACAATCCCTTCAGTAGGTCATTTTGGAGCTTCATCATCATCAGATCTAAAGATCTTGAACCATCATTACTTTCATGGGTGCATCATAGATTTAGATCTAACAATCAAGAACAGAGTTCATCCATATAGATATCTCTTAAAGAGATTTATTTATTAACAACCCTTACGCATGCACACACTTGCACTATGATATTCTTCTCCTTATATAGATTTAGCCTTTTTCAATACCATGAGTCAAAACCACTAAACCATTGATGGTATTCATGGGTGAGATCAAATAGATAATCCAGCGCTCAATACAGTGGGCCAATACCACGTTAATGTCCCCTGGTTTTATAAATTTAGAGCGCAAATAGGCATACACTACTTGGTACGTACTTTTTTGCGTACATACGCTACTTTTCCTTTACAAACCCACGTATTCTTTGTGACATATCTTATTCTGGCACTTACTAGAATTCTTTTCTCTGTCACATCTAAACTGCTCTGTAGATACATCATCCTTACATATTTAACACATAGGTTGCTTATCATAGGCAACTCATCAAGTTGGTTTCCATTAAGGACAACTTCATTAAGTAGGTTTCCATCAAGGAAAATACTTGCATCATATTGCCAACAATTATTTTGTAGAAAATTAAATAAAAATGGAAGGTTTAAGATCTGAAATTTCAAAGCACTTCCTTCATCTTTTGTAGCTCCGTTTTGACTCTTTTTTTAGCTGTTCTTTCCTTAAAATCTGGTTTAGATTTTGAGCTGATTAGAACTAGTTTTTACTTATGTTCTTGACTCAAGAAATAAACAGATCTGAGTCATCTCTTTTTGGACACCTAGGTTCAAATTTTGAGCATGTTTGAACCTTTAATTTCTAGCCTAATCTACCTACTGATAAGCCAAGATTAAACAGTTTGGAAAATCGAATTTCACTAATCTATCAGCAGTCAATTTAAAGCTAATTAGTCATGATTAGGCTGTATGACTAATTAGAAGTGTGTTCTTCAGGAGTGGCATTTAAGCTTGCACAGTTTTAGATTTGTTTCTCTTTTTGGTATGGGGCTATACCTTTCTTATTTTTGAAATCTGCCCTCTTTTCTATCTTTTATTGTTTTTGAATTTTTATTTTTTGTATTCTTCAAAGCAGAAAACAACAACTAACTAAATGCTTAAAACTGAGCTATATTGACATTCCTATCTAACCTATTCTAACATAGAGTATTTACATCTTCATATGATACAAAAGTGCCAATGTAGCCAGTTGAGTAATGTCATAAAGAAGAAGAAACTCTGGCTGCTTGTTAGAGGTATCCATAGTAAATTTTGAAGATTAATCTTCAAAATCAAGACTATCATAGGAGGTGACAACTTTTCATGTCTCTATCTCTTGCAAAGGATCCATGTTTGATCATTTGAGCTGGTTGGGACTTCCACACACTTTTCCAAAGGATCAACAAAGAAAAGATGAAGGTTCTCTTCTTTCGGCTCTCCATGTCTGGTAGATTGTCTGCTTCCAAGACTCCAGCTTTGAGGACTGCGTTGTTAGTATGTGGCTTGGAAGTATCATCATCCTTAACCTGTAAAATAGTAAATAGTGAAATATCTTCTTTCTTTAAATCTATGCTTACTTCTTATATAAATTTAGGTTCTTCGAATGGCAGATTAACATTATTGAATGTAGAAGTCTCTTCTTGAAAATAAAGTATATCCTCAGTAGGATGGTCTGCTATTTGTTTTTCTCCTTCAAAGTTTTTCTAGTATCTTTTATTGTTTGGGACAACTGGTCTGAATTTTTCTTGAATTGTATATTATTTGCTCTCCCAAGGTCTTAGACATGTACTAGCCACAAGGGCTAATCCATTAGCAAAAATGTTTTGGTCTTTAGGAACAAGGATAAGTTGGAAATATTTAAAATATTTTAATAAATCTATGGTATCATCCTTGTAGGCTTTAAGTCTGGGATGTTCAAACATGCATTCTTCTTTCACTTTCCTAATTACCAATTCTGCATTTCCGTGAAATGTTATCTTCTGGGCTCCTAGTTTTTTCAATAAGTGTAGCCCTAAGAGAAGTGCCTCATACTCTACTATGTCAGTTGTGCATTGAAAATTTAGTTTGTATGAATAGGCTTCAGAATAATTGTTTCCTATATTGTAAAGCCATATTCCTGCACCTGCATTAGTTTTAGTACATAACCCATCAAAATTCATATTCCAAAGAGGACTAGTTTCATTATTATCATTGATTTCTTTACTGTCCTCTTTGTCTCGAGTGCCATTGGATTGTTCTGTGGAATAGGCACCATGCTCATGAATTTCTGGTTGAGATGATGGTTTAGAGGGTAGCTGCTTGCTTAGTATTTTATCAATTCGTTCTTCTGTCAAAGGAGAGATTTTTCTTTGAGTATAAACAGAAAAATAACTGCCCTGTATTTTATGATCAAAAAAAGAACTCTCTGTGCCTTTACAGCAAATTTCTGTACATGAATGAGCAAGAGAATTTGTTTCGTAATAAATTTCAGAGATTGACTATTTATTAATAGTATGATTTATCTCTTCTTCTGTCAACGGGAAAAAAAATTCAATGTCCCTTTGAACAAAAGTACAATAGTTCTATGTCTCTTGTAAAGGCTGATTTTGAGGCTGGATGTTCTCTTGAGCCTCTTCTGGGGTATCTTGACTTGTGCTTGCAGGAAAACTTTGAGGATTTTCTGCTATTTCCTGATCTTCTTGTGTTTCAAAATATTGTTCATGATTGTGGTGATACTCAATTTGAATACAGGGTTCATGAGTTGTTTTCTCTTCATTATCAGGATGCCATTCTTGTTGTATAGTCTGAAAAGAGTTATAACACAAAGGAAAGGTTTCTATATGTGTTGGTGTCTCCTCAATTTTAGGTTCTGTGTTTTCCAAATGGCTACTCGTTTCCTCGAAGCACTTCTCACTATTAATTCTTACATTTTGGTCGTGAAGATATCTTATCAGCATAGTACATGATATAGGAAGGCAATCAAAATTTTCTTGACAGCCTTCTTCATTGCTTCCTTTGTAAGTTTTCTCATTATTTTCCATTAGGTGTTGATCATAATATACATCTTGGTCATTATCTTGATCTTGAGGTGATTGGGCTTGTGTTTGATTAGGAGAAAGCATAGCTTGCTCTAGATCATCAATATTTATATTAGCCATCAACCTATCCATTCTCTTTCCAAGCATGTACATCATCTTTTCCATCATGATTTCTTGTTTATTTTCTTTATACTCTTGTTGATCGTACATGTCTTGTCGAGGTAGAGTTTGAGTTTGACTAGGGAAAGGTATATGTTACTCTGGATTTATAGCATTAAAATTAGCCATAAACCTATCCATCCTTCTTCCAAGCATGTACATCTTTTTCTTCAGCAAGATTGGAAAAATTCCAACTGCAGGGAGAACATCGTTTCAACCACTTTGGGATTCTAGGATCTAGCCCTCCTGAATCCGGAGAGGGATCTCTCCAATAAGTGCAAAGATGGATTTATCTTTAAGGTTTTTGGGTAATGATATTAGGCTAGTTATGAAGACCAAGGGTTTTGTTTTGTTTTGGATGGTTGAGCATGATTATTGTTTGAGTGGAAAGTTCTAAGTGGAAAGAGTTTCAAAGGTGTGAAGTTGCAAGCAATCAGAACAAGTTTTGGCCGAAAAGATAGACAATTGTAGGTTTTAGTCCATTGGGCTATGGATTCATAATAGGGTTTAATTGAAACAACAAGGGGCAAGAGTGGTCCATGGGGCAAGTCATCTATGTCTAAGGATATCTTTAAAGTTTGATTTATGGAATGAAATGATACAACAAGAAGGAGAATTAAAAAAATGAAGAACAAAGAGGAGCCCAAGATCTGGTAATTACTTTGAAACTAGCCAACTTTTGACATACACTTAAGAAAACATAAAATTAATCCAGGATCTGGTAAGTACTTCGAAACTAGCTAGCCTTTGATACACTTTCAATAGAAAAAAATTTAAAAACAAAGGGAAACTTAAAGGCAACTATTGGAGAAGAAACTAGCAGGCAGGGTGCACCACAAACCTCTCCTAGGTCTGCTTTACTTGGTAAACTTTCAAGACAAATACATAAGATAACAAAGAATGGTCTAAGATCTGGTAAGTACTTTGAAACTAGCCAGCTTTCAACACATTCCAAGGGAAACTTTCAGATAGTCTTTGGGGATAAAACTAGGACCAGGGCTAACCATATCTTCCTTAGTTCATCTCTACTTAACATGAACTGAAAATAACTTTCAAGAATAAAAATTAGCTAAGACAGTAGGATGAGGTAACACCAGCATTCCTAACTGCTTGAACTGAATTAAATCATTCTCAAATAACACAATTGGAAGAAAACATTTAGATAAACCTTATCAATCAAAGAAGGATACTGATATACAGTAAATCCTAACACTATGCTTGTTGTTCTTTATCAGAGAAGATGGAAAAAGTGAAAACAGAAATAAAATAACGATTTACAATAAGAAAAACATCACCGTTGACATAGACCAGGATCCCATAAATCAGATTGTATTGATGCTCCAAACCAGTTACAACTTTAAGTCCAATGTTTCAATTCAGCAATCATCTACACTTTCCAAACTAACTTATTTAAGCACAAGTAGAGCTTCAAGAGCCCATGAACACTATTTACAAGTAGAAGTCTCAAGCTCAAGTATATTTCAAAGTTCAACAACCAACCTTTTCTCATCTTCTACAACAGTATTTATAGAAGAGATGAGGAGGTGGGATCTGATAAAAGATCTCCTGGGTCAATTAATATAGATTTAAGACTTCTCATCCTTTGAGGGGCTCGATGGAGAATTTTACAGATGTTTATCTGTATTAATTGATTTACATTTAAGATTTAATCTCGGTGAGAGCTTTTGTTGACTTTAAGGCTCTGTTTCAGGATGTAATAACTCTGCTGATATTTTTTGCATTAAGTTTCTTTTGGCAGAATTAACTATTTGGCTACGCTGAGGCTAATATATTCTTTCTGATAAATAAATTTGGCCTATGTTTGAATGCTTTGAGGCAATAGGTGGCGTTGTGGTAGCTGAGAGGAATCAATTGGCCTTTTTTGTGGCAGTGGAGGCATTTCTGTCTGATAAATCTTTTTGATTTTCTTTAATTGTGTTTAATTTGGAGGAATAGGCTTTTGATAATAAATCTTAGCCGTAATCCCCCAAAAATTTCTTCAATCCTCTGTTCTGCTGTGTTTTTTCTTTGACATTAATACTCTTTTAATTTGATTAAATCACATTGTGTCTTGTTGATGTGCAGGGCCGCTTAGGGCTCATATGGCATCAATGCCCATGAAGCATTGATGAAACGTGGAGGAATCTTGTGAATGGTTTCTCTTTTATGAATCAAAGGCATGGGAATCGTCATTCCCAGCTTTTGGATTTTCTTCAATATAATGGAAAAACCATCAAACACCTGCAAAAAACATTAAAGATTAATAAAATCCTGCGTTATTGGGTTCAACTACTTCGGAGGCTGTGGGGAAGGAGCGTGTCTGTTGGATGGCAACATCCAACGGTGGAGATCTATTAGAGGAGGTCAAAAGGAGAGCAAAGGGAGCTTTTAAGTCAGATTCGTCGATCTGCAGAGATTCGACAATCAGGATTAATCGGGAAAACATAAAGTGGAAAGGCTGCTTTATAATGAAACGGGAGAAAATGTAAAGAAAAAGGTTTAAAACCTTTGTTTCAAAGGAAATATGGTTAAAAGTGAAGTTTGGGGTTCGGGATGACTGTCGGCCGTCAGATGAGATCGGCCCACGAGATCAACGGTGGATATCATGCGTTAAAATCCTTGGTAGAGGCAGAGGGCGATGGTGAAAGGCCAAATTAGATCTGAGTCGTTGATCTGCAGATATCAACGATGGGAGGAGTATGTGATGAAACCTAATGGGAAAGAGGAAAAGTGGTTTCGGGGATGAAAACCATGGGTTTCGCGCAGAGAAAAGGTGGGTAGGCAGTTTTGTGTTTTGGAACACGATATGCGTCCCCGCCCGACACGTGGTTTTTGAAAACAGCCTATATCGCGTAATTTTTAAGAATTAACCCTTGTGCTTAAATTTGCATGACTTGGAATGTGGGTCGTTAGATCTGGGGCCTCATATCCAACGGAGGAGAATGAGCGCGATATAGGATAGATGCACGGGCGGTAGGAAGATGGGTGGTTTCAATCTGGGCCGTCAGATCTAAGATAGACGGCTGAGATCAAACTTTGAGAAAGGTAGGACCCACAGGAGGCGGGCCTGTCGGGTTAAATATGAGTCGTTGGATGTGAGGATCAATAGTGGAGATTATATCTGGGTTTTAAATGAAAAATATACGAAGGCGGAGAAGGAGTAATGAGGATCGTTGATCTGAAGAGATCCACGGTCGGGATTGGTCGAAAAACATTAGGAGCGAGGCTGCATGTTTTTAAACCAAATTCAGAGAATGCGATCTGGACCGTTCGAGCTAGACACCTGAATGGCCCAGATGCAATCAGGGCTAGGCGATCGGTGGGGGAAGAACTTGAATATCACTAATGCGATTGAGCGATGGTCGTAGATCTACAGATCAGATCGACGATGGGGAGTGAATCGGAGGGGTTCAAAGGCAGAGGAAAGCTTAATGATCGGGGCGAATATGGACCGTTAGATATGGGATATGGTGGATAGATCCAACGATGGAAGATCCATCGGGGAATTCCAATCGGAGAGAGGAATAGAATGCGTTGATAAGAAATGCCGATGCGATAATGCGCGGGCCATTGATCTACTTTAAGATCAACGGTCAAGATTTATTTAAACAAAGAACTGGTGGAAATCCTCTAAAACATATGAAAAACCCAAAATCTAATATAATACAAAGTTTTGGCTTTAGGGGCAGAATATATATATGATATGGCTGGCGCTCGATGCGGGGCCTTTGATTATATATAAGGCAAAAGGCCCGGGGCTTATGTATAAGGGCCAATCGCAATCGGAGGTCAGGCTTGGTATTTCAATCTACTCATTTGGAAATTTGCGATGCAATTGGTGCTTCGGGACTTAAACTCTTGGTCCCAAGCGAAAGTTATATGAAAGGCAGAGGGGGCGGGGTTTATATAATGGGGCTCAAATGCATCAGAAATTTTGATGCAAGGCTTTTCAATCTACCCATTTTTTCATTAAAAATCATAACTCCAGCGGGTTTAGACCAAAACTTTAGGTAAGTGGGTTTAATAATTTTACAAAGGAAAAATTAATCGGGAATGGGTTATTCACAATGTTTTAGCACCCGATTGTGGGCACAAGGGTTATATGAAACAAATAATATGATCGGGGATTATAACATAGGGCTAATCGCAATCAGAGGTCTTGACTTAACAAAAGACTTGTGCGCTTTGAATTTTCCGATGCGATAAGTGCCTACAGGGCTTAGCACTTAGTTCCAGCACCAAGGCATATGGTGGGGAAGTGGTTAGGATTTAGCCCAAAGGGGCTTAAACCCTAAGTACAAAAACTTATTTTTTATGAAATTTTCAGAGTTTTCTGATGGATTTGGGGGTTTCAACAGAGTTAAAAAAGGATTTTTAAACTCTGTAAGGTGGATTTTATGAAGGGGAAAAATGGAAAAAAGGGAAGATAGAAGAAGTTTATTAGGAAAAAGGAGGGAAAATGAAGGTTAATTTTGAGGTGAAGGGAAGGGAAAAATGGTGTTTTGCAGCAGTCTTTCCTCCATGGAATCAGCAAAATTTCTGAATTAAAATGGAAACAGTAGTGAAGATTTGAAAAAAGGGCCATATGCCTTCATGAGTCTTCAAGAGATAACATTTTTTAGCAATAAAACTTGTTCCTTAAAGGCTCAAAAAATGTTTTAGCCACCATTTGATATGACAAATTTTATTGGTGGCTAACACACCCACAGACTTCTTACTATAAAAAAGGAATCCATTAGTTGGTCTAAGAACAAAAAACGAACAGAGGATGGTGAACTAATTGATATTGAACAAAAAATCCATAGATTGGAATCCTCTATTGGGGGTGGGTTTGGCACTAAAAAGGAAAAGTCTCTGCTCACTACTCTGGAAACTTCTCACTTGAAGATTCTAAAATCAAGGAATGAGTAATGGAGACTCAAAATTCATGCCACCTGGATCAAATTTGGGGATGAAAATTCTAAATTTTTTCATCAATTTTCCAATTTTAGAAAGGCTATTAACACCATTTGGGATCTTGATAATGAGGATGGAACAAAAGCCTCTACTTTTCCACATCTTGCTCAGAAAGGTATCAATCACTTCAAGGATATCTACAAGGCACCTCCTCAACCAACCTTGGCTAAAATTATCAAGGTGGCATCTCTATTCCCCAGCTATGTTGATCAAGAAGTAGAGGATTAACTTTAGCAACATGTCTCTAGTCTAGAACTTGAATCTTTTCTCAAATGGTTCAAAATGGACAAGAGCCCTGGACCTGATGGATGGGCAGTGGAATTTTATCTTGCATTCTTTGATCTTTTGGGTCATGATCTTCTGGAAGTAGTGGAATAAACTCGTCAATCTCGATGCATTTATGATGCTTTCAATGCTACTTTTATTGCCCTCATTCCCAAAATTGATCACCTAACATCTTTCAATGATTATCGCCTAATCTCCTTATGTAAATGCATATATAAGATCATGGCCAAGATTCTTGCTAATAGATTGAAACCTATCTTATCTACTTATATATCTCCTGAAAATTTTTATTTTCTTGAAAATAGATAGAACCATGAAGCTATTGGCATTGCACAGGAAGGACTACACTCTATTCATACTAAACACATCAAAGGGATGATTCTCAAAATTGATCTAGCTAAAGCATTTGATCAAGCCAGCTGGCTTTATATCCACATGTTACTCATGTTGGAAATACTGAGAGGAGGGGTGAATCAATATTCCTTTCAATTAGAGCATTAGGTTATCTTCAATTATTATCAGTGTTTGTACAATGATAGTAGCAAACAAAAGGAACACAAATGCACATAGTTTTTATGGTGGAAACCCACTCTGGGACAAAAACCACCTAATTCTTTTCTAATAATTCTTTAATATTCAACTCCAATTGAAAATAAAGCTCCAACTTCCTGGAATCTAGAAAATAATTCTTCTCCATCTCCCACTGGGTGGATGCTCCAATGCTCGAGATTCTTTAGTAGTCAACTGAACGGATGCCCCAACACCCAATGAGCTACAACTCACCCTAGCACCACCCTACTACCCTGTATAAGAATAAAAGAAGAATGGACTCCCGTACCAGGGAAAATGGTCCACTTTACAATGATATAGAATGGTGTAGAAGAAGAAGACACAATAGACCATAACCCCAACTATGACACAACCACCTAATGATAATCCTAGACCTCCCAAAATCGCCTCTTCAACTCTTGGAAGATAAACACTAGTACATTTTTTACAATAATATATTTACAATGACTTAGTACAATGATACCTTTACAGTGACTGTATGTAGTGCTGCCCACTTGAAGACTTCATGTGATAAAATTCTTGCTACTGATCTGCACCTTGGTTGTTGCTCTTGTCATGCTACCCTCTTCTGCACCTTACTTTTCTTTGCTGCCCTAGAAATTCTAATCCTTTGCAGCCCTTGACAACACATGATATAGCTTTTTCTTGCCTTCTAGGAGCTCAATATTGAATCTGGTGTATCTCTGTTATTTCAGATCCCCAATATGTGATTTTTAGTCCTGTAGTAGTCCTCTGAATCTTCTTTCCAATGCCACAGGTCTGACCCAAATTGGATTCTTCAAGGGAGAGTTATGCACAATCTCTCACAATGCCCTAATATGGACTGTTTCAATAGAGCGAAATTGTACGGCGTGCCACGTGTCACTGTTTCTTCATTTGGCTCTAAAATTGACATGGAAAAAACCAAAGTCTGTGCATTATTTGCCACTTTTTATAGAATTCAAATCCGATACTCAAAGAAACTGTTATGACGATTTTCCCAACGTCACTTCTTTTGGATGAATTTCAGGAGCCTGCAAAAACACTGACTTACACAGATTATATCTCCGAACATATTGCAAACCTTGATCTGAAATTTTCACAAGAGCTTCCTTAGGATTTCGGCTTGGCCTCATAAAAATTTCAGCTTCTGAACCTTCATAGAAAAAAAGTTAGAGCGAAAATTCCATGATGACATGTCTCATATTACCAAATCCATTGCATAAGGAGGATATGAGGATCAAAATTTATATAAATGCTTAGGTTGAGAGGGGCTTCAACAAGTGAACGTGGGAAGGATTTTAGGATCTTAAAAAATATTAATTATGACTTTTCAATGACCCGTGCCACAACCCCATGGGGTTTTAGCCCACTAACTAGGGTTACAAACTTCAAACATGAATATCTCTCAAACCGTGAAGAATTATGTGGCATGCCATATATCAATAGCAACATCTCGACAAGAAGAAAACATCAAAGGAATTCTTGACCCAGAATATAGTAATTTGGTAGGTCAAAATTCCCATGCAATATTGGGGTAGCCCCTGGTGCTGCTTGGGTTGACATGAATGACAATCGCTGATCAATAATCTCCCCCTTTGGCATTGATGGCAACACAAGTACTCCCCCTGTGATCATGACACCTCTTCCTACAACATTCTCTCCCCCTTTGACATCAATAGAAAAGGGTAACTCCCCTTGACACACAACCATCCTGCAGACCTGTACACACTTCGACTCCCTGTTTATATTATGAATAAGGAAAATATAATGAGAACTTGGGAGAATCCAAAGCTTCTGGCGAAGATATTCAAATGCTTCACGAGGTAAAGGTTTAGTGAAGATATCAACGATTTGTTCTTTTGTACCAACATACTCAAGTTTGATATTCTTTTCAGCGACTTGTTCTCTAACAAAATGATATTTTCTTGGAATGTGTTTTGTTTTTGAATGCATGACAAGATTCTTGGAGATGTTGATGGCACTAGTATTGTCATAGAATATGGGAATAGGCTCACTGAATTGTACTTGAAGATCTTGCAAAGTTTGTTTCATCCAAAGGACTTGAGTACAACATGATGCCACTGTAATGTATTATGCTTCCATTGTAGATAACGAGATTGAGGTTTGCTTTTTGCTCAACCATGATACGAGATAACCACCTAGATAGAATGTTGCTCCACTAGTACTCTTACGGCCATCAACACTTCCTGCCCAATCTGCATCTGTAAAGGCTTGAATAATGAGATTGTTACCCTTGGGATACCACAAGCCATATTCTTCTATGCCCTTTAGATATCGAATAATTATTTGACGATAATAATATGTGATTCTTTTGGTGCTGCTTGGAATCTTGCTACTTGTCCAACTGCTTGCATAACATATGGCTAGGAGGCTATTACATATAGAATACTACCAATCATAGATCTATATAACCTCTGATCCACATCCTTAGATGAGTCATCTATGCTCAATTTTCAACCTGTTACCATCGGAGTAAGGACGGGTTTGCAATCTTCCATTTTGAATTTTTTGAGCATTTCCTTGATGTACTTGGCTTGACATATAAATATTCCTTTCTCTTGCTAATATATTTGAA
This sequence comes from Pinus albicaulis, assembly GCA_034641835.2. Taxonomy (NCBI): domain Eukaryota; kingdom Viridiplantae; phylum Streptophyta; class Pinopsida; order Pinales; family Pinaceae; genus Pinus; species Pinus albicaulis. The sequence goes on from JAXQQM020072530.1 coordinate 318,351, forward strand.
GCCCTAAGAAGTATGTCAGCTCACCAAGTAAAGACATCTCAAACTCACTTTTCATCTTTGTAGGAAATTTCTTACTTAGTCGATCATCATTGCTACCAGATATTATGTCATCCACATATACCTCAAGGATTGTTAAATTATCTTGATCTATTTGTACATAAATATTGCTATCAACAGTACCTTTCTTGAACCCTTGTTGACATATATATCCATCAAGACGAGCATACCATGCTCTGGAAACCTGCTTGAGACCATATAGAGCCTTCTTTAACTTGCAAACATAGTCTTCTTTTTCTGATAGTAGAAAACCTTCAGGTTGTTTGATGTAAACTTCTTCTTCTAATTCTCCATTCAGAAATGCTGACTTAACATCCATTTGGTAGAATTTGATTTTTCTTGAACATGCATAGGCAAGAAACATTCGGATGGCTTCCATTCTGGAAACTGGTGCAAATGTTTCATCGAAATCAATTCCTTCCACTTGTGCATAGCCTTTGCAAACCAATCTTTCTTTGTTTCTGGTAACCTGTCCATCTTCATTCAATTTGTTCCTGAACACCCATTTAGTCCCAATGACATTTTTATCTTTTGGTCGTGGAACTATTTCCCAAGTGTTATTCTTCTTGATTTGATCCAATTCTTCATTAATAGCTGCTACCCAATGTTCATTCTGGCTGGCTTCCTCAAAACTACTAGGCTCAAAGGTTGCCAGAAAATAAATGTGAGCTTGTTATGATGAACAAAGCTGTCGACCTTCATTTATGTCACCAATGATTTGATTTGATGGATGTTTCTTTTGAATCCATTCTTTTGTTATCCTTGGAGGAGCTTCTTGTTTTTGTTCTGGTATATCTTGATGATCATTATTTAATTCTTTCTGGTTGATAGTTCTTGTTCTAGAATTTTATCTGTGTCTTTTTCAGCCTCTATCTCCAGTTTCAAAGATTCTAGATCCTCATCATTATTCGCTAGAACGCCATCTTCTTCAAATGTAACATTTATGCTCTCCACTATCTGTTTTCGTCTTAGATTATAATATTTATAGGCCTTTCTTTTGCGTGAGTAACCAACAAAGATACCTTCATCAACACATGATTCAAACTTACCCAAATTTTGATCTTCTCTTTTGATATATCATTTGCTTCCAAATATTCTGAAATATTTTACATTAGCTGGTTTTCCTTTCCATAATTCATATGGGGTCTTGTTACTATTATTTCTAAGAAGACTTCGGTTGATAATGAAGACTGCCGTATCAATTGCTTGAACCCAGAAATTTTCATCCAATTTTTAGTCCTTCAACATTGTTCTACCCATTTCCTGTACAGTTCTGTTCTTTTTTTCAGCAACTCCATTTTGCTGAGGTGTTCGTGCTGTTGAAAATTGTCTTTTTATTCCATTTTTGTCATAGTATTGCTGAAATATTTTGGAAGTGAATTCTCCGCCATTATCTGATCTTAGACACTTTATTTTCAAATCAGTTTCATTGTCGACCAACTCCTTGTAGATCTTAAAGCACTCAAATGCTTCAGATTTTTTCTTTAGGAAACTGACGACTGTCATCCTGGTATAGTGATCTATCATTAACATGAAATATAATTCTCCATATAAGCCTTTTGTTCTCATAGGACCACATAGATCGGTATGTATCAATTCCAATGGATGTGATGCAAAGTGTTCTTTTGTTTTAAATTGGAATTTTGTCTACTTGTCGTGCTGACAAGCCTCACATAGTGTGTTGGAAGGTTTTGAGATTTTCAGCATTTCTCGTACTGCTTCCTTTTTTCTTATCCTGACAAGGTTGTCAAATTTTATGTGACCCATTCGTTTGTGCTATAACCATATTTCATCTTCTTTACCTAGTAGACATCTTTTGTTGCTTCATCTAGAACATATATGTCATTTGGAGCTCGACTTGCTGCAGCCACAATTTTACCATACCTGCCTTTCCTGATTTCACATTTTGTGGAGTTGAATAGCATTTTGTGTCCTTGATCACACATTTGTCCAACACTGAGCAGATTTTGATTCATGTTTTCAACCAATAGAACATTCTTGGTTATAACATCTTTACTTTCGAGAGTGACGGTACCTGATCCTATAACATTTGAAGATCCATCATTTCCAAAGGATATGGTTCCATCCTTCTTCTCTTTCAGAGATACAAATTTCCTTCTATCTCCAGTCATATGCATTGAGCAACCACTGTCAACATACCACTCATCTTTTTTGTTTTGAGCCTTGAGAGCGAGAGCACAATTATCAGTCTTCTTCTCCTTGCATTTTCGTTCATTATGTGGCTTCAAAGATTCTTCTGGAGGTTTTTCAAGTCTGCAGTCTCTGGCTATGTGTCCAAAGTTATGAAATTTGTAACATTCCATATTATTTCTTAAATTTTCAAATCTATTGATGTTTCTATGAGCCCTAGGAGGTTCATATTTGAAGTATCTCCTGGAATTGTATTGGTTCCTAGGGTATGTGCGACATTATACAACTTTATGACCAAATTTTCCACATGAATAACAATAGCCATAAAAAATATGTTGGTACCTAGATGGAAAACTTCGTCGAGGAATCGTCTTCCAAGGATGTTCTTGCGAATCTTTTCAAATGAAGTCTACATGCATGTGAGATCTCATAGGTTCATTGTATTTTGTTGTAGAAGGTCCCGCTTCTTTTTTTTTGTAATCGAGGCCAGTTCTGTCATTGTAAGATCGTTGATTGTTAATGATTTATTCCAATGCCCTTGAGCTTTTGACATAGTTTTGGAAATTGTTTCCCTTCTTCACTTCCTTACGCAGCAAGACTACTTCAGCTTCTAATGATTCCCTTTCTTGGTTTCTTTCTTCCAACATCTTTTGAAGTGACTCTTCAATACATTTGTGTTCTTCAACTTCAATTTTGAGACCTTGAACTTATTCTTCAGGAGTATTGGAATGGATTTTCTCAGCCTTGAGCTCTTTTACAAGCCTGATTGCCTCCTTAGAAAATTCTTCTATGGTCAACCCTTCTTCTTCATTGTTTGATACCTCTTCTTTATTATGCTTGGCCATAAACAATACTCTCTCATTGGCTTCTTCTTCGCTATTACTGTCTTCATCAGATGATGAGCTATCTTCTTTAGAGAGAAAGTTCCTTTTGGATCCTTTCCTTTTTTTTTTACTTGTTGAATTTCTTAAAGCCTTTCTTTCCTTTTGAGTTGTCGTCACTTCTGTTTGGACATTTTGCTACGAAATTCCCAACCTCACCACAACAGAAACATAAAAATGGAAGTTTACCTTTGAATTTTCCCTTACCAATTTTTAGTTTTCCGTAAAGTAAGCATATTATTCATCTGAAATACCTTCTCCATCATCTTCCTTTTCTTCACACTTGCAGGTGCATGTCTTTTCAATTGAAGGTTGTTTGTCCTTATTATTTTTCTTAGATGCAATGAACGTAGTTTCTAGATGTGAAGTACCCTCTTCTTCGTCAAGTCTCATTTCATATGCTATGAGAACTCCATGCAATCCCTCTTGAGTTTCTCCATAATTGCACTGTATTCTAAGACCGATACCTTTGAGGTTGAATCTCCCTGGTAATGTTCTAAGAATATTTCATATAATAGTCTTCTCATCAACTAGCTCTCCCAATCCTTCCATAGTATTGGTTATTTCATCAACATATTGGAAGTATGCAAAAATTTTGCAATATTATTTCATTCTGAGTTGCTCAAATTTTTCTCTACAGATTTGAAGCTTTGCTTCTTTGACATTTGAGTCACCTGCATATATATTCTCAAGCTTGCCCCATACATTTTTTGCATTTTTACAACCCAACACCTTATGATAAGCAGATTAAATAAGTCCACTAATAATAATATTCTTTGCTTTTGCATCATTTACCAAATTCTTCATACCTTGTTCATCTGTGGTTGATGTAAATCCATTTTGAACAGAGTCCCATACTTCATAACCTTGTGCCAAGAGATATACCTCCATTATTCCTTTCCAGAGTGCATAATTATTTTCATTGAACAAAGGTACACCATTCTTGGTATGCTCCATGACGTCCTTCCAGTTGTTAAACTGTTATTGAAGGAACCAAGCTCTGATATCAATTGTTGGAAATATTGAGAGGGGGGGTGAATCAATATTCCTTTCAATTAGAGCATTAGTTAATCTTCAATTATTATCAGTGTTTGTACAATGATATCAAAAAACAAAAGGAACACAAATGCACATAGTTTTTAAGGTGGAAACCCACTCCGGGACAAAAACCACCTAATTCTTTTCTAATAATTCTTTAATATTCAACTCCAATTGAAAATAAAGCTCCAAATTCCTAGAATCTAGAAAAGAATTCTTCTCTAGCTACCACTGGATGGACATTCCAATGCCTGAGATTCTTCAGTAGTCAACTGAACGAATGACCCAACACCCAATGAGCTACAACTCACCCTAGCACCACCCTACCACCCTGTAGAAGAATAAAATAAGAATGGACTCTCATATCAGGGAAAATGGTACACTTTACAATGATATAGAATGATGTAGAAGAAGAAGACACACTAGACCATAACCCCAAAGATGACACAACCACCTAATGATAATCCTAGACCTGCCGACACTGTCTCTTCAACTCCTGGCAGATAGACACTAGTACAATTTTTAAAATAATGTATTTACAATGACTTAGTACAACGATACCTTTACAGTGACTGTATGTAGTGCTGTCCACTTGTTCATGTGCTAAAATTCTTGCTGCTGATCTACACCTTGGTTGTTTCTCTTTTCATGCTACCCTCTGCTGCACCTTGATTTTCTTTATTTCCCTAGAAAGTCTGATCCTTTGCAGCCCTTGACAACACATGATATAGATTTTTCTTGCCTTCTAAGAGATAGATATTGAATCTGGTATATATCTTTTATTTAAAATCTCCAATATGTGATTTTCAGTCCTGTAGTATTCATATGAGTCTTCTTTCCAATGCCATAGGTCTGACCCAATTTGGATTCTTCAAGGGAGAGTTATGTCCAATCTCTCACAATGCCCTAATTATGGATTGTTTCAGTAGAGCGAACTTGTACGGTGAGACATGTGTCATTGTTTCTTCATTCGGCTCTAAAATTGATAGAGAAAAAACTAGATTGTATGCACTATCTGCCACTTTTTACATAATTCCAATCTAATACTCAGAGAGAGAGTTATGAGGATTTTCCCAAGGTCACTTCTTTGAGATGAATTTCAGGAGCCTGCAAAAACACTGACTTACACAGATCATATCTCCAAACATATTGCGCACCTTGATCTGAAATTTTCACAGGAGCTTCCTCAAGATTTTGGATTCGACTAAAAAAAAATTTAGCTTCTGAACCTTCATAGAAAAAACGTTAGAGCACAAATTCCACGATGACATGTTTCATATTACCAAATACATTGCATAAGGAGGGTATGAGGATCACAATTTATATAAATGCTTAGGTTGAGAGGGGCTTCAACAAGTGAACGTGGGAGGGATTTTAGGAGCTTAAAAAATATTAATTATGACTTGTAAATTACCCATGCCACAACCCCATGGGGTTTTAGCCCACTAACTGGGGTTACAAACTTCAAACATGAATGTCTCTCAAACCGTGAATAATTACGTGGTGTGCCATATATCAATGGAAAAATCTCGACAAGAAGAAAACAGCAAAACAATTCTTGACCTATAATATAGTAATTTGGTAGGTCAAAATTATAATGCAATATTGGGGTATCCCCTGGTGCTGCTTAGGTTGACATTAATGACATTCATTGATCAACAACTCACCCATCTAGGTTTTCCCTTACAAACTATCAATTGGATTATGTGCAGCATAACTACTATTTCATACAACATACTAATCAATGGGGTAGCAACCAACTTCTTTCATGCGAAGCAGGGACTTCATCAAGGGTGTCCCCTATCTCCCCTACTATTTCTATTGGTTATGGAAGGACTTAGCAGATGCATTATTGAGGAAATATCTAGAGGTAGATTGAAAGGAATTAAACTATAGGAAAACTGTGTACTCACTCATCTCTTATTTGTAGATGATATTATTCTCTTCCTTAATGGGACTCTTAGTGACTCCACGGTGATCAGAGTGATATTGAATCTATTTTGTATTTCCATAGGGATGCAGTGCAATAATTACAAATCCACTTTAACCTGCCATGGCTGTACTCCACATGAAATACACTATGAACAACAGAGATTTCCCTACAATCTCACCAAATTTGAAGATGGATTGAAGTATATGGGATTCTTTCTCAAACTTGTGAATTACAAAATTGCAGATTGGAATTGGCTCATTATTAAACGTGAAAAAAGGTTGAAAAACTGGTGCCATCACTGGCTGTCTAGAGCTGGCCAATTGACACTGATCAAATCCATACTTGAGGCCACTCTTGTATATTGGATGTCACTGGCATGGATTCCTAAAGGGATACTCCTTAAAATTTAGAAAATCTGTAGGCGTTTTCTTTGGCTGGACATGAAAGAGGGACACACCTTTTCCTGGACTAATTGGTCTCGTATTGCTTTACCTAAATGGTGGGGAGGATGGGGTATAAAATACCTGCCAATATTTTCACTTGCCTTAGTTTCTAATCTTGGTTGGACAATTCTGACAGGAAACAATTTATGGACAAGGGTGACAATTCAGAAATATATTCACCTGCTCACACCCATTGAGTGGATTCGATCACCACTGGAGCATCACACAAAATCTTCCACTATCTGGCGTGCGGTCACATCTGCGACCGAGTGTATAAAGGATGACCTGACTTGGTGGATTGGTAATGGAAAAAGGCTTCATATTGGACATGATTAATGGGTTGGTTGCGGGAATGCTCATCTACTTCCGCAGGAACTTATAGCGGACCTCAACCAAGCCAGTTACAGGACACTTAATCAGATTTCTCATGCAGAGAGAACAACACTTTTCTCACAAAGGTGGTTGGATCATCGGGCCTTGCGGCTCCATCCACAATGGACCGGAACCTGGACAACATATTTGGATGCCCTACGTGAAACCCGTGTCCAATTGAAGGCTTGTGATGATGATATTATTTGGACCATTTCTAAAATGGTACGGTATACACCAAAAGAAGGGCACTCCCATATCTACCGGTACAACAGACCTAATCCACTCATCCCTTGGTGGTGCTACCTCTGGAAGCTCAAAGGACCTGCCAAAGCACGACTGCTAATGTGGTGTATACTCAGTGACAAAATCCCTATTGGTGCCAATTTACAGAAAAGAACCTTCTGTGGACCACACATATGTGCACTCTGTAAAGAAGTAGCAAAAGACACACAACATCTATTTCTGAACTGTTGTGTCGCCCTTGAACTTTGGAAGAATACACTTACTTCTCTTCATATTGGACAGCGTTGGACTGGCCATTCCATTACAAATGCTTGGGAACACTAGTGGCATGTTGTTACTCCCCATAAACTTCAGAATTTTCCCATTCTTATTTGCTGGAATATTTGGATGGCTCGCAATCGGTCCATATTTCATGACACCCCACATCACTGGCCCTCATCTGATGCCCATATCCTATCCATCTATCATTTTATCCCTGTTGAACCTCCTCCTCCTTGCCCTCGTATCATCACGCCCAAGATCATTGATCATTCATTCCCTTGGGCATATTTTGATGGATCTGCACAATCTCACGGTTGTGGTGGTGGGTTTATTCTATATCTCTCAGATCATCATTACTATAAAGTCAAAATTGGACTTGGTCGTGGCACCAACAATTTTGCAGAACTATCATGCCTCCTGTACCTACTTCAGTTTTCTATCACCAAATATATACATGATCTACAAATATTTGGGGATTCCAAGATTGTCATTGACTAGTTTTCTGATCTATCGACATGTCACACACACACACTACATAATATATTGGTTGAAACTCTACTGCTCAAAACACAATTTGATCATATTTCATGTCGGCACATTTTCAGGGAGAGGAATTCCATTTCCGGCCTCCTTCCCAAGGACGTGACGCACTTATTGAAGCACATACGGAGGTGCAGGAACGGAATGAGCATGCATTCTACCAGTTCTTCCACAAACCATTTGATCCTGCACTCAGACGAGGGGACGACCCCCGATAGATTTCTACAGCTAAACTAAATACACATTTTTTATTATAGTTTTTATGTATATATATCGAACATATTTATAGTGGATGTATGTATATATGTACACATAGTGGATGTATTTTTATTTTCTAAAAAACTATTACAGTACTATCTATTTGGTAGCTACAAAGATGATATGCATATGCTCTCACATATACAACATGTAACTTTTATTTACATTAATAAAAGCTACGATTTTTTCTATGGAAAAAAAAAAAAAATTAAAAAAAAAAAATATATATATATATATATAATAATAAAAAAAAATTACTGAATAAGGAACACATCACCAATAAATATGCTCATGAATCCTACAAGTGAGCTTGCTCCATGGCCAAGCAAATCAAGCCATCCACAAAAACCAAAGCCAATTTCTCTTCAATCTCAAATCTATGATTTTCTTCTTAATAATCATCCAACATGTACAATGAGGCCTCAATGTTGAATTTAACTAGCAAGGAGGGCCAAAACCCTAACCATGGTTTCCAAAATTTCATTAATACATCATAAATGCCATTTTTCTGCAAAGAGACCATGCAAGGCCCAAGGCACAAAATATCTAATGTAATAAATGAAAAATAACTTCAAACATAAATTCTGAGCTAACTTAGGAGTGATTTTCCTAAAAATTCCTCAAAAATATCTTTTTTCTATAAATTTGTGTCTTTTGTTGACTTTGCAGGCAAGTGCACAATGCCAAGGCCAAGGGTGCATCACCTGCACTAGAAAAATTGTATGTTTTGTGACCAAGGTTTGGAGGCCTTCTAGGTGTCAAAATGAGCTCCATGATAGCTCATTGGAAAGCTTGTCAAGTCGACTTTCCAAAAATTCTTTTGGATTTCCATTTGGTTTTCATTGTCCTACCCAAAAATTCAATCTCCCAAGACTTCTCAGGGCACAGCGCCATCTCTAAAAATAGGGCAGAAAGGTGATGTTTAAGATGTTTTTGGCACTTTCGGAGTACCAATCTACTCCAAATGATCTAAAATTTTTTGTGGATGATGTCCTTGGAACGATGAATCTGAAAATGTAAATATATCCTCAAAAGAGTTCCCCAAAAAGAGCACAATGCTAGTGGCGCTGTGCCTTTGGCCCTTCAAAATAGTCAAAAATTCACAAGTGCAAAAATGTGCCCAAATGTTGGATTTTGTTCAGTTGATTATGTTTGGGAGGCCTTGTAAGGGATGGATCAGCCATGTTACCAAGATTTTCTTTGTCTTTAGCCTCCTTGGTCCCACCATGTTCTTCATAAGCCTTATTGTTATCATCCTTACTGCTTTCTTCATGGCTCTTTGATCTACCATCATCCTCACTGATCTCATTTCTTCAATGCTCTCTGCCTCACTGACATTTGCCTCCTCATTTCCTTCTCCTTCATTGCTTGTTTCATCTTTTCTTGATTTCTAATTTCCCTTATTTATATTTTATTTTTCATTGTCACCTTCCTCATTGTTTGATTTTTCATTGTCATCTTCTTCACTAATATCCTCTTCTTTGCTTTCTTCTTTACTGCTCTTTCCCTCACTGCCACAGTACTCTCTTTCTAGCATTTTGACCATTCTACCTTTGAAATCCTAGCACTAATATGAAACTGATATGAATAGGGCAATGGAGTGGTATTCTTCTTGTGAATGATATGAGTGAGTGTATAGTTATATTAGGCTGAATGAGAGGCTCTAGACAACCTAATGACAACCCCAACTAATATGTCAAACTCTTTTTTGATTGATACTATTCATAGATAGAGGGAGTGAGTTTAAAACAGTGGTTTCAAGCATGAAATGTAGGTTTATATCCTTAGGGTTTGATTTCATTAAATTAAACCATCAAATATGCTTGAAAATGTGGTTAGGTGATGGTACTTACCCTCAAGAACACTTGAAAAACCCTTGGTAGAGATTTGGAGGTTTGTTGACTTGATTTGAGTGTTCAACTTTCTTGGAGGGCCGTCCTAGAAAAGGGTGCAGCGCCACCTCCCAGGCATGCAGCGCCTGTGTAATTTACATGGGAAAAAATTTCCAGGGGCGCAGTGCCACCTCCCAGGCACGCAATGCCAACACTGGGAAAGTAAGTCATCTTGCAGCTGAGTTTTGGAGGCCTTCCCGATGTCCAAATTGGGTCCATCATAGCTCGTTGGAAATATTATCCTATCTAATTTCCAAATATACCCTTTTTTGCTGATTGGAGTTTATTTGACCTATCAAAATTTTATTCTCCCAAGACTGGTCAAAAAGTGATGAATGATGGTGCATAAATGTAGAGTGCTGGTGCAGGCAACTTTTGGAGGCCTTCCTCAACTCTAAATTGATCTCATGATAGCTCATTAGAAATATTTTCCAGTTTACTTATCATTTGACTCATAAATAAAGTTATTTGTACACTCTAGCTATGAGAAAAATCGAATTTTCCCAAGGTCACTCCAGAAGTGCAACAATTTTCCCTTGACACATGTAGGTTTGACATTGCTATAAAACCATGACACCTGTGTAAAATCTGAAGGAGGTTTTTCTTCTTGGACCTATTATGGACAAAAAACTCTCTCAATTTTGTCAAATTCATCTCTGTTTGGTCAGAAACATAGTTTGAAGAAAAATTGGCCCTAGGTGTGGCAAATGACTTTTCCTTTGGAATGACTTCTTGGAAAATGATGGAGGCATGATAAAATTCCTCTTGACACCTTTGTGACTCAATCACAAGGCAACACCTTCACAACACTCCTTTTCCTGCACCATAGAGTTTAAACCATCTTTTGATCATTTTGGCATGAAAAACTCCTTTTGATAAGTATGGAATCTGATAAAACAATGACATCTTCCAAATCCCTTTGCTTTCATCATGGAGTTTGGCTTACCATTTTACCTTCTCTGATAGTTCTAATAGCAGGTGACTAAAAAATTTTACCTTTCCTATTGATATTCTTTACACCTTTTCCCTTTGAGGTAATGAGGCATTCACCTTGGCAAACTTTGGGATGCTTACACACAGCATCACTTTCACAATCATTTCTTTATGTTTATCATGGAGTCTAACTCATCTCTTTACCTTCACTATGCCATTTCTACAATATATTACTATGTTGGCACTCTGCTGGACTTTATCAAATGAAAACCCTAGTTTTCCTTAAGACCAAATTACTTCCCTTTCTTCTGGTTTGATTTGTCTTTTCTTAGGAATAGACCATCTACCTTATCAAAACCTTCTACTGATGGAAATTTAAACACTTCTAAAAAAGTGTCAAGCTTATCCATTACCTCATGTGCAGACTCTAAAACTAAATTATAGTCTTCTTTGGAAATGATGACCTTGGAACATATGAAACCCTAATTGACCTAGTGGGGGGTTCTTTGACCTGGTCTTTGACTGAAAATTGGCTTGGAGTCTTCAAGTGAAAAACAAAGTATTGGTCAAAGTTTTGTATTGAAGATCCAAAATCCAATGTACTTGATTTATCTAAAGAGCCTACAGAGATAGTTTAGAGATCATCAATGCTTGAGGAACTTGGGGACCATGGGAATGTGTTAGGCTATAGGTAATCCTGGATGGAAAGTGGAGTGATGGGAAAGGGAAAAATATAGTAATGAGGTTATGGGTAGGAAAAAGGAGGGAAATGAGTGGAACAAGCCCATAAGGAGTCCTTTAGGAGTGACAGGGTGACCATGGAATGGAAAAATGGTAGAATAGTGAAAAAATTTCTATAAGGATAATGAAGGCAGTGAGATTTCTGAAACTCACAATATTCAAGAAATTTTGTTTTTAGAAATCTAGAACCAATATTTAGTCATCTACAGATAGTAAAAATTAATGATGACTAACATATTGTTCATCTCCTCCATTTTTGGTGTGGGGGGAAGGGTTGTCTTTTTGTGTGAATGGTGGGTTGGTAATTGATTTATTTGTTTGGGTGTGCCTGAAGAATGGATTTGGGTCATTTGTAGAGTCGTTGACTCTCATCTTCTCTCCATCCCCACTCGGTAGCACATGAGTGGTAATGTTGGCCATGCTTGTCCTGGGAGGCATATGTGAACATAGTTACTCTTTCTCTCTGTGTTCTTAGAGTTGGATGAGGTTGTTGTGTGTGGCTTCTTGAGATGACTAGTCGCTCGCCTATGTCTCTCGTTGGCTCCGTTGAAATTGGCTCCTTGCCTTGGCCTTGGGAAATTTGTGGGGTGGCCAACATTCATATTCTCTCCATCCCCACTCGATAGCACATGAGCGGTAATGTTTTCCATGCTCGTCCTTGGAGGCATATGTGAACAATTCCCCCTTCACTCAGTGTTCTTGGAATTGGATGGGTTGTTGTGTATGGCTCCTTGAGATGACTTTCCTCTTCATTATTTGGCTCTTTATGGTGTCGGTTTATTGTGTTTGTACTCTTCCTATGTCAGCATTTTGGGTTGAGATACATACATTTAACAGGAATGTGGAAGGGTTTTGGTTGTAAGCTTCCCCTCTTGCTTACTTTTTCCATTGGGTGATGTGAGGAGCGACTCTCCTTTTTGTAAAATTAAGGTTTGGAATTCCTTTCAGAGTGCACGTTGTCTGTCTCTGCATTGGCTTTGAGGTTTTGATAGATGTGGTGGCCCATATGTTTGCTCGAGTGGTCATATTTTTCCTTACATATTTCGTGCACAGTAAAATTTTGCAGCTTGGAATGTTGAGACACAAGGTGATGGGTATTTCTTGTTTTGATCACGTATGCGATTATGGTCCAATGAGGAGGAGTCTTGCTACATTGATGGCAAGGGCTATATCTGGAAGGAGGACTTCAAGGTGAATGCTTTGACCTCCCTCCTCTGTATAGAGATGGCTGCAGGTGGAAAGTGTTCATTGTCTAGTTGGTAAGTCGGTGGGGCAATATCCTAGGTTGCTTATATATAGGGTGTGTGGGGTGTGGGGCTGCCTGATCCCTTGTAATATTCCCAAATGGGAAAAGCAGGAATATAATTCAAAATGATGGGAAAATAACGCAGATCATCATTTATAAAGCAAGAGGAAAATATGTAGACCTTTCAGATGTTATTACAGCAAAAAATATGTTTAAGAAGTGGCCCATAAGATGCATAATAGGAAAAACAAGCCTCTCATGAATAAAATGCCTCAATATGAGGTGCTGCAACCATATAGAAAAGATAGAAAACCCTTACAACGTTATTTTATTGCCTCTGCAATAGAAATATATTATACATCAGATCTACAGCTGCTATGTGCATAAAAATTTAGATCTATATCATATCCATGCACTATACAAGCTCCTCTAAAGAACCCCCTTGGGGTTTTCAGAAAAACACCAAGTACAAGATGTAGATATGAGATCTAAGACTGTAGATCCAGTGAAAATTATAGATCTTCAAAGTTTTTTTGAATTGATATGAGAAATAGAATAGCCTCCTCCAATAGATCTTCAAAGTGAAGGGCAGATCCCCAACACTAGAAAATCATCTCTCCAAATGGTGTGCTGAACCACCCTGCAACTCCACCTATAGAAATAACACAGATCTGGAAGTAAAATGCATTGTAGGGATTAAAATATAATTGGCCTGATGCCAAGATCTAAAAATGAGCTCAATGCCATCCAATATTGACCTCCCAATGAAATGGAAACCTCCTCCACTGAAAACGAGCATTGAAATGGCCTAGATTTGAAAGATCTAGTCTCCACTTGCTGCAGCTTGCAAAAAAAACCAAACCCTCAACAAGATCTATGCTGTATTTGAAAGAAGAAGCTTGGCCATAATACAAATAGTGGAAAATTCAATACAAACTCTCTCAAGAGCTACCCAATGGGAAGAGGTGGGATTCCCGATCAGGAACACCTAATGCTAAACAACATTCAATCTCAGCTAAACAGTAAGAGAAATATATATGTCTAAATAGACCATATATTCAAAAAAATATCATATACATCAACAAACTTCTAATGTTGACATCCTCTTCCATTTATAAGTTAAGAGCTTGCAAACCCTAAACCACATCCCATGATAACACTCCTTTCACACAAGGCATCTCCATCTAAAACTGCGTTGTACCTCATTCATGGCCACTCCTCCATGACAACGTTGTAGATTTGGTCAAGGTTGACCCAGTCAAAGTGATACAAGCCCTTTCATACCAAGGGTGCTTCAATTAAGCTGCCAAGATTTGTCTCTTTCACATTTGGCATTTATTTATTCATGATTAAGGAGAAATATGAACCTCCTTTGCCCTCTTATTCTTTAAACAAAGAAATAAAACAAAAATGAATATTCCAATTAGCACATGACTAATTGGGAATATTACAATCCTCCCTTCCCAAATGTTGTTTGTCCTCAAGCAACTGACAAGGTGAGTGTTGCAACTCTTCTCCTCCTACATTGGTGACATCAACGTGTGATAAGCTTCCTCCATAAGCTAAGTGTTCATCAATCCATCCCTCCATGAATTTCTCCTCCAAATTTCTCATGAGATGTAAATAATCCATCCCATAAGGAGGCAATAGTTCAAATGAAACAAACATGGTTTGCTCAATGTTCTCCCTGAAGCATGTAGCATAGTGAACATGGAGAATCTCCATCCCATAGGGCACATACATACCTCCCATCCTCCCTCCATACATCCCCATAAAAACTACAAGTACATCATCAATGTATGGGATCAAAACTACATACATACAAACAGAAATTTGTGCATATGGAGGTGGGTCATAGTCCCACATGGGGAACCAGCACAGTGCATCTCATGACTGCATCATATCATGATGTGGTAAGTGGTTTCCCCACCACTTACTTGCTGCCCAGGTCATCTCACTATGGCTGAAAGTGTGAGATATATTTGGTGCCTTAGGAATGCACCCATCATGAAACAAAATATCCCTTTGATCTCCAAGGGAGTGGCCATGTTCAAAACTTTTTGTGGCCCAAAGTTGGCCATGAAGTTTATAAGGTACAATAATCCTTCTTGGAGTTATGGCCTACATATACATGATGAAAGAATGAAAAAAATAATCAAATGAAACATTATTTACATGAGCATAGTCTTCACCAAAATTCCTCCTTAAACAAAGGGAGTGGTGCATAGTGTTGGGAAAAATACTGAGAGGGGGGGGGGGGGGGGGGGTGAAACAGTATTTACTGCATACTCAAAAATTTTACTTTTTCATTCCTTAAAACCCATACGCTACTTTCCTTTAGTAAACTAGCGTATACACGCGGATATCTTTCATGCAACTAGCGTATACACAGAGATCTAGTTATGTCATTAGTTCTTTGCTTATATCATTCCATCATTCATTCATCAGATGTCCAATAAACAGTAAACATGTGCAGTAAGAATAGAATAAGCCATCACACAAAGCATCACACATGAACACCAGGATTTTTAGGTGGAAACCCAAGTCGGGAGAAAACCACCGCTGCAGTTGCTCAGCCTTCAATATTTTATTATAGAGAAAACATCTTACAACATATGTACTGGCGCAGACTTGACCAGCACGCAGGCACCCACCTGCGCTCGTTTACCAGCCTCTCCTGGAAGGGAGCTCCAACCCCCTGACTCGTTTACCAGCCTCTCCTGGAAGGGAGCTACGACCCTCCGATCTCGTTTACCAGCCTCACCTGGAAGGGAGCTACGACCCCCTGATCTCGTTTACCAGCCTCACCTGGAAGGGAGCTACCACCCCCTGACTGAAGGCTACAACCCTCAGCACCCCTTTGGACCACGTTTCATCAATTTTCACACTGGATCCAACAACTTCAATAGAACACCACTTGCAGGCCACATTTCATCATATTTTCAGACTGGACCCTTTCCATACTTTTTAAACACAAACATACATCACCAACAGATACTTATCAACATAGATCAGATAGCAGAAACACAACACAACAGATCAGATATTTCATACCCCTTGCTTCAGCAAACCCTAGTTTGCATACGTGCTTTTACTTCACTGATGTCGCGTATATACGCGCTTCCGTCCACACAAACCAGCGTATACCTCAGTGTATATTTTATTGCGCATACGCGCTTTTACTTCATCGAAGCTGCGTATATACGCGCTTCCTCCACGGCGAAGTAGCGTATAGATCTTCAATCATTACAGAGCAGCATACTTCATCAGATCAGATATTCAGTTCAGATCTACCCTTTTGCTTCAGACAGATGTTCGCCTAGATGTTCGCTTCATCATAGATCTAGGCCTTCCATAAGCAGATCTAGTAGATACAAGTGCATTTCATATCTAGATCCCCTTCTTCATCATTGGTGCATCATACATTCAGATTTATCTTCAAGTGTAACCCTTTCCATTCAGATCTACTTCAGAGAGAAGTATTCATTCAAGCTCAGACATCTTGCACCCACACTCATGATTTGCACAATGAATTTCTTCTCCTTATATAGGTTTATCCTTTTTCAATACCACGAGCCAAAAAAATACCATGAGCCTTCAATACCACGAGCCCCTTTTTCAATACCATGAGCCAAACCAATACCATGAGCCTTCAATACCACGGGCCCCTGGATTTGCACTTTTTGAGCGCTTTTGCCCATACGCGACTTGGAACGTTCTTTTCCGCGTGCATACGCGACTTTCCTTAGACAGATCCGCGTATTCATAGAGACATACTCTTTTCATCATACTTTGAGCACATTCTGAATTCCTTTCTTCATTGCCTTCTGTACACACTGTAGATACATCATATTTCCTTCATCAAGAACATATTCTAGCAAGCACAACTTCATCAAGTACGTTGCCATTATCTTCATCAAGTGGGTTGCCTTTCAAGGACAACGCTCAACATCATATTGCTAACAAACATCATTTCATATCAGATTTACATCATTTACCAAGTCCATTAAGTCAAGAATAACTTCATCGGATGTATTGCCATCAAGGACAACACAAGTCAACAGTCGCATGTCTTCATCTCCATTCAGTGGGTTGCCATCAAGGACAACACTCTGCATCATATTGCCAACAATCTCCCCCTTTGGACTTGATGGCAACCACGATGGTGTTTGGTTACCACAACAGATAGGTACATTAAGAATACAAGGACACCATGTCACTCTCTCCATTTTTGACACCATTCTTTCTCTTCATTCAAACACCATGTCACTCTCCCCCTTTGACATCAAGGGCAAAGGGCGGATCAAAACCAACATACTCTCCCCCTTTTCTCCTCATGTGGAAGAAGCGTTCTGCAGATCTGATATAAACTGAAGTGACCAAGCTCCCCCTAAGTTCATGTTGAAACTTCAAACATATTTTCCAATGAAGTACATGACTCTATGACTTTCCTATCACCAATGACTCATACTTACAACAAATATCCAACCAAGTGGATTTACATATGAGACTCAAGTACCCAACCAAGTGGTTTTACACATTTCAACTCAGCTACCCAACCAAGTGGGTTTACACAATTTGACTCAGCTACCCAACCAAGTGGGTTTACAAATTTGACAAGTCCTTACATGACTGAATATTACAATTTTACATCATGGATCTCTACATGGCCTTTTCATCAAACTACAAATATAACTTTAAGACCAACACCAGAAAGACTTCAAAGAACATATTTCAGAATCATCATAATGCCAACAATGCATTATACTCAGCAAAGCTAATGCTCCCCCTGAATCTGTGCATCCAAGCATCCTTTCCATATGAATAAGGCTCCCCCTTAGTTTGTGCATCCTGAACACTTTCACCAACAAATCACCAAGGCATCTTTATCAAAACATTTAGAAATAGAATTATGAGAACTGGAACACCACCAAAGATACCAAACAGTATCAGAGATACCAAACACCACTGCAGCTGTGCTGAAGAGAGCTGACTCCAAACAGAAAATTTGTCAGCAATAATACATACGCGGTTTTCTATGCATGAACTCACATATATACGCGACTGTGTTTCAGGAAACCCGCGTATCCAATACCATCTTCTAAATTTCAACCAGATCTGATCCTTTTGTGAGGCAAAGACAGTGTTCAGCTTCTTTCTAAGATATTTGAATGCTTCCCTGGAATACAGAACAGTGTAGTTGTGTCTTCAAGCGTCATCCAATGGTTGTAGCATAATAGTGACCAAGTCTTCAAAACTCTTTGCAGCATCAACACAATCTTTCCAAGAGAGATTATCATATCATAACAACATCTTCAAATATATGTCAATCAATCATCCATGTGGTCCATCATCACCAAGATCTTCAAGATTTAACATGAAGTAACATATGTAGGCAAAAGATCTCAACCATAGTAACAAACTTTGCATGATCCATTCTTATTTCTATATCAAACGACATCCAACTCATCCATGTGTGAGCATAAAATATACTTATCAGCAACCAGGGCTCAAAATCTCATCATAATAAACCATGTACCAAGTCATCATCATTTGAGCATGAGTATCATAAAAACCAAAGAATAAGCAGTCATATTGCCAACAATGCAATCATTAGTATTCAACCTGCTGCTCCCCCTGGACCAGTGCTCCTTCTTAACTTGTGCAACCTGAATATGTTCATCAGCAAGTCATCAGCAACAATCTCTGCATGATCTGTCCTTATCTTCGAATTATAAGACTTCCAATCTCATCATCAAAAAAGTAAACAGGACTCATCCATAATCTTCAACACAAGGCATCAAGTATCATATCATCATTATTTATAACTGAGAAATTAAGCTGATACAGATTCAATAATACAGTTATTAACAATCAGACTGATGCTCCCCCTGAACCTCTGCTCCAGATCTTCAGCTAGCATATAAATTCTCTTATCATTAATGCATACGCGACTGTGTCTGCTGGAACTCGCGTGTATACGCGACTTTTGTGAATATAACCCGCATATGTAAAGTGAAGCAAAGAAAATTTTCATCTTCCTTCATTTCCTCCTGAGCTTGTACCTCCTGTACCTGTCCTTTCCACATCAGATGCGCTGTCAGAAGTAAACATAACCAGAATAATCAAATCAATCATGAGAGTCATCATACATTTCTCCCCCTGTGACGATACATTACTAAATCTCATAATGTATCCCACATCATTCTGCAGTCAGTAAGAAAAGTCAGCTTCAGATGCGGATGACTGCAGTAGGGTCAGAATTCCCTACGTTTCTAACCGGTCCTCCTTCTTTCTCCAAATTTGCTTGAACTTTCTAATTGTGTGCTGGAGATTGTCCACTTTCCCAGATCTGTTCATCCTGCATTCTTTTTCTATATGACCATACTTGTTACAAGCATAACATCTCATGTGGCCAGAGAAATAAGTATAAGAATCATAATGAGCTTTTCTATTCTTCCTTCTATTGCAATCAACAGCTTTGTGACCATACTTGTTGCATGAAAAACAATATCCATTGAAGAAACCAGAGTACCTTTTTATGTAGGATCTGCTTGTTTGTGACTGAAACAATCTGCTCCTGCAATTGGCTGCAACATGTCCAAAATTATGACATCTAAAGCATTCAACATTATTGAATGATTTCCTTTGAGAATTCATGACTGTTGGTTGACCTTTTGTTTCTTTCAACACTTCAGATTTTGCATTGATATCTTTTGAGTCTTTAGCACTTCCTTGCGAACTAGATTCTCCTTTGACCGTTTCATGAAAACCCAGACCAAGTTTAATAGCAGAAGATCTTTGATTACTAAGAATATTGTCCAGAATCTTAGTACTCTCTTGAAACCTCAAGAGTTTATCCTTTTCTTCTAATTTACCTTTGAGAATATTTACCTCAACCTCCAAGCCTTGGCATTGCTTCTTCATGCTTTCTTCTTTCCTTCTTCCATCTTCTACTTGATCCTTTAGATTTAGAATCTCTTCTTTCAGCCCACTTTCTTGTTCTTCAACAGTTTGGAAGAGTTTTTCATTCTTCTTATTCGAGTCTTCCAGATCTTCTTTGAGAGAGAGACGATTTCTGCTTCAAGTCTTGCATTCTTCTTGTTTGATTCTTCGAGATCTGCATTTAGATTGTTGACTTCTACTTCTAGTCTTTTAATTCGAGCGGATGCATAAGCATGAAACCTTTGGTACTTATCAGTTTGTCCATTCAGTATTTCCATTTGTTCTTTCATCCCTTTGTACAAAGCTTCGCTTTTAGAAATTGATCTTCGTTGATCTTCAATTTTCTTGATAGCTTCCTCTAGATCCAAAACTTTACTTACACTATCTTCATCATTGCATGCACCAGAAAGTGAATCAGAAGAACAACTATCAATACCTGATTTATCTTCTTCATTTTCTGGTGCACAAGTTTTCTGAGATATCTCCTTTTCAGTAGCCTTCTTCTTTTGCTTCTTTCCCATTGTGACGGATCTCCTTCAAGCGATCAAGCTTCTGCAGAAGGACCACGCTCTGATACCAATTGTTGGGAAAAATACTGAGAGGGGGGGGTGAATCAGTATTTACTGCATACTCAAAACTTTTTACTTTTCCATTCCTTAAAACCCATACGCTACTTTCCTTTAGTAAACTAGCGTATACACGCGGATATCTTTCATGAAACTAGCGTATACACAGGGATCTAGTTATGTCATTAGTTCTTTGCTTATATCATACCATTATTCATTCATCAGATGTTCAATAAATAGTAAACATGTGCAGTAAGAACATAATAATCATCACACCAAGCATCACACATGAACACCAGGATTTCTAGGTGGAAACCCAAGTCGGGAGAAAACCACCGCTGCAGTTGCTCAGCCTTCAATATTTTATTATAGAGAAAACATGTTACAACATATGTGCTGGCGCAGACTTGACCAGCACGCAGGCACCCACCTGCGCTCGTTTACCGGCCTCTCCTGGAAGGGAGCTCCAACCCCCTGACTCGTTTACCAGCCTCTCCTGGAAGGGAGCTACGACCCCCCGATCTCGTTTACCAGCCTCACCTGGAAGGGAGCTACAACCCCCTGACTGAAGGCTACAACCCTCAGCACCACCTTGGACCACGTTTCATCAATTTTCACACTAGATCCAACAACTTCAATAGAACTCAACTTGCAGGCCACGTTTCATCATATTTTCATACTGGACCCTTTCCATACTTTTAAGCTCAAACATACAACCAAACTGATACAGACAACTCAGCACTGTAGAATACAGATAGGAGTAATACAGCAGAATAGATCAGACATTTCTTACCACAGTCTTCAGCAAACCCTAGTTTGCATACGCGCTTTCCTTTCACTGATGTCGCGTATATACGCGCTTCCGTCCACACAAACCAGCGTATACCTCTGTATGTATTTCATTGCGCATATGCGCTTTCCTTTTATCGAATCCGCGTGTATACGCGCTTCCTCTGCGGCGAAGTAGCATATAGATTTTCAATCATAATAGAGCAGCATATTTCTTCAGATCAGACATTCAGTTCAGATTTACCCTTTTACTTCAGACAGATGTTCGCCTCATCTCAGATCTAACCCTTCCATAAACAGATCTAGTAGATACAAGTGCATTTCAGATCTAGATCCCCTTCTTCATCATTGGTGCATCATACATTCAGATTTATCTTCAAGTGTAACCCTTTCCATTCAAATCTACTTCAGAGAGAAGTATTCATTCAAGCTCAGACATCTTGCACCCACGCTTATGATTTGCACAATGAATTTCTTTTCCTTATATAGGCTTATCCTTTTTCAATACCACGAGCCAAAACAATACCATGAGCCTTCAATACCATGGGCCCCTTTTTCAATACCATGAGCCAAACCAATACCATGAGCCTTCAATACCACGGGCCCCTAGATTTGCACTTTTTGAGCGCTTTTGCCCATACGCGACTTGGAACGTTCTTTTCCGCGTGCATACGCGACTTCCCTTAGACAGATCCGCGTATTCATAGAGACATACTCTTTTCATCATTCTTTGAGCACATTCTAAATTCCTTTCTTCATTGCCTTCTGTACACACTGCAGATATTTTCTTCATCAAGAACATATTCTAGCAAGCACAACTTAAGTAAGTTGCCATCATCTTCATAAAGTGGGTTGCCATTCAATGACAACACTCAGCATCATATTGCTAACTAACATCAATTCATATCAGATTTACATCATTTACCAAGTCCATCAAGTCAAGAATAACTTCATCAGGTGTATTTCCATCAAGGACAACACATGCCAACAATCTCATGTCTTCATCTTCATTCAGTGGGTTGCCATCAAGGACAACACTCTGCATTATATTTCCAACACATAGATATATCCCCTCTCTCAAAAAGAGAAAGAGATGGCTGAATTAACTCCTTTATATAGTTATGTTGATGCCCCATCTCCACATGGTACATGCATCTTTGAAAATGATGATATAGTTCTCCTTCAAAGCCCTCCCAAGTGTAGCTCCTCATGATGATGTTGTAGAATCGCATGGAATAAGTGTGGCTGAAACAGAACTCTTCATAGGCCCTTTGTAGCAACTTCTCCTTGAGCTTGGAGGCTCTAGATAAGAATATTCTACCATGATAATAGATCACTCCTTCTTGGACTGAATATTCCTCTTCATGCAGCTAGTCATCAAGTATCATGCATGTATAAAGATCCTTGGAGTAATCCACTAACAGTTGGGATTTTCAATATGGATCAATCTCCCATAGTGACAACGCTGATGATCTATCAACAAAATTTTTTGTCATATGGCTACTCTCCTCCTTGACATCTCCCATGCCAAAGGTACATGTTGGAAGGTCACTCCTTCCATGCTTCTCCTCCCACAGTGTAGAATCTGAAATGAGAGTGGGTAATGATGATATTGGGAGAATGTCTCCCTCCTCCTTGAGCCTACCCAAGACTCCCAACGTTGTATCATTGTATTCCAATGCTCCCATCCCTTTTGGATCTATGCTTGGAGCATCATGTTGTGATAAATATCCCACAAGATCTGATTCAGGTGGCCTCCCAAGTGGTTTTCCACTAGATAATAGTGTCCCATACAGCAATCTCATGAGAATAATAGATGGGACTGTAAGGTCCTTGCTTCCACTGCGCAAATCCATCTCTAATTTATGTGTGGAAGTGGTATGTTAGGGATATGTATGCATGCCTTTGATCATTTGAGTATTACCACTCTTTTTATCCACCCATTCCATTTGCAAAGCCTCCCAATCAGTGGTGACTTTCCCCAATGTAATCAACCATTGAACACCCAATATCACATTGGTGTCAGGTATGTCAACCACATAGAAGTGATCAATAAATGTATATGTCCCCATGGTGATTGATAAGGATGGGAAATAATGCATTAATTTCATTGTTCTATCTTATGGGACCAAAACAGAGAATCCCTCAAAAGCATCAGTGGGTATTGCCCTCCTTTTCACTAGTTGGGCATCAATAAAATTATGGGTAGCCCCACTGTCAACCAAAATAGAAACCCTATGATTCAAGATGGAACCTTGAACTCTTAAGGTCAATTATTTAGGTACTCCTCTCAAATATGCAAGAGCCCCTCCAATAGGAGAAAATTCTCCATTCCCATCTCCTGATGGTGTTCGTTCTCCTCCTACAGTGTCAATGTTGTGACCTCTTCTTTTTTCATCTTCTTCTTCCTCCTCATAATCTAAGAAGACCTCTATGTAATGTGCTTTTCTAGCTGCACATCTATGTGTAGGTGCCAATGATTCTTGGCAAGTGAAGCAAAGATTCCTTCTTCTTAGATCTCTCTAGAAATCATCATCAAGAGGTTTTTTATTTTGACTCTCCTTTGAAGGAGTAGCCTTTTCTTCTTTTCCCTTTGATGGAAAAAAGGGCTTATGCTGAAATGTTTCCTTTGCTTTTGGCTAGGCATATTAAAGGTCTCTAGCCCTTTCAATAGCATCATGTAGGGTAGTGGGCTTGGTAGACTTAACCAACCCATGAAGAGGTTCATCTAACCCATCAACGAACATGTACACCGTTCTTGTTGCAGACAAATCAGGAACCGTAACAGAAAGTCTTAAAAAATCAGAGATGTAAGTTTCTGCATTACCTGATTGTTTCAACTTTGCAAGGCTCATGAATGGTGTTTCAGGATCTCTTCTATCAAATATTTCCACCAGCCTTCTAGTGAACTCTGAATAAGCAATCACATTTGCATGACCCAATGTAGACAAGCCATGGAACCACCAGTCATGTGCTTCACCCTCAAGGTGAAGCATTGCAATCTTAATGGCCTCCATTTTTGGAACCTTGTTCAATTGAAAGTAGATGTCAATTTTTTCTACCCATGATTTGGCAGTGCGCTAAGATGACCCATCAAATTTGGGTAAGAAAAATCTACCCATAGTGTGGTGTCAATCATGATTATGAATTAATCCACCACTTCTATTGTGATTCCTTGGTCTTCTATTGTCCTTGATTTGACAAAACTCGTGAAAACTCAAGTGATATTTGAATCTCTGATTTTGAGATTCATATTCCTCAAAATAGTCTTCAAGGGATTCTTTCTCTTGAAACCCTTCATTTCCCACAACCAAAAATGTAGGCATGGTAGAGCGTTGGGAAACTTTTGGTTGCTGCACTGGTTGATCATTCCAATGATGAGACATGCCAGAGCCTTCACCGTGATGAAATCCTTTAGGGCATTCCTTGAATCTGTCCATCCTCATGTCTTTGATTTCTTTAGCAAGGTCTTGCATGGCTCTAAGAAGGATCTTAGGATAGTCCTTCTCTTCATCTTCTCCTCCAGATAAAAGGGTTTTACCCTTGTCTTCTTGATCATTTGTATAATCAAAATTTTTGTGTCTTCTCTTTTGATACCTCTTTTCTCTATCAATGAGAGGCTCTCCTTCTTCAGATGACATATTGGCTTTTCAAAATGCACAAGTTGTGCCAAGATGATGCTTTGATACCAATGTGATATTCCCACATGGGAAAAGTAGGAATATAATGCAAAATGATGGGAAAATAATGGAGATCATAATTTATACAGTAAGAGGCCAATATAGAGACCTTTCATATGTTATTAAAACAAAAAAATATGTTTAATAAGTGGCCCATAAGAAGCATAATAGGAAAAACAAGCCTCCAATGAATAAAATGCCTCAATATGAGGTGCTGCAACCATATAGAAAAGCTAGAAAACCCTTACAATGTTATTTTATTACCTCTGCAACAACAGTATATTATACATCAGATATAGATCTGCTATGTGCATAAAAATTTATATCTATATCAGATCCATGCACTATACAAGCTCCTCTAAAAAACCCCCTTGGGGTTTTTAGCAAAACACCAAGTACAAGATGTAGATATGAGATCTAAGACTGTAGATCTATTGAAAATTATAGATCTGGAAAGTGTGGCTAAACTGATATGAGAAATATAATAGCCTCCTCCAATAGATCTTCAAAGTGAAGGGCAGATCCCCAACACTAGAAAATCAACTCTCCAAATGGTGTGTTGAACCACCTTACAACTCCACCTACAGAAATAACACAGATCTGGAAGTAAACTATGTTGTAGGGATCAAAATATAGTTGGCTTGATGCCAAGATCTTAAAATGAGATCAATTCCCTCTAATATTGACCTCCCAATGAAGTGGAAACCACTTAAAAGGAGCATTGAAATGGCCTAAATCTTAAATATCTAGTCACCACTTTCTGCAGCTTGCAAAAAAACCAAACCCTCAACAGGATCTGTGCTGTAGTTGAAAGAAGAAACTTGGACCTAAGCCAGATAGTGGACAATGCAATACAAACTCTCCTAAGAGCTACTCAACGGGAAGAGGTGGGATTCCCAATCAGGAACACCCAATGCTAAACAAAATTCAATCTCAGCTAAATAACAAGAGAAAGATATATGTCTAAACAAACCATATATTGAGAAAAATATCCTATACATCACCAACCTTCTAATTTTGACATCCTCTTCCTTTTATAATTTAAGAGCTCGCAAACCCTAAACCACATCCAATGATAACACTCCTTTCACACAAGGCATCTCCATCTAAAACTATGTTGTACCTCATTGATGGCCACTCCTCCACGACAACGTTGTATATTTGGTTAAGGTTGACCCAGTCAAAGTGATCTAGCCCCTTTCACACCAAGGGTGATTCAATCAAGTTGCTAAGATTTGTTTCTTTCACATTTGGCATTGATTTATTCATGATTAAGGAGAAATATGGACCTCCTTTTCCCTCTTATTCTTTAAACAAAGCAATAAAACAAAAATGAATATTCCAATTAGCTCATGACTAATTGGGAATATTACATCCCTCCTCCTATTCGGATATGTTCATGAATTTTGTAGCGAGCCTCTTGATTTGCATTTATTTTCTTCCTTTGCCTTCGCATCGAGGTTTCCACAGGTGATCAAGCAATCGAGGTCCACCATTGCTGTTGTCCGGGTGGACTCCTAGGTGGTTTTGGTGTGGGGTGGGGAGGGCTGGGGGGGAATTTTAAAGAGAGGTTGTAGGCTCGGTCATTCTTGTTTTGTTTCCTTCCTTTTGCCTTTTTGCATCGAGGGTGACACAAGAGATAAAACGATCGAGGTCCACTGTTGCTGTTGACCGGGTGGACTCCTAGGTTTCCTTGGTGCAGGGCGGGCAGGGTTGGGGTGGCATTTCTAATAGAGGTTGTTGACTTGGTCATTCTCCTTTTACTTCCTTATTTTTCCTTTGTAGTGAGGTTTCTGCAGGCGATCAAGTGATCGAGGTCAACTGTTGCTTTGTCCGGGTGGACTCCTAGGTGGCCTCACTACTGGGCGGGAAGGGTTGGAGGGAATTTTTAAGAGACGCTGTGGGGTCATTTGTTCTCCCTTTATTTCCTTAATTTTACTTTGCATCTGATCCAGATTTATGCAGGAACGCAATAGAATACAGAAATAACCATAAACATAGACATACAGCGGAAATAAGGCTTCATTTCATTAATATCAAATCATAGAAATATGCTTACAAAAATGATGGAAATAAAATAGCTAGGGTGCTGGTAGCGAATCTCTGAGAAGAGATGTGTCAACTACAGACCTCTGAACTGTATTACAATGAGGCTCGATGGCCTATTTATTATGGAGAAACAATGGAGAATTATAAACGTCCAAAAACCTAACCCTATGAGATGAAGCGCCAAAACTATGGGCCCCATTTGGGTAAATTGGTGATTCAACTTCCCAAGGACGTAACTTCGGCATACTATCTCCGTTTGGGGCTTCAAAATGGCTTCGGAAGTTTAGAACCTGAAAAACTGCTAAAAATAGTAAGTTGTGAAAAAAACTAAAAGAGACAATGGTGGGGCCCCAAGTGGAATAGGCGGGTGGCCACCAATATCCACCTGAATCATTCCTCCCCCCTTAGGAAGAAATGGTCCCCATTGCATTGAGTTCGTCCATGAGATGAGGAAACTTCTGTTGAACTTGGTCCCTGGTGAACCATTTGCCTTGGTGCAAGAGTTGGCCAGCTTTGACAACCCGATATAGTTGGATCTTCTGTCGGTGAGTTTTCTTGATTTGCATGCCCATGATACAGTCTATGGTGGCCTGCTCCATGTCATCTAGATTTAACTCTTTTGGTGTGAGTTCTTCTACAATGTCAGAGGTGTCCAATAGAGGTGGGAAGTAGGGATGAAGGTGGTCTACATTGAATACTAGGTGAAAATCAAGGAATGGTGGAATACTGAGCTCAAAGGCATTGTTCCCTATAGCCTTGGTGATGGTGTACGACCCATATCGGAGCGGGAAAATCTTGCGGTGGGGTACAGTGAAGCACTCCTTCAGTAAATGTAGCCACACTTTTTCGCCCACTTGGAAGTTGTGTGGCACCTGATGTTGATCATGTCGTTGCTTGTACTTAGCATTGGCTCTGTCCAATATGTCATGAACCTATTGGAAGATGTGCTAAATGCGCTCGATGAATTTGTTTGCTTTGTCAGCTTCAGACTGGACATGAGCTGAATCGGCCTGAGTAGTTACAAATGGCATGGCTACGTCAATGGGACATAGTGGCTGGAATCCCAAGCCCACCTGAAAGGGGCTGTGGCCGGTTGAGCTGTGGAGAACCCGGTTATAACTATGTTGTACATAGGGAAGGCTCTCATCCCATGTGCGTGGATGCTTTGAATTGTACATGCGTAGAATCTGTACAATCATCCTGTTGATGACCTTTGTCTGGCCATCAGTTTGGGGATGGAAAGTTGTGGGCTTGGTGAGCATGGTGTCCAACATTGACTAGAGGTTGGACCAAAATGTGCTAAGGAACCTACTGTTGCGATCTGATATGATAGACTGTGGGATCCCAAAGTGCACCCACACTCATTCAAAGAAGAGTTTAGTAGTGGCTTCTGCTGTGATATTCTTCTTACAGGCCACCATAATGGCCATCTTTGAGAATCTGTAGATGACTACGAAAACACAGGTGTTTCCATGCTTAGTAGAAGGAAGGCCTGACATGTAATCCATGGAGATGGATTCCCAAGGTCGAATAGGGGTAGGTAGCGGAGTATAGAGTCCTTGCTTCTTGATGGTCGGTTTGGAAATATTGCACGCAGTGTAGGATCTGATGTACTTCCCGACATTCTGTCGAAGGTTCGGCCAATAGAAATACTTCTGGAGTACTGCCACTATTTTCTTGACCCCAAAATGCCCAGTGACTCGGCTGTAGTGCGCTTCCCATATCATCTTGGCACGCTCACTTGAAGGAACACAAAGGTGTCCCAGGTGACATAATAGTGCATCTTGGAGGTGAAAAATTGGAACTTGCATACCCCCCAAGAGTGCCTTGTATGTGTGGCTGAATTCTGGATCGCTCTTGTAGAGAAGCAGCCAATCAGAAGTCTCATGGCCACAAGAGTTGAGAACGATGGTTATGGCCACAATCAGGGTCGGCTAAGGCAATCTGCAACATTATTGGTGCTACCCTTCTTGTACTTGATGTTCAAATGAAATTGTTGCAAATATGTGGACCACTTCTAATGGTGATCGTTCTGCAACTTCCCTTGTGTCTGTATGAACTGTAAGGGTCGGAGGTCTGTGTGGATGATTGTCTCCTTGCCCAAAAAGTAATGCTTTCATTGTCGACAAGCTTGCACAATGGAATACATTTATTTTTCATAAGTGGGATACTTTCAAACTTTGTCGAACAATGCTCACTGTGATATGCCACTGGATGCCCCTGTTGAGTAAGAAATGCCCTTATAGCATAGTCAGAGGCATATGTCTCAATCTCAAATGGTTGTTATAAGGCTGTTAATGGGAGCACTACGGCAGAACAGAGGCGATGTTTCAATTCTACGAACACCTTCTATTGAGATTCCGACCAACAGAATTTTCTTTCGCTCCTCCCTTGGTGACTTGACTCAAGGGCCAAGTGATATGAGAGAATCCCAACACAAACCTGCAGTAGAAATTATCAAGACCCAGAAAGCTGCGAAGCTCTGTTAGCGTGGTTGGGGATGGCCAATCCAGAATTACTTGGATCTTGGCTAGATCCAGATGCACCCCCCTTTCATCAATAATGTATCCCAGATATTGAACCTGGGTCATGCCAAAAGTGCACTTCTCCAAATTGGCACACAACTTGTGTTGCCGCAGTGTTTGGAGGACTTCTTGGATGTGTTGGATTTGCTCTTCCCAAGTTTGGCTGAAGATAAGAATTTCATCCAAGTATACCACTACAAATGAGTTGGTGAATGGATGCAAGATGTCGTCTATCAACCTCATGAAATTTGCGGGATAATTTTTCAATTCGAAAGGCATGAAAAGCCATTCGAAAAGGCCCTCCTTGGATTTGAAGGCAGTCTTCCACACATCAGAGGGTTTGATTGGTAGCTGGTGATACCCAGACTTCAAGTCGATCTTGCTGAAATATTTTTCCCCTTTGAGTTGGTCCAGAAGGTCATCAATCCATAGGATCGGGTACCTATTCTAGACAGTGATCTTGTTCAGCGCTCGATAATCAATACAGAGTCTCCAAGTCCCATCCTTCTTCTGTACCAACACGATCGGGCTCCCACAGGGCGATGAACTTGGCGGGATGTGACCTTTCTGTAGTAGCTCCTGAATCTACCTCTTGATTTTGTCATTCTTCAGAACAAAGCACCTATAGATTGGTCCATTGGGTAGAGACACACTTGGGGTCAGGTCGATGGGGTGCTTGACTTGACAGTGTAGAGGTACCCTTGTGGTGAGGTGAATATGTCCCCCTACTCCTCCACAACCTTGTCCATTTTTTGTTTTCGTGCAAAGGAGCCATGTCTAGAGGTCGTGGCCACAGTCTTCATCTTGCCCTGGGGGCAGATCATCAGGAAAAAAAATTTCCTAGTTTGGAAAATGAGCTTACTGCATTGTTTTGCAGTAAACAAAGAGATAGTGGGAGGCGGTGGTACCTCTAGTATCCTGTACAATTTATTTCCCAAAGTAACAATAAAAGCGCGAGGTCGGGACTCATACACAGCATGTCGCTTCCATAAGTATGGTGGGCCTAATAATACATCAGAAACATCAATAGGAGAAATGTCACACAATACCTCATCCATGAAGGGCTTGATGCTATAGGGAAGGCAGCACTGTTGGCTGACGCGAAGATCCTGTCCTTGGTGAAGCCACCCGATGGTGTATGGTTGTGGGTGTGTTGTGGTTGGCAAGCCCAACCACTTCACAACATCTAATGAAATGAGGTTCTTTTGGCTCCCATTGTCAACAATGAGCCATAGCGGGGAACCCTTTACCCACATCTGGGAGTGCAAAAGACGCTCTGCCTCCTCTGGATCTTCTGGTTCCTCCTTATGGATCTTTGTAGTGGCAACAATGGCATTGGGCTCCGCATCAACAATCTGCTTCCCTTTCTCATTTTCCTTGTCAAGTTCTGATTCAGAGTCGGAGCATGCATCTGATTCAGAAGCCCTCATCTCGGCCACCAGCGACTGCTTGGCCTGACACTCACTTGTGTTGTGAGTGGAGCTCTTATGGAACTCACACCACTTTCCTATGTCCTTCTTTGGCTTCACGGTGTTGTTATTTGCTTGTGTCTTTTGCAAGTTGTCTTGGGCTTCCATGCCTTGGCTTTGTCCTTTTTTCTACGGTTTGGAGGCACCTTTCCCTTGCTTTCGATTCGTAGATCCAAAGTATCGCTTCTTCTATTTGAATTTTTGCTCAATCTTGGTAGCATACCGGTATGCCATACCAAGCAAGGAGATGTCGAGGAACTCCATTTCCTCCTGAATTTATCTGTGCAGAAAACCACGATACTTTAGCACCAAATGTTTCTCTGAATCTGTGTGTTAGCCCCCTATAAATTCCCTGACAAGCAAGCAAGGGGCTAATTTTTTTTATGAGCCTTCAAGGAATGCATTTCCCTTGAAAACACATCATCCTTGAAGCCCTTTCATATTCCCTTCCCTTTGATTTTTTTCCCTCTGTTGTTTTTTATTCAATAAGCCTAACTGATGATAAAAAATTGTGCTAAAAAAGGCCTTTATTTGCCCCTTGTCTCCCTGCAGAAATATCTCATTTTAACCCTTTTTTCCCCTTTGTCAAAGTCCCCCTTTTACCCTCTAAATCCTCCTAAAATCCGCTTAAATCCTACATCCACCCCTTGTTTGGTCTAATTCCCCTTTTTTCCCTCTATCGTTACCCTTTCCCGGCCTTGAAACGCACTAAAAATGGGAAAAAACCCACTTTCCACCTTATATTAAGGCCCAGCCCCTTTCGGCCTAAGCCCGCAACCACTTCCCCGACATATACTCGCGCCCAGGACCAAGCACTTAAGCCCCGAGCGCTTATCACAATCGGAGCTGTCAGGTGAGCACATTCCTTTGCACATATGAAAAATCCCGATGCGATTGGGTTTTGGTCTGTAGCCCCGCGTTGCAATCTCCACCATCGATTCCCCTGTAGATCTAATGGTCTGCGCTCTCCCGCTTCCCCCTGCTCCGATCGCAATTGCAATTTCCAATCACTGCCACTTTCCACCCTTTGCGATTTCAATCTCCCGATTATAGTCTCTGCCGTCGATCCATGATATGATCCAACGCCCCAACGCTAATCGCTGCGCGCCCCGTCGCCCCTCTCCATCTCCCTCCGATTGAATTTGGGCCGTTGATCTGGTCCCCAGATCCAACGGCCAGTGCTCAATCGCGCTCCCACTTCCGATCGCAATCGGAACTTTCACCGCGCCACTCCTTGTTTCCCCCCGATTGCAATTCCCCGATCAAATCACAACCATCCATCTATTCCAAGATCCAACAGCCCAGATTTGTTCTGCTCCCCTCCTGTCACTTCTTTCTGTTCCCTGTCGATTCAATCTCCACCGTTTATCTATCACTTAGATCCAACAGCCATCACATGATCGTAGCATTGCTCCAATCGCAATCGCCTTTTCCAATCGCTGCCACCTTCCGCCCTTTGCGATTACGATTTCCCCGACCCAATCCCAGCCGTCCGTTTAGTCCAATATTCAATGGTCATAAACTGATCACACCATCATTCATCGGACTATCAATCCTCCCATTTCTCCCCTCCGATTGGATCATAGCCGTCGATCTCCTCCTGAGATCCGACGGTCTTGGATGAATCACCCTCTGCCCATGCCGGGTCCCACCATTCACGATCATTTTCATTGCATTTCCATTCATTTCTTTGCATTTCCGCCTATGTCCTAAATCTTGTGATTTGCATTAAAGTTTAATGTTTCTCATTCATTTCTACACTGATTAACTCTCCACCGTTGATTTTTGCCACCGGACCACGATCAAATGGCCCACGAGCATTTCTCCACCGGAACCCTATTGGTCACTGTTTACACCTTGTTACTACATTGATTCACCATTGTTCCATCTAAAACCACCATTTTACCAGCACCGCTCCGCCATTTCTCCCCGCTCTCCATAGTCATCCTTCCCTATACATGGATTTCATAACAAAGTTGTGTGTTTTGCAGGGTACAGGCGATGGACGCCGCCATGGTCCACGGTCATTGTTACAGTGGAACAAAACCAAAGAAAGACCATTTTTAGAGCTTAAAGTACAGAAGAAAGCCCATGAAGATATCAGAATGTAATTTTCATTAATAATACAGAGTTTGACCGTGC
This sequence comes from Pinus albicaulis, assembly GCA_034641835.2. Classification (NCBI taxonomy): domain Eukaryota; kingdom Viridiplantae; phylum Streptophyta; class Pinopsida; order Pinales; family Pinaceae; genus Pinus; species Pinus albicaulis. Next base: position 351,505 of record JAXQQM020072530.1, read on the forward strand.
AAAGTCCTTCCCAGCACAATCAAAGCCCAGTTTTCGCTGACAGAGACGGTTGAAGCGACAAAGAGTATCAGTAACAGTGGATCACCCAGAAAGGCCCAATACACAGAAAACCATATCATCAGGGTTGCTACATCAGCAGAATGTTCCTAACTGTGAAAGGACAAAGTGCCCATATTGTTTCCATTACTTACCGTGTTCCTGAAGAAATTTCAGCCCTGACGACAGTCCTAATGCTACCAGAGCATTTGTTACGCAGTATGGTGAATTTCACATCCATTTATTCACCTTCCTATTTATTCACCAATTTACTACAGAGTTTTGCAGCCATGGTACATCAGAGACATACCCGGAGTAAATGGAAGCCTGAAGAAGACCACTCTTGCATCCAAAAGAGTGCCAGAGATAAATGCACAGGATTTAAAATAGAATGGGCTTCGGCCCTCTTCCTCTTCTAATTTTTAATGCTCCATTTATTTTTTCACCTACCTCCTCTGCTCATCTTTCAGCTATAAAATTCAGAAAGAAACTCATTGTAAAGGTTGTTGTTAATCGGCTATCTGAGAATTGCAAGTTGTTTCCTTTGAGACATGTTCTCTGTGTAAAGTTGTGAGATAGGCCGAGGAAGATGTATTCGGACTGAAATTTCAAGCTGTTGGCAATGTTGTACTTGACTGGTGTTTCTCTTAATATGACAAGCACATTTATTTGGATCCTGATTTAAGGCAGCTGGTGATGTTTTTCTATCTCTATATGTTAATTCATTTCATTGCATTTCTACTGGCTTGCATTAGAAATTTGGCATAGGATTTACCCTTGTTAGGTACCCTATGTTTATGCTCTCCTTGCCCTTAATGTTTTTCTGCTAATGTGTTATCTAAGGGTTGATTTCCGTTAATTTAACCAGTGTAGTGGATGTCATTGCCTGCTAGCTGATGTATGAATTAATGAATCTGTTCTTAGATGTTCTTGTTAGGATTTAATTGAATGAATTGGGAACACTGGGAGGTATAGAACTCTATCTTTATCTCACTAGGATCCTTTTTCAATTAATTGAACCTTTCTAAGATCCCTCAAGCTGGAGGCCGAAGCATTGAGAGTTCAAAATCTCTCTCTGATCTCAGGTTTTCAACTTTGTGTTATAAATATTTAATGTTCTTTGTCTGAAGAGTTAGCCTTTGGTTTTCAGATCACAGGTGTCCAATGGCATGTCCTGTCCCTGGATCTGATCTCTGAAGGTCACCTTGGAGGTTTCCTTGCTTTCACCATTCTCTCTTACCATTTCATATCACACAATCATCTTTAAGATCCAATGCTTTAGATGACTAGCCCAACTGAAAGCCTACATATTGAATAGCAAGTAAAACATTTCCTGAATCCATTGCCCAATGGTCTTGAATGTTCCCTGGAGTATCTCTCCTTTGCCAAAAATCCTCTTTGCTCGTCCTTGTCTCATGTTGAACCTTTCTTTCCTGATTCCCAGCAACCAAACATACATTAAACAAACAAACTCCGAGCCTTATAACTAGCCTAACACCTTAGCTTTGAGCTACCAAGACATATACCTTTGACAATCATAGAGATATCCCTCTCTGGACCCAGGAGGGCTAGATGCTAGGGTCTGAAAGTGGTTTGATGTTGTCTCATCTTTTGGTGTTGCCAACGTTTCCAAAACATGAGAACCCCAACATAATGGTGACTCCACTGGGTAAATTTTGAGTATTCTCCACCTTACTACATCATAAGAACCTCAGAAACCTACAATCTCTGGTTAGGTTGGTAGTGAAACACTTCCGTTTTCAAATTCACTTTCTACACCATTTGTTGTGTTTCTCCCACACTCTTAGACAGAGTCTAGAAAGGGCTAGGTAGCCTCCAGATCTCACACTCTTTCGGAGGTGACATATCTGGTAAAAGCCCCCCCATTCAATCTCTGGTTAGAGTTTGCTATGTTTTGAATATTTCCTTGAAAAGGGATATCTCATAAGCACTGTGGTGGACAGTGTACCCTCTAGAAACATCCTAAACCTTCCACCTGGCAACTCCATAGCTCCTTAAAGATCAAAGACTCCACTAGTGATCAATAGCCCTGTTGATTATCTTGGTTCACATGAGACTCCACTGGGAGACCAGCCCTTATAACCACATCAGCCACAATAGAAGGAACAAGTAGGGTTAAGCTGCTCGGTTGGAAAACAACATTTTGGCTTCTAGAACCATTCACACAAGAGCTTACCCTAACCCAAACCCCCCTGAAATAGTTGATAACCCCAAGAGCATCCTCAAGAGATCTCCTGCACCTAAAAGACCAACTATTTCCAGCCATATCCATAGAGCTAACTCTGCACCGGAAGACTTCACAGCTCTATTGGCCTCACCTTTTGGCTTAGAATTTCAAAATAGCTTACTTAGGACTAGGTCATTCAATGCTCTAGACCAGCCAGACCTTGAGCTTCTCAGTTCGCCACCTCAAAGTGGTAAACACATTAGGGACAGAGAGACCCCTCCATCTACACCCCTTGACATTCACTTCATTCAAAACTTGGGGCTCAGTCATCCTAAATCTGCTCAACAGACTTCTGCTAGTCCTAGCATCCTTGTCATCCATATACCAGCTGCTCAATCCAACCCTTTACCTCACCAGAACATCATCATGGCAGCCTGGTATGCACCTCTGGTTTTACCCCAGCCTCTAGTGCCTTTACCCAATGATTATCAATCAAAGATCCCACACTTCACTACAAAAGAGTCTACCATAGCCCAACACCATGTAGATAGGATGGAATATTCTTTTGACTACATGGAGATAGATGATGATACAGTCAAAATGAGAATCTTTGCCCAGAGCTTAGGAGGTGATGTAAAGAAATGGTTCAAGAGCCTACCTCCTAATAGTATCCAAGATCTACCTGCTTTATATCAAACTTTCATAAACAAATGGGAAGTTAAGGCCAACCCTCTCCAAACCCTAGCAGAATACAAGAATATTAAGAGAAAGGTAGGAGAGGGTGTCCATGACTACTCTACAAGGTTTAAAAGTGTTTACAATGCTCTTCCTCCACACATGAAGCCTCCCCAAGGTATGGCTTTAGTAAAATATCCTAAAGGATTTGATGCTGACATGGCCTACCAGCTTAAGGAGAGGGATTACAACACATTGGAAGACATGAAAAGAGGAGCAGTGAGTGTAGAGGCTAACCTGATTGAGAAGAGAGCCAGAATGAGGGCTGAGGAGAGGGTAACATATAGAGATGACAATGTAGCTTCCACATCTAATCCCAATTATGACTGTTTATCCAAAAACATGGAAAAGATACAACAAATGATGGAAAAAATGGTTGTCACAGTCAGTAACCAAAACAAAAATCAAAACCATAACCAGAACCAAAACTTTAGAAGAAACAATGCCACTCCCAACAGACAAAGAGAATCAGATCAGCAAGTTATTCCCTCATTCCAAGAGAACTTTCTTGATGAAGATGAGGGAATCATAAAAGAGTCTGAATTGAATGCAATAAACATGTTCGAAACAGAAGATTCAATCCACAACTGCTACTTAGAGGAAGATCAGCCCTCATCCTCATGTTGGGATGAGGAAAGATTAGAAACGGAGGATTACAGACTTGGATTTGAAGATGCCATCATGCAAGTCAGAGAACAGTATGAACTTCGGAGCAAGAAAAGCCTAGATAATTCCAAACCAAAAGCTTCTGAGATTACCATCAAGAAAAGGCCTGAGAAATCTTCTAAAGAAACTCCTAAGAGTAAACAGTCAGCAGCTGAAAGTTCTGGGAAGAATAAAGGAAAAGACAACCAAAACAGTGAGAAACAAACTCAACCAACTAGCAGCACTAGCACTGTAGTTAGTGCTCCTGATAAAACTGTCATCAACACTATACATAACGAGAATCAGCACACTGATTTAGCCACCAAGGCAGTGGTTAACAAAACAGAGTCGAATATTCCAAAGAGTCAGGCCACTTTCAATCTAGAAAGTGAGATTTTGAAAATTAAAATCTCTGTCCCATTCTCTGAGTTGGCCACTCAGGATGTATATAAAGGCCAAATTTTGAAAGCTTTGAACCTAGGTGAAAATAGTGACACTGTCAACCTGAGTGATGACCAACCAGCCCTTCTGTTTGGTCCAAAGATTGAAGGGAAATTTCAGGAAGGGGTAGTTCCCCCTTTTTATATCAGTCTTAATATCCATGATAAGATCCTTCACAATGCAATGCATGACTCTGGGGCCTCACACAACCTGATGCTTAAGATAGTTATGGAAATATTAGGCCTAGAGATAACCTGTCCTTATAAAGATTTATATTCATTTGACTCTAGCAGAGTAAAATGTCTGGGCCTAATCAAAGACCTGTGTGTAAGCCTAACCCAGATTCCAGCAAAATGTATGGTCATGGATGTTGTGGTGGCTGATGTGCCACCTAAGTATGGTATGCTACTGTCATGGTCTTGGGGAGCCAAGCTGCAGGGTACCATGCAGATGGATGGGGCATATGCCACAATCCCTGTTTTTAGCCAACTAAGAAGACTGTACAGGGAGGCACAAATGAAATTCCTTATTAGTAGCCCTGAAAAGCCTAAAAATTCTCCTCTTTACTCTGTACACACAGACCTGGACTCCTTTATCTTCTATAGCGATGAATCTTTGGGAGAGCCAGAATCAGAAAACATAGATACAAATAGAGGGGTTAAGACTACGGACCTTAACATAATGGCTACTCTCGACTTAGAGGAACTCGAAGAAGAAAACCTTAGACAGTGCACTGAAACAGAGATTCAGACCAAACGCAAAACCACATGTAATCAGCTGGTTAGTCACCCCTCACAAAATCATATACCAAATGAGCAACGAAACCCTCCACAGCACAACGCAGAACCCATAGTACAACAGACCAGTGAAACCCATGATAGGGAGGGAAATGATGATAAAACGAAAAATGGGCCCCTGTGGGAAATGAACTTTGATGGATCATGCACCAAGAGAACTGATGGGGCAGAGGTGTGGCTACATAACACAGAGAATGACTACGCGGAGAGCCACGCCTATAACCTGCATTTCAAATGTACAAATAATATTGCAGAGTATGAGGCTCTTATCCTAGGCTTAAATATGTTGAAGAAAATAGGAGCTCATAGGATAGCCGTGCAGGGAGAATCTGAGTTGGTTATAAAATAGGTGAATGGTGAATACACAGCCAAACACCCTAGGTTGAGAGCATATAGGAACGATGCTGTGGATATATTGAAAACATTTTTTGAATACGAATTAGTGTTTGTTCCTAGGAGTCAAAACGTCATTGCAAATAGATTAGCTTGCCTAGCTAGTTCATACCCTAAGACTCCAAGAGACCAGAAAATTATAATACAGACCAAATTCAGACCTGCAGTGCTGGATAACGAAAAATATTGGCAGGTCTTTGAGGGCGATAAAAAAATTGAGGATTTCTTGATGGGCAGGAACGAGTTTGAATTTTCTGATTCAGACTTGAAATATAATGATAGCTGCCTAAGTGAAGAGCCCTCACATGAGGAAGAACCACCTTGCAACATAGAAATAAACGCTTTGGACGAACAGATTGGAAATCCAAACGAAAAATGCGAAAACGCAGATAGTGAAGAAGTAGAGGTGTTGCAGGCCAAAGATAAGAACATACCTCGAGTTCTGGCACCTTTAGAAGACATTTTTGACTTTGACGATGTAGCAAAAAATCCCACTATAGAACACGCAGACTCTGGCGTTGAAGAATGCAACATAGGCACTGAAGATAAACCCAAAATGATTAAATTGGCTAAGTCCTTGCCGGCAAACATGAAAAAGAAATACATTGACCTTTTCAAGGAATTCATTGACGTGTTTTCTTGGAGCTATGAAGACTTAAAGGCCTATGACATGAACACTATACAGCACAAAATACCTTTGAAATAAAATCAGAAGCCCTTTAGACAAAAACTTCGTAGAATAAACCCAAAGCAATTGCCTGTAGTTGAAAAAGAGATTAAAAAAATGTATGAGACAGGCATAATAGTTCCTGTGAGGTTTTCTGATTGGGTCTCAAACCTTGTAGCGGTGAGAAAGAAAATAGGTGAGATCAGATTGTGCATAGATTTCAGGAATCTTAATAGAGCCTCACTCAGAGACAATTACCCTTTGCCAAAAATGGAACACATTCTCTAGAGGGTAGTAGGCTCAAAAAGGATCTCTCTGCTAGATGGTTTTTCCGGTTACAACCAAGTCTTAGTAATCCCAGAAGACCAACTCAAGACAGCCTTTACCACTTCATGGGGCACCTTTATGTATGTTAAAATTCCCTTTGGACTGATGAACGCTAGTGCAACCTTCCAACGAGCGATGGATATAGCTTTTTCCGATGAGATAGGGCACTTCATTGTCATCTATTTGGATGACATAACAGTCTACTCCAAGACTGAAGAAGAACACCTAAAACATCTGAGAAAGGTCTTTGAAAAATGTAGAAGGTTCGGTCTATCATTGAATCCTAAAGAGACTGTATTTGGGCTGCAAGAAGGTAAGCTTCTTGGCCACATCATATCTAAGAAGGGGATTAGGATAGACCCACAAAGAGTTGAGGGAATACTACAAATCACACACCCGATAAATATCAAAGAGTTACAGTCCTTCATTGGGAAAATCAGCTTCCTTAGGAGGTTTTTTCCCAACTTAGCTGAACACCTTAGGAATATGAATAACATGTTAAAGAAAGGTGTAGGAGTTAAATGGACTGTAGAGGCCAAGAAATCTTCAAATCAGTAGAACTTGCACTCACCCAGGCTCCTGTCCTAATTAGCCCTGATTTCTCAAAGGATTTTCTGATTTTCTCATTTGCATCTGAGCATACAATAGCTGCAGTTCTGCTGCAGAAAAATCCAGAGGGAATAAAACAGCCCATTTCCTTCTTCAGAAAAGCATTGAGAGATGCACCCTTGAAATACAACATAATGGAAAAACATGCCTATGCCTTAGTCAAGGCCTTGAAATACTTTAGGGTGTACATTCTGCATTCCCACACCATAGCCTACGTGCCTAGAATAGTGGTCAAAGATGTCTTGTCCCAAGACCCAGATGGGAAGAGGGGCAAATGGATTGTTGTGATCCTAGAGTACGACCTTGAGATAAAACCCACCAAACTGATCAAAGGTTAAGGCTTAGCTCGAATAATGGTTGAATCAAATCTACAAGCCCTTGACATTAACATGGTAGATACCTTGGATGAGCAGCAGGGATTGCCTAATCCCACTGTTGAAGATAGGTTTCAGAGCTCTCCTTAGTATTCTGACATTCTGTATGTGCTTACACACCTCAATGTCCCTCCTGAACTATCAAAGACCAAGGCCAGATTATTAAAGATAAAAGCCAGAAGCTATTGCATAATGAATGAAGGATTATACTGGAAAAATGAAAATGGCCTATTGCTTAAATGTTTGCCTGAGTCTGAAGCAGAAAGGATTAAACAAGAATTCCATGCAGGAGAGTGTGGAGGCCACCTGAACTGGAAAGCCACTGCATACAAAATACTCAGAGCTGGCTACTATTGGCCTACACTCTTCAATGATATCCATAAGATGGTAATTTCCTGCCACAAATGCCAGATTTTTGAAGGCAAAAGAAAGCTCCTCCCCTTACCTCTACAACCCATCATTGTCGAAGGTCCCTTTATGCAATGGGGCCTATATTTCATAGGAGAAATTCAGCCTGCTTCTTATGCACAACACAAATGGATCTTAATAGCCACCGACTACTTCACTAAGTGGATAGAGGCCATACTTTCTAGGAATGCCACAGATTCTATCATCATTAGGTTCCTAGAAGGCCATATCCTCTCTCAGTTTGGTTGTCCAAGAAAAATAATCACTGATAATGCTGCTACTTTTGGATCCAAGAAAATGGTTGATTTTTTTCACAGGTATCAAATAACACTCAGTCATTCAACTGCCTATTACCCTCAAGGTAATGGATTAGCTGTATCATCAAACAAGAGCCTGGTGACCATCATCAAAAAGCTGCTGGAAGAGAATAAGAAGTCATGGCATAACAAATTAGTGAATGCCCTGTGGGCTGACAGGCTCACAACAAAGAATTCCATTGGCATGTCACCATATCAGCTTGTCTACGGAACAAAAGCAGTGTTTCCTACCAGCCTTGGAGAACCAGTGGTTAAACTTGTCCAAGAGATTCAGACAGAAGAGAACAACATGGTGAGGAGGATAAACCAAATGATTCATCTCTAGCAAACAAGGGAAGAGGTCTATAACAGAGCTTTGAAGGTTCAAGAAAATATAAAGAAGTTATTTGACAAAAGAACTAAAGCCTCTGATTTCAAAATTGAAGATAAAGTTCTGAAGTCAGACTCAAGGAGAGAGGACAAAGGAAAGCATGACAAGTTTGACAATTTGTGGCAAGGTCCATACATCATCCAGGCCACTGTGGGTTAAAATGCCTTTTTTCTATAAGAATTAGATGGAACTGAGCTATTTTGGGGTCCTATCAATGGCAGGATGCTCAAACACTACTTCTGCTAATTTCCAATTTCTAGTTTCCATTTCCATTGTAAATACCATTGTTGTGTTTGTTTTTAAGAAAAAGAGAAAACGTTTCAAAAAACAGAGGAAAAGGAGAGGTTCAGACATGCTCAAAACATGAACCTCAGAAATGCAAAGATTGGCTCTAATATGATCAAAACCTGAGCCAAAGAAAGCAATGATAGCTGGTTCAAACATGCCCAAAAGCTGGACCAGCAAAGAAGAAAGAAAAATCAGCTCAAACAAGCCCAAAACCAGAGCTGAACGAAGAAGAGAAAGTGACTCCAACAAGCTCAAAACTTGAGTCACAAAGAGAAGAAGGATGCTTCAAACTTCAGATTTCAAGCCTTCAAAGTTTTGCTTTCAGTTTTCTGCAAGTTTCTGTCCATGTGCAACTATCTTTATGCCTTGGATCCACAGCAAACTAGACTGTCTAATCCTAGTTTGACTATTTTTAAATTTTTGTTGTAGAATGTAGAGAAGAAATCTGCTGGACAGTCTAATCCCAACAGATATTAGATTAGGTAGAGAAACATATGAGACCAACAGTCTAATCTGGTCTCATGGAGTGATAAGGGTAGATTTATAATAGGTTTATTTTCTGTTTATAAAAATAAGGGATGTAAAGGGTCTGCTAGTCCAAATGCACCCTAACAGAAGAAACAATGCTAGGATTGTAGGACGAGTAGGTAGATTGTGTTATCACTCAGATTTTCCTTGAAGTTGTTGGAAGAGGAAAGGAGTCCGAGGTAACCACAAACCAACCTTCAGATACATAATCTAGCCAATCTGTATCCAGAGAGGGCTCTCTCTATAAAATATAGCTTTGTTTTTAGAAGATATTAGGCTAGTTGTAAAGTCCAGGGGTTTTGATTTTGTTTGAGTTGATGGAATTCTTTTAGCTAAGATTAATATCAAGTAGTTTCAGTCCATTGGGCTAATGGAGTCAAAGGATTGGCTGCACTGGCTTAAGTTTCTTAACAAAAGATGGTTTATCAGGGCAAGATAATCAAACTAGAAACAATTATAGATCTAAAGTGAATGGAATGGAATTCAAACGGATGAAAGGCAACTAAGAATCTTTCAACACATTCAAGAGAAGAGAAATAGATTGATTATCAATAAAGAGTAGTTAAGTATTCTTTACTAAATAACCAAAGATATATGAACTAGACAAATAGGAGCAATCAAGAATTCACTGTTTAAACCAGTTTAGAAGAAAACATTTAGAATAATAACGACTGAAATCAGATTACACCTAAGTGCTTTCTGATTTAATCCTTTTCGTTAATTATCAAGATAATGAAACCCAGATGATATCATAAACAAATGTAAAAATTTAAAACATGGGATAGAGATGACTTATTGATCCTTCATTCGACACATGAATCTTGAGAAAAGTCTTCTGCCTCAATTCCTTGTCCATTTTTGCCACGAAAAATTTCTCCAAAGCTCTTTATTCCAAAATTTTCAATGTTACATCAAAGTACAAGAATCCACCCTCAATAATCCGATTGAGGGTTTATTTATACAAAAAATCATACAAAATATCTCTTAACAAAACGAGATATAATCTAAGATGACTCATAAATAAGTTACAATAAAAATAGAGACAGATGGTCTCATAGATAAGACAAGAAGTAACCGATGTTCTGCTGTTTCCTCATTTCGAGAATGTGCTGGAGGCTGGACCTATATTTTGGCTCATCGTTGTCTTCTTCAGTAATTTTTTTCTAAATTTCTTGCTTCACTGATACTCTTTATTTTTACTGATACACTTTTAACTGAACTGATACTCTTTAACCTTTGTTTGTTCCTTTATCCTTTATACTGTGGTAAATAGGAAAAATTTCATATAAGGATAAATTTTACAAAAGTTCCAAAAAATCTTCCCACCATTTATCTTCTGCTATTCTTGTTCGTTGAAGCTTCCTCAATGTTTCATCAGCCTTGGTATATCTAAAGAAATTAGGCTGATTAGGAAACAAATGTTTGACTTCATGTTCAAGATAAAACAAATTCTCTAATATGTCATGAAGATTCCTTCCTGTAGGTAATGCTGCTTCAGATGAAATGATTGAGGAACTGGCTAGATTGTGAGCATGTATGTCCAATTTCTTAACATAAGTTTCCAGGTCCATTATTTTATCTTCTGAAATCATAGGGCTGGGCAACCCTTTATTCAATAAAACATCAAACCTTTCTCTGAAAGCAATGATTTCACTTTGCATGTCAAAGCACCTTCTTTCTAAATTTTGCATAAGAGTTCTTTTAGTAAAAACTTTTTTTATCTCCAAGATTGTTGCAGTTCTGTCTTGAATACCCACATCTACAAGTTGCTGTCTGGTTTTGGTGTTTAGAAACTGTATAAGCTGATTGGCTTCCTCAGGCATATTTCCTAATTATGCTCGTGTATTCTCAACTTCTTTCAGAGCTACTTTGACCAAATCATTCTGCTCGTATATTATCTGGATTGAGGACTAGATATATTTTATTGACTGAATAATATCATCCCAAAAAATGTCATTTATTTCTCTTAAAGGTTTCTCCAATGTGAGATCCCTTTCCAAAGCTTTAACTAATTTTTCCAAATTTTTGACTTCTCTTGTTTTGTCAGCAACAGTCATTTTTGAAAGATCATATTTTTTTTCCGAACTAATAAGCTGTAACTTTGTGTGCTGAAGTTCTGTTACTTGTAGTTTCAAGTCATTCATTTGCTTTACTAATTCTTCTGTACTCAAATTTGAAGTATTTACCTGTAATGGCTCTGCTGGCTGACCTGTTGGACCTGTGATAACTTCTGTTGTAGATACTGGAACATTGGACTGCTTGTCTTTTAATTCTTGTTCCAATTCTTTTTCTGTTTCAGTCAGTTGCTCATTCATTTTCAAGAGCAACTCCATCATTTCTTCTTAAGAATTCTTCTTTATTACTTCTTCAGTTTGAGGATGTCTGGAGGCTGGCAATTTCAACTGCTTTCTTAAAGCTGCAATGTCATCATCTCTTTTCTTGATTAAAGCTTCTATACCTTTGACATCCTTTGGATTGTGACCCAAACCAATTATTATTTCTTCCAACGTTTTTGTCCTGTTATCTTTGGCTTGAGAAGAAGCCTTTTCAAGCTGCAATTGTGTATTATTGTTTTCCAAAGAATCCTGTAACCTGTGAGCTGCTATTGATTTATCAGTCAGTGTCGAATAAATCATTTCACCAGTCTGCTTATGTAATTAAATTTGATCTAAAGGATGGATGTCTTTTGCTAGGACTTCAAAGTTTGTCCCAATATAATCAGCAGCTGTTTGGGGTTGCTGCACCTTGGGTTTGAAATGGCTCATTAACATTTTGCCCTGTTGGATGTCAAAAGTTGACATCAATCTTTCTTGGTTCTTTGGAGCCATTTTCAGATATTGATTATATACTTGAATTCTCAGTGGATCATTCCTGGCCTTGATATTGATAAATGTCTTCTTTATATCTTCTGCATCTTTAACTAGTGTTTTCAAAGAAGATATTTCAATACTTTGTTGCTTCTGTAGCTCTTTCCTTTGTGAGGTAGTGGATGCTCCACTGACTGAACCTGTTTTTTGATTGCCCAATTCTTCTTGTCCTTGACTATCAAGGATTTCATCAACAGATTCTACCTCTAGAGGAGTATTCAATTTCTGTCTCTTGGCCTGAGGCTGTTGTGAAGATCCAGTGAGAGGGGTAGCAGCTTCATCTTCTCTCTTTTTTCCCTTTTCCACGTTTAATGGAGTTTGCAAAATTGGCACTTCTACTAGATTGGTTTGAACAAAAGGAATATGTACTTGATCCTGTCCCTTGGAAGTTTGAGGTTGTTCTGTCATAGTGAATGTTTCTTTAACTTGTGTATCAACCTCTTTCTCTTTTCCCTTAGATGATAATGCAATATTTTCTGGTAACTCCTGCTGAATAATCCCAGCTGAGGAAGGGCCAACCTCTGATCTTGGTACCTGTGCAAAATATTCTAGGTCAAGCATATTTTCAAGATCTTTCATAACATTGTCTACATTGACCTGCTCAATATCCTGCTCTATCAATGTTCCTTCTATCCATTCATCTGTATTAGCATATTTTTCAATCTCTGGGATTATTTGATGTATGTATGGTGCTGATTTGTTTTTCATTCTTTTATCACAAATGAAGTTGAATGGGTCATAAGGCACCCAATAAAAACTCTTTTGTAATCTAAAACGGTCTTCTAATATCTTTCCAGCTTCTTCCCCTCCATCCCTAGAGTTACAGATAAATGGACCTAATTGACTTTTGATCCGAAGTTGAGCCTTCTTCTTTGCATTACAAAAATGAATTATATCAGAGTTGTTCATCGGCCTGAAATACTCTAATGCAAAGAGTCTCATGGGAACATATTTTGGCAATTTGAATGGACATAATTCACATCCATATATCCTGACTTCTGTGTGATTTTGGTATAAGTACCAATCACCAACTTTGTATTGTTTTGAGAGCTGCAGAGTTTTCTTGATTTCATTGCTGAGTCTTGGAGGAGAAACTCCTATCAACAAGGTGGTTGCAAGGTGTATAAAAATATCAATGAACTCATTATAGGAATAGGAAGAATCTCGAGAACTATGAGTGATGGCTGACCAAAAGATAACAGACCTAGGATTCCCTTGGGCATCAAGCTTTTTGATATAGAAGGGGAAATTTTCTGACTGGTAGTATAGCATGAGATGGTAAATGACAGAAGAATATTTAAACACTTTCTCATTTTCTAATCTCATGAATTGATCATGGATTATGTCTTCTATGTATGATGCAAAGTCATACCTGACAGCAGGAGGCTGTCCAGGGGTAAAAATAGACAATAATACTAGGATTAAATGGTCAGCATATTCACTGGTATTAAAGCCCATTATAAAGGATATCATATCCAACACAAGTCTACCCTCTTCAGTGAAAAAAACATACCCATAAGGGGGAGGGCCTTTAGGCTGGTGATCAGGCAACATAAAGGTTTGGCAGATGAGACTTAATTCTTCATGGGATAGTTTGGTGGATTTCTCAAGTAGCTCTCCCATCGACAAGGGAGTGAGGGCTTGATCAGGTTGAAAATGTAGCATCTCATTGATCAACTGAGCAGTAATTGGGAAAAGGATATCTTGATTTGGGGATAAGACTGCTCTTTGGTTAGGATCATAGTTTGCATGGCAGTAATGGATTATCTCAGGGAAAATATGAACAGAGGGAAAGAGGTATCAGGGAATATTAGATTCCCATAACCTAATCGTATCCAAGCAATTCAAATAATTGTCTCTGCAGCGACAAAAAATTCGAAGAGGACTATCACTAAAAACTAGGTCTTTGATTTGGAAATCTCTGTCGACTAATGATAAATAATCCAGGTCTCTGTGAGGGGCGTTAAATGGGGTGACGTTTAAAGCCACAGGAACTTCCATTTTTGGTTCTTGTGGATTCAAAAATGGAAATTCGGCTTATGGTGAAGAATTGAGCAAAATTATACGTTTCGACGGGAGAAACAGGTACAATTTCAGATTGGGAATTCAATTACAGTTCTCGGGATTAAGGAATGAACCAGCAATTAATTTTTTAACTCTGTTTCAGTGAAAGAAAGAGGAAAACCGAGTTTCTTACAGAGTTTAGTTGAAGATTTAGGGTAAATACCTGTTTTTGGAGAAAACAGCGTTTCGAACATGTGCTGGTTAAGGTGGAAAATCTTCTGAGAAGCTTTGACTGCAATTCTTTTTGAAAGGACAATGGTTGGCAGACTTCAACAGTCGGAATTTAAATTTTTCTGCATGGGAATGTAATCATTCACTGTGGAAGAAAAAATGAAAAAGACGCGGGTCGTTTGGTTTTATTTGCAAAGTCAAATGGGGGGCGAATTTTTTATTATTTTAATAAATGACGTCATCCTATACGACAGATGAGTCACGGGGAAAGGTGGTAAGTGGTTTATTCCGCACCACTTTTAAGGGAAGACGGTTTTGGGCGGAGAGGCAGCAAATCCACAGAGCACACGACACGTGGCCAGGGTACTATTTGAAAACCGCCAGGATTTCGCGCGTTAACATTCGGATCGGAGATGGCCTGCGGAATTGATAATGGCCGTTGATCTTGGATGGATCGATCGAACGGTTGACGGGACGGGGAGATGACGGGGAATTAACGGCGCGGGCCCAACGTAATTAACTGTTTAATTAAACTTATCGGGCGGAGTTTGATTGGTAAGGGTCGGTTATTAATCAATCGTGTGGATTAATTAATCCCTGGTACAATGGATGGTCGGGAATTGTTTATTTTTATTTTTAAACACATATATAATATGTTTAAACGTTTTTTTCATATATTTTTATTTATACAGTAATTAAATCAATGCGATTTATTTACCGTAGGGGGGCGGGAATAATATTAATGTTATATTTTAGCCAAAAGGGGTTATATTGTGGATTTTTTATTTGAATAAATAGGAATTAAATACTTTTGGCTAAAAAGTCATAATATAAGAGTTTTGGGGATATTACTATAAAAGGATTTATATATAATAGGAAAAGGTGATTTTCATGGGGAGTTAATATATAAATTAGAGTTAATATGAAAAAGGGACAATGTCAACTCAAAATACTTTATAATAGCTAAGAAAATGAAGATTGAAAAGTAAATTGCATTATAATACCTTCATCATTCAGACTTAGAATAAAAATTGATTTTGAGGGCTTTTCATGAAATATTGAAGGATTTTCCTAAGTAAAATAGAATTTTACTTAGGGAGAGATTTTGAGAGGTGAATGAATGTGATAATGGATGATTTCAAGTACTTAGGTCTTTTCAATTATTGGACCGAGGGTCCGGTCCCTCCAAAAGTCAAGGAAATGCCTTGAGCCCCTTTAATCTTCAAATACCTTAGTGCTTAGGGAAATTAGTGAAATGTTTAGGGAAAATGAGAGGGGAAGTTAATAATTTGACTTTTCTCTGCTGTGAACTTTTTCCAATATAGTATCTGCTTTTGCACTTGTGATGAAAGTAAAATTAAACACATTTAGAACCATCATTCATCACTTGTAATTCTGCAACAACATCTACCTACCCTACTTACTTTACTCTACCATTTTTTCTTCTTTATTAGGGTGCACTTAGACTGGCAAACCCTTATCAATCTTATTTTTCTTTTACATGGAAAACCTATCTAAGTCTACACTTATTACATCCAAGGGCTCAGATTAAACTATTGAGCTCCTTTTATTAACTCTACCTATCTACTCATCTTCCAAGATTAAACAGTTTGGTCAGATTTTATTCTCTATCTCTAAAACATAAAAATTGAAAGATGAATGAATCAAGCTTAAACAATTTGACTCTTCATAAATTGTGGCAAAAGTTTGACAAGCTGCACACAATTTTGTTTATTACATCAGAGCAAAAAGTAGTGGCATTTAGACTTGCACACTTTCCTTGGCCTTTCTTTTGGTGGGGTTCATTTTCTTTCACTTTTTTGGCCAATTTTATTTTTTCACCCTTTGATTTTCTTTTAGGGTATACCCTCTTTACATTTTTTAAATTTTTTGATTTTTTGATTTTTTAAGAATATGGAACACCTTTGCAACAAGAAAAAGGTTTGAACATATTGCATAGTTCAACAAGTCAATCATGAAAAATGACACCTATTGGTATAGGAGTCTAACACTGGCTCCACTTGGGGATGGCTTTTCCTGGTGAAAATTCAAGAACAGCAGGTCAGATGCCTCGAAATGCCTTTAACTGAACCATGTAATCTTATTTTTCTGGTCGCTTTATTATATATATGATAGTAAAACTTCTGAAGCTTAGGGCCTTCACTTCGGGCTTCAACTTTAGCAAGTCACCATCCAATCAAAACTGATGCATTAGAAAGGATATATTATGTACATGTTGAAAAATTAGAACATCCTAGTAAATAGGATCAAAGTAGTGTTTTAGCATTCGACCATTGACTGGTCCTTCCTCAGCTTCTGTACCATCCAGATTCTTCAAAAAATATGTGTTATTTCCCTGTAAGGCATGAATGATGTAAGGTCCTTTCCATAAGAAATAAAATTTCCCATGTTTTCCTTTATCTTCCCTTCTAGAATCCCATCTTAAAACTTTGTCTCCCAATTGAAATCTTCTGCTTTGGTCCTTTTGTCAAACATTTTCTTTAATTTTTCCTGAAAAACTTGGGATCGTTGATACACTTCTTCTCTGGTCTACTGCAAGTGAATTGTTTGATTTATTCTTCTTTGAATATCATTTGGTTCAACTTGAGCCTCCTGAAGTAACTTCATTACAGGAACTCCTAAAGATGATGGAAATTTAGCCTCAATACCATAAAATAATTCATATGGACTGGTCCCAATTGATTTTTTGGTTGTAAGTCTATCTGCCCACAATGCATTGGTAAGTTTCTTATGCCAATTCTTCTTATTTTCTTCCAATAATTTTTTAATGATATTAATGAGGCTTTTATTGGAAGATTCAGCCAGTCCATTACCTTGAGGATAATAGGCTGTTGAATGGCCTAAAGTGATGCGATATTTATTGCAGAAACTAATCATTTTCTTAGACTTGAAAGCAGCAGCATTATCAGTTATAATTTTCTCAGGACAGCCAAATCTTGAAAGTATATTGGTTTCTAAGAATCCTATAATTACAAAATCATTGGCTTGTCTGGATGGGATAACTTCAATCCATTTAGTAAAGTAATATGTGGCAGTGAGGATCCATCTGTGTTGCCCAGAGGAAGGAGGATGGATTTCTCCAATAAAATCCAGGCCCCATTGTTGAAAGGGTTTCTCGGTGGAAATTGGTTTTAATGGTAAAGGTAGTAATTTTCTCTTGCCTTCAAAGATCTGACACTTATGGCAAGCAGTTACAAATTTCCTAACATCTGAAAATAAGGTTGGCCAATAAAAACTAGCCCTTAAGATATTATCTGCAGTTGACTTCCAGTAGAGGTGTCCACCACAATCTCCTGCATGGAATTCATTGAGAACCTTGTCAGCTTCATATTTTAATAAACAATTTAATATAATTCCATCATGATTCTTCCAAAAAAGAGCATTATCTAAAATACAATACTTTAAAGATGTCATTTTCAAAAACCTTTGTTTCGTTCCGTATAACCCTTGAAGAGCTTGCAGGTTTAACAAAACATAAATGATATTAGCTTACCAAAGTGAGTCTAAAAAGGCCTGACTGATTTGTGGAGTCGCCATCTCCTGTTCGTCATCCAGTTCATTAATGTTCAGGGCTTGACAATTTGTTTCAGTCATGAGTTGAGCCAAACCTTGTCCTTTTATGAGTTTTGTAGGTCTTATTTCAATATCATATTCTAATATGGTAGCTATCCATTTACCTCTTTTGCCTTCAATACCATCTTGAGTTAAGATGTCTTTAACGAGAACATTAGGTACATAAGCTATCACATGAGAATACAATATATAAACTCTGAAATCTTTAATTGCTTTCACAAGTGCAAAAGCTTGTTTCTCCATGATATTGTATTTCAATGATGCATCTCTAAGTGCTTTACTAAAAAAGGATATAGGTTTTTCACATCCTTGATCATCCTTTTCTAATAAAACAGCTGCAACTGAATGTTCAGAAGCAAATGAAAAAATTATGAAATCTCTATAAAATTTGGGACTGGTAAGAACTGGTGTTCTAGTCAAAGCCATTTTTATTTCTTCAAATGATTGCTTGGCTTCCACTGTCCACTTAATACTCGAATCCTTCCTTAACATGTTAGTAAGCAGTCTAAGTAATTCAGCTAAACTAGAAATGAATCTTCTCAAAAAATTGATCTTACCTATGAAAGCTTGAAGTTCTTTAATATTCCTGGGATCAGGTATCTACAAAATTGCTTGTATTCTTTCAGGATCAATTCTAATACCATCTTTTGAAATGATATGACCTAGAAGTTTACCTTCTTCAAGACCAAACAATGACTTTTTAGGATTTAAAGAAACACCATATTTTCTGCATTTTATGAACACATGTCTAAGATGATCCAAATGTTGTTGATTTGTCTTGGAAAAAACAGTCAAATCATCCAGATATATGACCAGAAAATCATGAATTTATTTGGCAAAGGCAATGTCCATTGCTCTTTGGAAGGTTGCTCCTGCATTTTTGAGTCCGAAAGGCATCTTAACATATTTGAATGTACCCCAAGGTGTTGTAAAAGCCTTTTTGTCTTGATCATCGGGATGAACCAGAATTTTGTTATATCCTGAGAATCCATCTAGAAGAGAAATTCTTGAAGATCCTACTACCCTTTGTAAGATATGGTCCATTTTAGGCAAAGGATAGTTATCTTTTAAAGAAACTTTGTTTAAATTTCTCAAATCGACACATAGTCTAATCTCTCCAGTCTTTTTCCTTGTTGGTACCAAATTAGAAACCCATTCAGAAAACCGAATAGGAGCAATGATTCCTGCTTCATACATTCTTTTAATTTCTTTTTCAATTGAAGGCAGCAATACAGGGTTGATCCTTCTAAGTTTCTATTTAAATGGTTTCTGATCTGGTTTCAAAGGTATTGTATGTTGAATTATTGATGTATCATATGATTTAAGATCTTCATAACTCCAGGCAAAAACATCCTGGAATTATTTTAAAAGTTCAACATATTTAACCTTTTGATCTGCTAGCAGGGATTTAGATAACTTAACCATCTTAGGATTTTCTTCAGTTCCCAAATTGTATTCTTCAATATCAGCTTTTAACGGTTCCATTTTGGGTTTTAGTGGAATGTCATTTGAGTCAAAAAGATCTTCTAAAGGAGTTAATCCTTTAGGTAAATGATTATCTTTTAGATTAATAATTTCAGATTCATCTTCTATAATCTCATCGACTTCCATTTGTTTCAAATCTTGCATATCTTTTTTAGTGAATTTAGTTGGGTGAAGCATGTGAATTTCAGTCTCTTATGAAATATTTGTTTCTTGTTCATATATTTGATTAGATTCATTGATTTTTGTGTCTTCATCTATACTACTGTTAGAGAATTCATTTTCTAAGGTAACAAAATTATTAATCTGATTATTATTTACAAACACTTGCCAATTCATAAGATTATCCGGTATAGCAGGTCTATGTCTAATCTCAGCTGTGAACTGATGATTAGGTCCAAAAGGTAATTTACAAGTGCTAGTGAACATTGCAAGACTGTGAGCATGCAAATTTTGTTTTCTAGGAATTTTGGCAAGCTGAGCCTGTAGAAAAGTGTTGAGAATTTCCACAACTGTTCCTCTGTATTCTCTTAATCTGGGGTATTTTGTTGCACATTCACCATTGATCTGTTGAATAATTAACTCAGAGTCTCCTATGATTGATACTCTAATTGCTCCTAATTTTTTGACATGTTTAAGCCCTAGCAAAAGAGCCTCATATTCTGCCATATTATTAGTGCATCTAAAGTTCAATCTATAAGCATGGCCTTCAGCATGATCATTTTCAACATTATGTATCCAAATTCCAGCTCCTGCTCCTAACTTATTTACTGAACCATCAAATTCTAAATGCCACAGAATTTCATGTTCATAATCTTCATCGACTGTTTTAACAATTTTCTTAACAGGGAGCTCTGGTTTTTCAGTTTTTTCTGGTATTTTTGGAATGTCTGATGTTTCTTTGTTTTCAGAAATTTCTTCGATTTGAACAGTAGATTTATTTGCAGTTTCTTTTTCTGGTGCTTCTAGTTCGGTAGGAAGGTCAAATTCAGCATTATAAAGGATAAATGAGTCCATATCAGAATGTACTGAGTAGATGGGGAAGTTTTCAGGCTTCTCCTGACTACTGACTAAATATTTCATCAAGGTCTCTCTGTATAGTCTTTTAGGCTGACCGAACACTGAGATAGTAGCATATGACATATCTAATTGAAGAGATCCTCTGATTTTGGCACCCCAGGATCTGGACAACAACATACCATATTTGGGAGGAATATCTGCTACTACTATATCCATCAGAATAGATTTCACAGGGTATTGCACCAAAGTAACACACAAATCTTTAATCAAACCTAAACATCTTACCTGACTTGAATCAAAAGAAAAAAGATCTTTATATGGTCTGGTAATGTCTAGGTTTAATCTTTCCATCACGGCCTTAGGCATTAAATTGTGAGATGCTCCAGAATCAAGCATGGCATTATGAAGTATTTTGTCATGTACATTCAAACTCACATAAAATGGAGGTGTTCCTCCACTTTCTGGTTTGCCATTTACTTCAAGGCCAAAAAGTAATTTGGGTTGATCATCAAAAACATTTACTGAATCGTCCATTCCAGTAATGTTAAGGGATTTGCTGATTTGGCTTCTATAGAAATCATGTTTAGCTAATTCCGCCAATGGAACAGCTATCTTTAATTTTCCTATTTCAGCTTCTAGATTAAAATATTTTTCTGTTTGAGCTCTAGTATTTTGAACAGTTGGATTTTCTCTATTTTTTGGGTCTTCAGTGTTTTTCTCTTTTTCATGAGTGGGATTATGAGTTGAAGGTGTTTCTGAATTAAATTCTGCTGGGTCTTCTACATTTCCTGTAGGAGGAAAAGTATTGGAAATTTTTTTATTATTCAGTTGATTATCAGACACATCTTCAATTATTGGATTAGAGGGGTTAGGACTTGCTCTAGAAAGAATTTGTACAAGAGGAGTGTTAGTTTTACCTTTGATGTTTTGTTTCACATCTTTCTGTTTGATATTCTCTGGTACGTCAATCCATCTGCTTCTCAAATTGTATTGTTTATAAACTTCATAAATTGTTGTGTCATATCCTTTTCTAAAATCAAAAGTTTCTCCTGAATGAGTTTGAAATGTTTCAAGAATGTGATTTTCTTGATCTTCTTGAGATAGGAAAACTTCTGGTTCATTCTTGTTTTCAGTCAAGTTATTTATTTCAACATCCTCAGTAGGTTCCTCAGAAGATGAACCTTCAACAAAAATTTCCTGGAATGGTGGCCTGATGTTTTGGTTAGGAACATTTTTCCCAGTATTTTGGTTTTGATTTCTTCTTAAGTTTGGGTTTCTAACAACATTTTGACCATCGCCAGAAGAAATTCTTTCGATTTTCTCTACTCTGTCCCCCAGTCTTTCCATCCCTTTAATAATTGCATCCAGCTTTCTTTCAAAATTCGAAGGCTCTTCGTTTATAGGCATCCTTCTTTCAGCTCTAGCTCTAGCTCGTTTTTCTATCAAGTTAGCTTCAACGCTAACAACTATTCTTTGCATCTCTTCTAGAGTTTGAGGAGCTCTTTCCCTAAGAGAATATGCTATGTCAGAGTCAAAACCATCAGGGAATTTGACCAATACTGAATCTGGAGGAGGTCTAAGGTTTTGGGGAACAGCGTTGTAGGCTTCGTTGAATCTAATGATATAATCTTGCACCGCTTCATTAGGTCCTCTTTTCAATTTTCCAAAGTCTGATAAGATTTGAAGAGGGTCTTTCTTCTTCTCCCATCTATTTAAAAATAATCTATAGAGGGCTGGTAAGTCAGCAACACTGTTTGGAGCAAGAGCCCTAAACCAAGTCCTGACTTCCCTAGTAAGAATCTGGACAAAAATTCTCATTCGTACATCGTCAGCGTCTATTTCATAAAATTCAAAGTAATCAGTCATCCTTTTGGTATGTTGTTGAGTAGTGTAAGTACCAGAACCATCGAAAGGGGTGATTTTACTCTGATAATCTTGGGGCAAAGCACCAGGGTTGCCTGGAAATCTCAAAGGAGCATATATATTTTCCATTGGAAGGTGTAATGGAATAACAGGTGATGATGGTCTAGAAGTAGTGGGCGGAGGTGAAGAAGAAGTAGCTTGTGTTTGAGAAGTTTGGGGAAAAGTAGATGATCTTGGGGAAGCTGTAGTAATTGCAGAAGTGTTTGAAGTTTCTTCAAAGGTCTGCTCAGATTGAATGGAATTTTGTAAATACTTTTCAAGATGTCAAGTGATAAATTCAAATTGCAAATCTTCAAGAAATAATGGATCACGAACAAGAATGGATAACTCAGATTCAGAAAAAATTATGAATAGAGAATTTTCAAAATGTTCATCAAATGGTTCATCTTCAAGATATATAAACTTCACAGGACAAGAGTGTGATCTAACAATAGGTTGAGAACTCCCAGAGCTTTCTTGACTCTCTTGTCTTCTCAGAATTCTGGGAATCATATTTGGATTTTCAAATATCGGTGGTGGGTTATGGTCAGGATTTGACCTGGTATAACAAATCCTTTCTGAAGCTAGTTTTCTGGATGATTTATATTTTTGGTTTTTTGTTTTAAATAAAATGAAAGTACAACTTCAACAAACTCTTTAAGAAATTTAAGATTTTGGATTAAAATTTTCTCAAAGATTTATTGAACTAGAGAAACTGATTGAATGTGTGAAACCAAAGTTCAGTCTATAAACTAGACCGGAGATTGACTGAAGTAGCATTTATTTACTATGAAATTGCAGAACAAAAGCATTTCAAAGGCTACCTAGATAATCTTCAGGCTCCATCTGTAGTTTATAAATCAAACAATAGTAACAATAAAATGATTCAGATTCCGTAGTGGAGTTGCCACTATGTTATCACTCAGATTTTCCTTGAAGTTGTTGGAAGAGGAAAGGAGTCTGAGGTAACCACAAACCAACCTTCAGATACAGAATCTAGCCAATCTGTATCCAGAGAGGGCTCTCTCTATAAAATATAGCTTTGTTTATAGAAGATATTAGGCTAGTTGTAAAGTCCAGGGGTTTTGATTTTGTTTGAGTTGATGGAATTCTTTTAGCTAAGATTAAGATCAAGTAGTTTCAGTCCATTGGGCTAATGGAGTCAAAGGATTGGCTGCACTGGCTTAAGTTTCTTAACAAAATATGGTTTATCAGGGTGTTAGCCACCTATATTTTTCAATTATATCAGCTGGTGGCTAAATTTTCTTTGCAGCCTTCAAGAAACAAATTCAGGCCTAAAATTGTTGGTGCTTGAAGTCTGTTGGTAAGATCACAAACTACTGATTGGTTCTGCATACTCTTCCTCCTTTCTGCCTCTGATGATCCATGAAAATCCTGATCAAATATTGCTGCATCCTCCTCCTCTTTCATCTCCCCCTTCTTCCATCTTTCCTTCATTTTCTTCAGGTCTCCTTTCATCCATAAAAAACCCCATCAAACCATTTTATATTCCTTATTCCTCCATTTAATCTCATTTCCTAAGGTTAAAACCCACTTTTTTAACCTATCGGAACCTTTCTCCTCTCGCAAAAATCATTCAAAAACCATAGAAAAACATGTGTTTCTATGCGTTAGGTTCTAGCCCCTTAGGCTAAGCCCCTGCTTTCTCTCCCTCCATATGTCCCCCCCGCCAGAACCGTGTGCTAAAAAGACCGCCAGGCGCTTAAACCTTCAGAAATAATTTATCACCCGAAAAGCATTGAAAAACCTTTGAAAACGCAAAGTCGGGTTTATTTTATTTCTCCACCAAAGAAAATCATATTAAAACTCCGCCTTCGATCTATCCCACGGATCAATGGTGCGGAGTGTACCGTCATCTGGTGGGCCCCACCCCTTTTTCCGCCGCGTTGTTTTTCATTTCCGCCTGTTTCGTGTCCGCACCGCCTGTCGTCCGGAAGCAGTTTTGTGCCGTCGGCCAGCGATTCCACACGCTGGCCGACACGTGTTCTCCACCTCACCCCCAAAACCGCTGTTCCGAGTCTTTTCCCCGCGCGTTAAACCTTGTCCTATGGCCATGCAGCGGGATTCATTCCCGCCGTCGGATCCGGGCCCTCCCATCCGACGGTCCCCGATCACCTTTTCCCGCTCGCCCTTTAACCAATTCGCTCATCCGTTAAAATTGCCCCGGCGCATTTAAAACCCAATCCCCACCGTCGATCTCTGTAGATCGACGGTCTGCATTCCCTCTCCCGATTCCATTATACGGTCCACTTTCCTCCGCGTTGACCGTTCGATTTGCTCCCAACCGTTGATCGCGATATGATCAACGGTCCCGATTTCTCCTTTCTCCCGCACGCCCTCCAATGTAGTCTATCCATATAAACGCAAGGATTTCCTCATTTTTCTTATTTTTTGCAGGTTTTTAAAGGTTTTTCCTTCGTATTCTACGAAATCTAAAGGATGAGGGTGACGACTCCAATCCTTCCGATTTTTCCAGGGAATCGATCATACGGAGAATAACAAAGATCTCTACAAAGTTTCATGAGCTTTGATTGCCGCCCGTCCCTGCAAAGCTTGAAGAAGATCGCCAATATCAGAGCAGAGAAAGAGTATCGGATTAAAGATAGAATGAACCAGAGCAGCAGTTTTGTGAAGATTGGCGGGGATTACGGCTAAGACGGTTATCAAAAGCCTAATCCCCGGCTCAGAACACGGATTAAAGAAAAATCCTAAAAGTGTTCGGCAGAAAGATCGCCTCCACCGCCATACTTTGAGGCGAATTGATTCCTCAACCACCACAGTGCCACCTATTGCCTCAGAACGCTCAATCAGAGGATGAATTTATTGAACAGGATCAGATATTATGCCTCGAACAACCAAAGAAGTTATTACTGCACCGGATTTCAAAGAATGTTTGCAGAGTAACCCTAACAGTACGCAGAGCCTCAAAGGTCAATATAAGCTCTCTTCGAGCTTACTTCTTAAGTATAAATACATTAATGCAATATAACACCTGTAGAATTTCTTCATCGAACCTCACGGGGTCAGGAAGACATTAATTCTGCATTGATTGTGTTTGAGATCTTTTAATCAAATCTCACCTCCTCATCCTTCTATAAATACTTCAATAGAAGATGAGTGAGGGGTTGGTTTTTTATTAGTTGGTTGTCAATGTAATTGCTGAAGCGCCGTAGCTATTTCTGAGTGGAAAACTCTTGACTGTAAATAGTGGTTTCATGGGCCCTTGGAGCTCTGCTTGTAACCAGTAGGTTAGGTTGTGAAGGGAGATGTATTAAAACATCGGACTTGAAGATTGTAACCGGTTTGAAACAATCAATACAAGCTGATTTATGGGATCCTGGTCTATGTTGATGGTGATGTTATTCTCACTGTAACTTGTCATTTCATTTCAGTTTTCAATTTGTTTCATTTTCCACTATAAAGAACAGTTTAAACAGTGTTAGAATTTGTTGTATACCAGTAATCTTCTCTGGCTGAAAAATTTTTATCCCAATGTTTTCTTCTTATTGTTTTATTTAGAAATGATTTAATTCAGTCTAAGCACAGAGATGCTGGCGTTCCCTCATCTTTTCGTCACTGCTGAATGTTGTTTTTAAATGTTACTTTCATTTATGTTGTGTAAGGAATGAATTGAGGAAATCAAAGGTTAGCCCTGAGTCCCTTTCTTGCTTGCCCGACTATTTGTCTGTTTCCCTTAGGATGTGTCAAAAGCTGACTAGTTTCAAAGTACTTATCAGATCTTGGGCCGTTCTGTGTTGTCTTGGTGATTGTCTTGGAAGTAACTAAGTAAAGAAGAACTAAGATGAGGAGAAAGGTGAGCCCTGCCCACTAGTTTCTCCTCCAAAGGTTGCCTTCAAGTTTCCCTTTGTTTTAATTTGTTTTCTATCAGAAGTGTATCAAAGGCTGGCTAGTTTCAAAGTACTTACCAGATCCTAGTTTGCTTCTGTGTTTCTCTCAAGTGCCTGGTCAAAGGCTGGCTAGTTTCAAAGTACTTACCAGATCCTGGGCTGCTCTTTGTTCTGCATTTTTTAATTCCCTTTCTTTTTGTAATCACCCCATTCCATAAATCAAACTTCAAAGAGATCCTTAGGCCTAGATGACTTGCCCCATAGATTACTCTTGGACCTGGTTGTTTCAATTAAATTCTCTTATGACTCCATAGCCCAATGGATTGAAAACTTGCCATCACCTTTCTTTAGAATCAAAGTTTATTTTTTTCACTTGCAACTTCTCACCTTTGAACCTATTTGCATATAGATCTTTCCGTCTCAGACAGCAACTATGTTCAACCATCTGAGAAAACCAAACAAAACCCTTGGCCTTCATAACTAGCCTAATACCATCACCCTAAACTTCAAAGACAATATCCATCTTTGTACATATTGAAGAGATCCCTCTCCGGATTCAGGAGGGCTAGATCCTAGAATCCCAAAGTTGGTTGAAATGATGTTAACTCTGTGATCGGACTTTGCCAATCTTGCTTGTTACAGAGACCTAACATTTCTGGCGACTCCGCTGGGGATGACTTGAGTTTTTCATCTTTTTCCCTTTTATTTTCATATAACACCTTGAGAGTAAAAAGCAGCCTTTCCAAGCACTACCAAAGAATGGTGATCATGATAAAACTTGTTTGAATCAGTGACAAGCTAGGTCAATCCTAGGGTTCTTTGAAGTTTTTATCTAACCTTGGGAAATCAGCTAGCTTAGCCATAAGGACACACTGTCTTTGTTTCATAACCGTAGCTAAGTTTTGAGGCAAAGTTAGGACATTCTTTTAAAACCACAATATAAACAATTCAGAAAATACCAAAAAAATTTCAGATTGGTAGTAAAACACTAGTTTTTGATATCTTGTATACGTCTTTCATGTGTTTTACTCTATACTCTTAGACAGAGTCTGGAAAGGGCCAGGTAGCCTCTGGATCTCATCCTCGTTTGGGGGTGACATATCTGGTGAATGCCCTCCCAGTCAATCTCTGGTTAGAGTTTGTTGTGTTTTGAGATATCCTTGAAAAAGAATGTTTCACAAACACTGTGGTGGACAGTGCGTTCCTTTGAAAACACTCTGAACTTTCCACCTGGCGACTCCACCATCCTGAACAGATCTTAAGACTCTACTGGGAAGAACCCTTATCATTATTAAATCCTTCAAACTCAGTTATAAGACTGTAGGATACGAATTAAGAAAGCAGACTAGTTAACCGTTTGAAGATTGTCATATCTGGTTGAACTTTTCCTGTTTAGTTGGGTCTAATCACATAAACATTGTGGCTCCTAAAAAGATTCACACTAGAGCCCATCCTGACCCAGACCCTCCTGAAATAGTTGATAACCCTGAAAAAATTCTTAGGAAGTCTCCTAGGATACAACCCTCAACTATCTTCAGGCCACTCCTAAGAGCCAATTCAGTACCTGAAAACCTTTCAGCTCTTCATGAATCACAAATTGACTTGTTAAACCCATTCAGAACTAGGTCATTTGGTGATTTAGATCAGTTAGATTCTGAGCCTACCCTTTCATCTCCCGAAACCAGTGAGACTCTTGGAAATAGAGAATCGACACCTCCTGATTTACATTTCTTACATAATCTAGGTGTCTCTCATCCGAGATCAGCTCACAGATCTACTGTTGTTCCATCCACTTCTGTTCATCTTTCATCCACTGTTCAAACCACTCCACTTCAACCCACACCTCCACTTGTAAACCCACCCCCACCACATATCATGGCAGCATGGTATGCTCCCTTAGTCCTTCCTGTACCATTAGTCAATCTTCCACAGGACTATTAGTCCAAAATTCCATTATATGATGCTAACAATACCATAACAGCATCTCAACATGTGGACAAGATGAATGACTACTTTGACAGAAATGAAATTGATAATGAATCTGTCAAAATCAGATTGTTTGCTCAAAGTTTGGGGGGAGATGTGAGAAAATGGTTTAAAGGTTTAACCCCCCATAGTATTAACGACCTTCAAGCCTTCCATCAAACATTTTTAAACAAATGGGAAGTAAGGAAGAACCCTCTCCAAGTCCTTGCTGACTATAACAATCTCCATAGGAACCCTGGGGAAAGTGTACAAGCTTATTGTACCAGATTCAACAGTGTGTATAACGCACTTTCCCCTGAACTGAAACCTCCTCAGGGATCAGCCTTAAAAAAATTTCCTGAAGGGTTTGATCCAGACATGACATATTCACTCAGAGAAAGAGTCTTTGCAACCCTTGAAGATATGCAAAGAGGTGCCCTTTCTGTAGAGGTGAACCTTATGGAGAAAAGAGCAAGGATGAAAGCTGAAAAGAAAGTATCTTTTGGAGAGGAATCCACCCCTTCCACTTCAAGCTCAAAGATGGAAAGAATGATGGAAGAAATGATGAAGAAAATGAGCATTCTAGAGAGAGCACAAGCGAGTCTAAATCAAAATGCTCCTCAAAACAGAAATCAAAACCAGAATCAGAATCTTAGACGAAATCAGCCTCCTAACAGACCCAGGGAAGATGATCAGCAGATCATCCCTCCCTTCCATCAGAACTTTTTAAATGAGGTTGAACAAACAGATCAAATAACAGAGGAGGATGATATAAACTTATTTGGGGTAGATGATGATGACTTTGAGGTTCATTATGATAATAAACAAAGTCTTTATACACCTTATGATGACAGAAGAGATGATGCTGAAAACAGCTACCAAAACATGGAGAACGCTGTCATAGAACCTTTAAGGGAATATGAACTCAGAAGTAAATCTAATCAACAAACACCCAACAATAAAACCTCTGACAAACCTTCTCAAAACAGCACTGCAACCAAGTCTAAAACAATCAAACAAAAGGACAAAACGGTGGCTATTGATTCTGGTGATGATAAAGAGAAAGACACTCAAAACATTGAAAGACAGTGTGAAAACATTAGTAGTACTAGCACCTCAGTTAGTACTCCTGCAAAAGTAACTATTTCAACTGTAGATAAACCAAATCAGCAAGCTGTTTTTGCTGATAAAGTGGCAGTAAACAAGGCTGGAGTCAATGCGCTGAAGAATCAAAACCTTTTCAGCCTGGAACAGGAAATCTCAAATATCAAAATCTCTGTTCCTTTGACTGAGTTAGTTGCCCAGCATGTATATAGGTCCAAAATTTTGAAGGCTTTGAACTTATAAAATAATGAAGATACCCTCAATCTTAATGATGACCAACCAGAGCTTATTTTTGGTCCGAATATTGAAGTAAAATTCCAAGAAGGTCCTGTCCCTCCCTTTTATGTGAGCTTAAACATTCATGACAAAATTCTGCATAATGCTATGCATGATTCAGGCGCTTCCCATAATCTAATGCCAAAAGCTATAATGGAGAGCCTGGGTCTTGAAATTACCATACCTTACAAAGATCTGTACTCTTTTGACTCAAACAGAGTTAAGTGTCTTGGATTGATTAAAGATCTTTGTGTTAATTTAGCCCAAATTCCAGCCAAATGTTTAGTCATGGATGTTGTTGTGGCTGATGTCCCCCCGAAGTACGGAATGCTTTTATCAAGGTCTTGGGGGGCTAAGTTACAGGGGACCATGCAAATGGACATGACCTATGCAACTATCCCTGTTTTCAATCAAACTAGGAAGCTTTATAGGGAATCCCACATGCAGTACACAGTAACCAGTCAGGATCAGCCCCAAAACTCCCCTCTCTATGCTATAAACACGAGCCTTGATTCTTTTATCATGTTCAATGATGAAGCTCTCACTGAACAAATTATTTCAACAGAATTAATGGCTGAAACAGAGGAGGAGAACAACGTTGAAGTGCCGAAACAGTCTAGTGTGTCTGAAGATCCTAGCAAGTTAAACACAGATCTTGAACTGCAAGTCATCAACCCGTTGAACTTAAAACTTGACAGTCAGAAAGACAGTCCTCAACCCAATGAAGAACTTGAGGAATCAAATGATACAAAGTCCATTCATCAAACCGAAAATCTGCCTCTCTGGACTATGTATTTTGATGGGTCATGCACCAAAACAAATGCTGGTGCAGGTGTCTGGATTACTAACACTGAAAACAATCATACAGAATGTATCTCATGCAAATTAAACTTTCAGTGTTCCAACAACATAGCAGAATATGAATCCCTTCTCTTAGGCTTGCATCTTTTGAAAAAATTAGGTGCCAAGAGAATAGATGTATATGGGGATTCTGAATTAATCATTAGACAAGTCAATGGGGAGTACAATGCAAATCACCCCAGACTTAGGGCCTACAGGAATGATGTCATTGATCTTTTAAAAACATTTGAGGAGTACACCTTATCTTTTGTCCCAAGGAAAAGAAACATTGCAGCCCACAATTTAGCCTTTGTTGCTAGAACCTGCCCAATGCTGTATGATGACACCTCTCAGATAAAATTCAGACCAGCTATCCCAGATAACAAAAAATATTGGCAGGTATTTGATGGAGATAAACAAATAGAAGACTTCATGCAATTCAGAAATGAGTTTGAACCCCATAGTTCAGACTCGAACTATGATACAGACTGCAGTGAAGAAAATTTTCTTGGTGAAGAAGAGCCATCTCCACAGCTGGTAGATATAAACTTTCAGACTATCGCATCCACACACCAAACAGAATTAAGTCCAAAACCTGAAACAGAAGAAATGGAAACTCTGCATTCTAATAAGGATAGTCTGCCCAAGGGTTTGGCCCCTCTAGAAGAACTATTTGATTTTGATGATGTGGCCAACAAACCAAAACTGGAACCTGTGGAAACTGAAGTGGAAGAATGTAATATAGGCAGTAAGGAAAAACCGAGGTTGATAAAACTGTCTAAAACTCTACCAGCCCACATTAAACTCAAATACTTAGAGCTGTTTAAAGATTTTTCTGATGTTTTTGCGTGGAGTTACGAAGATCTTAAATCCTATGACACTGAAATAATACAGCACAAAATCCCTCTTAAAGATAACCAAAAACCATTCAAACAAAAACTGCGCAGAATCAACCCTGTCCAGCTGCCATTGGTTAAGAAGGAAATTATGAAGATGCATGATGCTAGTATTATTGTCCCTATTAGATATTCTGAGTGGGTATCTAATCTGGTGTCAGTTATGAAAAAGATTGGAGAAATCAGGCTTTGTATAGACTTCAGAAATTTAAACAAAGCTTCATTGAAAGACAACTACCCTTTACCCAAGATGGATCATATTTTGCAAAGGGTGGTAGGGTCTAAAAGAATTTCTTTGCTAGATGGCTATTCAGGGTATAACCAAGTCCTAGTTCACCCTGATGATCAATTAAAGACAGCCTTTACTACACCTTGGGGCACTTTCATGTATGTGAAAATGCATTTTGGTTTAATGAATGCTGGAGCAACCTTTCAGAGAGCCATGGACATAGCATTCTCGGAAGAATTGGGCTTCTTCATCATTATCTACCTTGATGATGTAACTGTGTTCTCAAAAACAGATGAAGAACACTTAGAACACTTGAGGAAAGTTTTCGAGAAGTGCAGAAGGTTTGGGATGTCTTTGAACCCTAAGAAGACTTTATTTGGTCTCCAAGAAGGTAAACTTATTGGGCACATCATTTCAGAGCAGGGCATAAAGATATATCCTATGAGGATTGAAGCCATATTGCAAATCTCTCATCCTCGGAATATCAAAGAGTTGCAGTCTTTCATAGGAAAGATAAACTTTTTGAGAAGGTTCATCCCCAACTTGGCTGAGCTCCTTAGAAATATCACAAACATGTTGAAGAAGGAGCAAGGGGTAAAATGGACCGCCAAAGCAAAGACATCTTTTGAACTGGTTAAACAAGCGTTAACCAAAACACCAGTTCTCATAAGTCCGGATTTCTCAAAATATTTTTATATCTTCTCATTTGCATTAGAACATACTATAGCTGTTGTCCTTCTACAGAAAAATCCACAAGGACAAGAGCAGCCCATTGCATTCTTTAGCAAGGCATTAAGAGATGCCCCTTTGAAGTATAACATTATGGAAAAACAGGCTTTTGCTTTGGTAAAAGCTTTAAAGGACTTCAGGGTATACATCCTTCACTCACACATCGTTGCCTTTGTCCCAAATTCAGTTGTTAAAGATATTCTAACCCAGGATCCAGATGGTAAAAGAGGTAAGTGGATTGCTGTTATTCTTGAATATGATTTAGAGATTAAACCCACTAAGCTTATCAAAGGTCAGGGTCTAGCTAGGCTAATGGCTGAATCAAATTGTGAAGTTCTTGATATTAATATGATTAATGCTTTGGACGACCAAGAAGAATTCTCAACTCCCATTATTGAATATTATTTTGAGAATTCTCCTTGGTATACTGATATTGTTTATGTCTTGCTTAATTTAAACACACCTCCTGGTTTTTCCAAAACAAAGGCAAGATTCCTAAAGTTAAAAGCTGTAAACTATTGCATTATTGATAAATGTCTTTATTGGAAAAATGCTAGTGGTATATTGCTTAAATGTTTGCCTGAGTTTGATGCAGAAAAGATTAAGCAGGAATTCCATGAAGGAGAGTGTGGAGGCCATTTGTACTGGAAGTCAACAGCCAACAAAATTATGAGGGCTGGTTTCTATTGGCCCAATCTTTTTCCTGATGTGCACAAACTTACAACCACTTGCCATAAATGCCAATTGTTTGAGGGCAAGAGAAAATTACTACCCCTTCCTCTGCATCCAATTACTATTGAAGCCCCTTTTCTACAGTGGGGCCTTGACTTCATAGGAGAAATCCACCCTTCATCCTCTGCCCAACACCGGTGGATCCTTACTGCCACAGACTATTTCACTAAGTGGATAGAAGTTATTCCTTGTAGACAGGCCAATGATTCAGTTATCATAAAATTCATAGAAACCAATATCCTTTCCAGATTTGGCTGTCCTACCAAGATCATTACAGATAATGCAGCAGCATTTGGATCAAAGAAAATGGTTGAATTCTGTCATAAGTATCAGATAATATTGGGGCACTCCACAGCTTATTACCCTCAAGGTAATGGACTTGCAGAGTCTTCCAACAAAAGCTTAGTGAACATAATAAAGAAACTGTTGGAAGGCAATAAGAAGTCTTGGCACACAAAGCTGGTTCATGCACTTTGGGCTGACAGATTAACATTGAAGAAATCCATTGGTATGTCACCCTTCCAGCTTGTATATGGTACAGATGCAATTTTTCCTAACAGCCTTGGTGTACCAGTTATGAAGTTAATTCAAGAGTTGCAAACGGAAGAGAATGACATAATCAGAAGAATAAATCAGACCATTCATCTTCAGCAAACTAGAGAGGGAGTGTACCACGAAGCATTACAGAAGCAAGAAAATATCAAGAAGATTTTTGACAGAAGAACAAAGGCCGGTAATTTCAAAATTGGGGACAAAGTTTTAAAGTGGGACTCCAAAAGGGAAGACAAGGGAAAGCATGGTAAATTTGACAATCTATGGCTTGGCCCTTACTCCATTCATTCAGTTGCTGGGAACAATGCATTTTTCTTACAAGAACTGAATGGAGCAGAATTGCTTGGGGGTCCTGTCAATGGCAGGATGCTTAAGCATTATCTTTCTTAAAATTATTTCATGTTTTGAAGCCTTTTCACCTTTTCCATTGTAAATACTTCATCCACCATTGCATTTAAAGTTATGAAAAATCAAAAAATACAAAAACAAAGAAAAAATGAAAAGAGGGTAGGAATGAAAAACAAGAAAGGCAAGGCCCCATGCCAAAAAAGGAGAAATGAATCTGAAAGTGTGCAAGCTTAAATGCCACTCCTTGAAACACACTTCTAATTGGTCAAACTGTTTAATCTTGACTAATTAGCTTTCAATTTTCTGCTGATAGGGTAGCAAATTTGATTTGCCAAACTGTTCAATCTTGGCTTATCAGTAGATAGATTAGGGTAGAAATGAAGGTTCAAACAAGCTCAAAATCTGAACCAAAGTTTCCAAAAACTGACTCAAAACTACTCCAATTGCTGAGTCAAAGAGAAAAGATCTGGTTCTAATTCGCTCAAAACTTGAACCAGAAGAGAAGCAAAGATAGCTCACTGAAAAGAAAAAACAGAGCTGTGAACATGAGAGAAGGCCATAATGAGAAAATTTTCAGATCTTAAGCCTTCTGTTTTGATTTAAATTTTTCTGCAAATAATAATCTGTGTGCAGCTTGTCTTTATGCCATAGATCATAGCAAGTCAAACCGCTCAATCTTGACTTGGCTATTTTTAAAATTTCTGTTGTAGAATTTAGAGAATAAAAGTTTGTTGGACTGTTTAATCCCAACAAACAGTAGGATAGGTAGAGAAACATCTGAGCTCAACTGTTTAATCTAAGTTCAGGGAGAAATAAGGGGTAGAAGTAGATTAGTTTTACTTCTTTCAAAAAGAATAAAATGTTGTGTTAAGAGTTTGCCAATCCAAGTGCACTCTGATGAAGAAAAAATGTTAGATCAGTAGGATTGGGGTAGGTAGAAGTTGTATTGATGAAATTCATCTCTCTTTAATGACTGACATTATTTTATCCAGAAGTAAAGCAAGAGCAAGTGATGGGTCGGACACCAGTCAACGTCCCAGAGAAATCAAGTCTGAATTCTTGATGCCTTCAAGAAGGCACCATCCCCAAGTGGAGCCACTGTTAGCCACCTATATTTTTCAATTATATCAGCTGTGGCTAAATTTTCTTTGCAGCCTTCAAGAAACAAATTCAGGCCTAAAATTGTTGGTGCTTGAAGTCTGTTGGTAAGATCACAAACTACTGATTGGTTCTGAATACTCTTCCTCCTTTCTGCCTCTGATGATCCATGAAAATCCTGATCAAATATTGCTGCATCCTCCTCCTCTTTCATCTCCCCCTTCTTCCATCTTTCCTTCATTTTCTTCAAGTCTCCTTTCATCCATAAAAAACCCCATCAAACCCTTTTATATTCCTTATTCCTCCATTTTATCTCATTTCCTAAGGTCAAAAACCCACTTTTTGACCTATCGGAACCTTTTCCCTCTTGCAAAAGTCATTAAGAAACCATAGAAAAACATACATTTTCTATGCGTTGGGCCTTAGCCCCACAGGCTAAGCCCGTGCTTTCTCTCCCTCCATATGTCCCCCCCGCCAGAACCGTGTGCTAAAAAGACTGCCAGGCACTTAAACCTTCAGAAATAATTTATCACCCGAAAAGCATTGAAAAACCTTTGAAAACGCGAAGTCGGGTTTATTTTATTTCTCCACCAAAGAAAATCATATTAAAACTCCGCCGTCGATCTGTCCCACGGATCAATGGTGCGGAGTGTACCGTCATCTGGTGGGCCCCACCCCTTTTTCCGCCGCGTTGTTTTTCATTTCCGCCTGTTTCGTGCCCGCACCGCCTGTCGTCCGGAAGCAGTTTTGTGCCGTCGGCCAGCGATTCCACACGCTGGCCGACACGTGTTCTCCACTTCACCCCCAAAACCGTTGTTCCGAGTCTTTTCCCCGCGCGTTAAACCATGTCCTATGGCCATGCAGCGGGATTCATTCCCGCCGTCGGATCCGGGCCTTCCCATCCGACGGTCCCCGATCACCTTTCCCGCTCGCCCTTTAACCAATTCGCTCGACCGTTAAAATTGCCCCGGCGCATTTAAAACCCAATCCCCGCCGTCGATCTCTGTAGATCGACGGTCTGCATTCCCTCTCCCGATTCCATTATACAGTCCACTTTCCTCCGCGTTGACCGTTCGATTTGCTCCCAACCGTTGATCGCGATACGATCAACGGTCCCGATCTCTCCTTTCTCCCGCACGCCCTCCAATGCAGTCTATCCATATAAACGCAAGGATTTCCTCATTTTTCTTGTTTTTTGCAGGTTTTTAAAGGTTTTTCCTTCGTATTCTACGAAATCTAAAGGATGAGGGTGACGACTCCAATCCTTCCGATTTGTCCAGGGAATCGATCATACGGAGAAGAACAAAGATCTCTACAAAGTTTCATGAGCTTTGATTGCCGCCCGTCCCTGCAAAGCTTGAAGAAGACCGCCAATATCAGAGCAGAGAAAGAGTATCGGATTAAAGATAGAATGAACCAGAGCAGCAGTTTTGTGAAGATTGGCGGGGATTACGGCTAAGACGGTTATCAAAAGCCTAATCCCCGGCTCAGAACTCGGATTAAAGCAAAATCCTAAAAGTGTTCGGCAGACAGATCGCCTCCACCGCCATACTTTGAGGCGAATTGATTCCTCAACCACCACAGTGCCACCTATTGCCTCAGAACGCTCAATCAGAGAATGAATTTATTGAACAGGATCAGATATTATGCCTCGAACAACCAAAGAAGTTATTACTGCACCGGATTTCAACGACAGAATGTTTGCAGAGTAACCCTAACAGTACGCAGAGCCTCAAAGGTCAATATAAGCTCTCTTCGAGCTTACTTCTTAAGTATAAATACATTAATGCAATATAACACCTGTAGAATTTCTTCATCGAACCTCACGGGGTCAGGAAGACATTAATTCTGCATTGATTGTGTTTGAGATCTTTTAATCAGATCTCACCTCCTCATCCTTCTATAAATACTTCAATAGAATATGAGTGAGGGGTTGGTTTTTTATTAGTTGGTTGTCAATGTAATTGCTGAAGCGCCGTAGCTATTTCTGAGTGGAAAACTCTTGACTGTAAATAGTGGTTTCATGGGCTCTTGGAGCTCTGCTTGTAACCAGTAGGTTAGGTTGTGAAGGGAGATGTATTAAAACATCGGACTTGAAGATTGTAACCGGTTTGAAGCAATCAACACAAGCTGATTTATGGGATCCTGGTCTATGCTGATGGTGATGTTATTCTCACTGTAACTTGTCATTTCATTTCAGTTTTCAATTTGTTTCATTTTCCACTATAAAGAACAGTTTAAACAGTGTTAGAATTTGTTGTATACCAGTAATCTTCTCTGGCTGAAAAATCTTTATCCCAATGTTTTCTTCTTATTGTTTTATTTAGAAATGATTTAATTCAGTCTAAGCACAGAGATGCTGGCGTTCCCTCATCTTTTCGTCACTGCTGAATGTTGTTTTTAAATGTTACTTTCATTTATGTTGTGTAAGGAATGAATTGAGGAAATCAAAGGTTAGCCCTGAGTCCCTTTCTTGCTTGCCCGACTATTTGTCTGTTTCCCTTAGGATGTGTCAAAAGCTGACTAGTTTCAAAGTACTTATCAGATCTTGGGCCCTTCTGTGTTGTCTTGGTGATTGTCTTGGAAGTGACTAAGTAAAGAAGAAATAAGATGAGGAGAAAGGTGAGCCCTGCCCACTAGTTTCTGCTCCAAAGGTTGCCTTCAAGTTTCCCTTTGTTTTAATTTGTTTTCTATCAGAAGTGTATCAAAGGCTGGCTAGTTTCAAAGTACTTACCAGATCCTAGTTTGCTTCTGTGTTTCTCTCAAGTGCCTGGTCAAAGGCTGGCTAGTTTCAAAGTACTTACCAGATTCTGGGCTGCTCTTTGTTCTGCATTTGTTAATTCCCTTTCTTTTTGTAATCACCCCATTCCATAAATCAAACTTCAAAGAGATCCTTAGGCCTAGATGACTTGCCCCATAGATTACTCTTGGACCTGGTTGTTTCAATTAAATTCTCTTATGACTCCATAACCCAATGGATTGAAAACTTGCCATCATCTTTCTTCAGAATCGAAGCTTATTTTGTTCACTTGCAACTTCTCACCTTTGAACCTATTTGCATATAGATCTTTCCGTCTCAGACAGCAACTATGTTCCACCATCTGGGAAAACCAAACAAAACACTTGGCCTTCATAACTAGCCTAATATCGTCACCCTAAACTTCAAAGACAATATCCATCTTTGTACATATTGGAGAGATCCCTCTCCGGATTCAGGAGGGCTAGATCCTAGAATCCCAAAGTTGGTTGAAATGATGTTAACTCTGTGATCGGACTTTGCCAATCTTGCTTGTTACAGAGACCTAACACAGGGCAAGATAATCAAACTAGAAACAATTATAGATCTAAAGTGAATGGAATGGAATTCAAACGGATGAAAGGCAACTAAGAATATTTCAACACATTCAAGAGAAGAGAAATAGATTGATTATGAATAAAGAGAAGTTAAGTATTCTTTACTAAATAACCAAAGATATATGAACAAGACAAACAGGAGCAATCAAGAATTCACTGTTTAAACCAGTTTAGAAGAAAACATTTAGAATAATAACGACTGAAATCAGATTACACCTAAGTACTTTCTGATTTAATCCTTTTCGTTAATTATCAAGATAGTGAAACACAGATGATATCATAAACAAATGTAAAACTTTAAAACATGGGATAGAGATGACTTATTGATCCTTCATTCGACACATGAATCCTAAGAAAAGTCTTCTGCCTCAATTCCTTGTCCAGTTTTGCCATGAAAAATTTCTCCAAAGCTCTTTATTCCAAAATTTTCAATGTTACATCAAAGTATAAGAATCCACCCTCAATAATCTGATTGAGGGTTTATTTATACAAAAAATCATACAAAATATCTCTTAACAAAACGAGATATAATATAAGATGACTCATAAATAAGTTACAATAAAAATAGAGACAGATGGTCTCATCGATAAGACAAGAAGTAACCGATGTTGTGCTGTTTCCTCCTTTCGAGAATGTGCTGGAGGCTGGACCTATATTTTGGCTCATCGTTGTCTTCTTCAGTAATTTTGTTCTAACTGCCTTGCTTCACTAATACTCTTTGTTTTTACTGATACACTTTTAACTGAATTGATACTCTTTAACTGAACTGATACTCTTTAACCTTTGTTTGTTTCTTTATCCTTTATACTGTGGTAAATAGGCAAAATTTCATATAAGGATAAATTTTACAAAAGTTCCAACAAATCTTCCCACCATTTATCTTCTTCTATTCTTGTTCATTGAAGCTTCCTCAATGTTTCATCAGCCTCGGTATATCTAAAGAAATTAGGCTGATTAGGAAACAAATGTTTGACTTCATGTTCAAGATAAAACAAATTCTCTAATCTGTCATGAAGATTCCTTCCTGTAGGTAATGCTGTTTCAGATGAAATGGTTGAGGAAATGGCTAGATTGTGAGCATGTATGTCCAATTTCTTAACATAAGTTTCCAGGTCCATTATTTTATCTTCTGAAATCATAGGTCTGGGCAACCCTTTATTCAATAAAACATCAAACCTTTCTCTGAAAGCAATGATTTCACTTTGCATGTCAAAGCACCTTCTTTCTAAATTTTTCATAAGAGTTCTTTTAGTAAAACTCTTTTTATCTCCAAGATTGTTGCAGTTCTGTCCTGAATACCCACATCTACAAGTTGCTGTCTGGTTTGGGTGTTTAGAAACTGTATAAGATGATTGGCTTCCTCAGGCCTATTTCCTAATTCTGCTCGTGTATTCTCAACTTCATTCAGAGCTACTTTGACCAAACCATTCTGCTCGTATATTATCTGGATTGAGGACCAGATATCTTTTATTGACTGAATAATATCATCCCAAAAAATGTCATTTATTTCTCTTAAAGGTTTCTCTCTTTTTTCCCTTTTCCACATTTAATGGAGTCTGTAAAATTGGCACTTCTATTGGATTGGTTTGAACAGAAGGAATCTGTACTTGATCCTGTCCCTTGGAAGTTTGAGGTTGTTTTGTCATAGTGAATGTTTCTTTAACTTGTGTATCAAACTCTTTCTCTTTTCCCTTAGATGATAATGCAATATTTTCTGGTAACTCCTACTGAATAATCCCAGCTGAGGAAGGGCCAACCTCTGATCTCGGTACCTGTGCAAAAGAGTCTAGGTCAAGCATCTTTTCAAGATATTTCATAACATTGTCT
The DNA here is from genome assembly GCA_034641835.2 of Pinus albicaulis. NCBI lineage: Eukaryota > Viridiplantae > Streptophyta > Pinopsida > Pinales > Pinaceae > Pinus > Pinus albicaulis. The sequence goes on from JAXQQM020072530.1 coordinate 391,547, forward strand.
ACATTGACCTGCTCAATATCCTGCTCTATCAATGTTCCTTCTATCCATTCATCTGTATTAGCATATTTTTCAATCTCTGGGATTCTTTAATGTATGTATGGTGCTGCTTTGTTTTTCATTCTTTTATCACAAATGAAGTTGAATGGGTCATAAGGCACCCAATAAAAAATCTTCTATAATCTGAAACAGTCTTCTAATATCTTTCCAGCTTCTTCCCCTCCATCCCTAGAGTTACAGATAAATGGACCTAATTGACTTTTGATCCGGAGTTGAGCCTTCTTCTCTGCATTACAAAAATGAATTATATCAGAGTTTTTCATCTTCTTGAAATACTCTAATGCAAAGAGTCTCATGGGAACATATTTTGGCAATTTGAATGGACATAATTCACATCCATATATCCTGACTTCTGTGTGATTTTGGTATAAGTACCAATCACCAACTTTGTATTGTTTTGAGAGCTGCAGAGTTTTCTTGATTTCATTGCTGAGTCTTTGAGGAGAAACTCCTGTCAACAAGGTGGTTGCAGGGTGTATAAATTGATCAATGAAATCATTATAGGAATAGGGAGAATCTCGAGAACTATGAGTGATGGCTGACCAAAAGATAACAGACCTAGGATTCCCTTGGGCATCAAGATTTTTGATATAGAAGGGGAAATTTTCTGACTGGTAGTATAGCATGAGATGGTAAATGACAGAAGAATATCTAAACACTTTCTCATTTTCTAATCTCATGAATTGATCATGGATTTTGTCTACTATGTATGATGCAAAGTCATACCTGACAGCAGGAGGCTGTCCAGGGGTAAAAATAGACAATAATACTAGGATTAAATGGTCAGCATATTCACTGGTATTAAAGCCCATTATAAAGGATATCATATCCAACACAAGTCTACCCTCTTCAGTGAAAAAAAAATACCCATAAGGGGGAGGGCCTTTAGGCTGGTGATCAGGAAACATAAAGGTTTGGCAAATGCGACTTAATTCTTCATGGGATAGTTTGGTGGATTTCTCAAGTAGCTCTCCCATGGACAGGGGAGTGAGGGCTTGATCAGGTTGAAAATGTAGCATCTCATTGATCGACTGAGTAGTAATTGGGAAAAGGATATCTTGATTTGGGGATAAGACTGCTCTTTGGTTAGGATCATAGTTTGCATGGCAGTAATGGATTATCTCAGGGAAAATATGAACAGAGGGAAATAGGTATCGGGGAAGATTAGATTCCCATAACCCAATCGTATCCAAGCCATTCAAATAATTGTCTCTGCAGCGACAAAAAATTCGAAGAGGACTATCACTAAAAACTAGGTCTTTGATTTGGAAATCTCTGTCGATTAATGATAAATAATCCAGGTCTCTGTGAGGGGCGTTAAATGGGGTGATGTTTAAAGCCACATGAACTTCCATTTTTGGTTCTTGTGGATTCAAAAATGGAAATTCAGCTTATGGTGAAGAATTGAGAAAAATTATAGGTTTCGACGGGAGAAATAGGTACAATTTCAGATTGGGAATTCAATTACAGTTCTTGGGATTAAGGAATGAACCAGCAATTAATTTTTTAACTCTGTTTCGGTGAAAGAAAGAGGAAAATCGAGTTTCTTACAGAGTTTAGTTGAAGATTTAGGGTAAATACCTGTTTTTGGAGAAAACAGCATTTCAAACATGTGCTGGTTAAGGTGGACAATCTTCTGAGAAGCTTTGACTGCAATTCTTTTTGAAAGGACAATGGTTGGCAGACTTCAACAGTTGAAATTTAAATTTTTCTGCATGGGAATGTAATCATTCACTGTGGAAGAAAAAATGAAAAAGACGCGGGTCATTTGGTTTTATTTGCAAAGTCAAATGGGGGGCGAATTTTTTATTATTTTAATAAATGACGTCATCCTGTACGACAGATGAGTCACGGGGAAAGGTGGTAAGTGGTTTATTCCGCACCACTTTTAAGGGAAGACTGTTTTGGGCGGAGAAGCAGTGAATCCACAGAGCACACGACACGTGGCCAGGGTACTATTTGAAAACTGCCAGGATTTCGCGCGTTAACGTTCGGATCGGAGATGGCTAGCGGAATTGATAATGGCCGTTGATCTTGGATGGATCGATCGAACAGTTGATGGGACGGGGAGATGACGGGGAATTAACAGCCCGGGCCCAACGTAATTAACTGTTTAATTAAACTTATCGGGCGAAGTTTGATTGGTAAGGGTCGGTTATTAATCAATCGTGTGGATTAATTAATCCTTGGTACAGTGGATGGTCGGGAATTGTTTATTTTTATTTTTAAACACATATATAATATGTTTAAACATTTTTTTCATATATTTTTATTTATACAGTAATTAAATCAATGCGATTTATTTACCGTAGGGGGGCGGGAATAATATTAATGTTATATTTTAGCCAAAAGGGGGTATATTGTGGGTTTTTTATTTGAATAAATAGGAATTAAATACTTTTAGCTAAAAAGTCATAATATAAGGGTTTTGGGGATATTACTATAAAAGGATTTATATATAATAGGAAAAGGTGATTTTCATGGGGAGTTAATATATAAATTAGAGTTAATATGACAAAGGGACAATGTCAACTCAAAATACTTTATAATAGCTAAGAAAATGAAGATTGAAAAGTAAATTGCATTATAATACCTTCATCATTCAAACTTAGAATACAAAGTGATTTTGAGGGCTTTTCATGAAATATTGAAGGATTTTCCTAAGTAAAATAGAATTTTACTTAGGGAGAGATTTTGAGAGGTGAATGAATGTGATAATGGATGATTTCAAGTACTTAGGTCTTTTCAATTATTGGGCCGAGGGTCCGGTCCCTCCAAAATTCAAGGAAATGCCTTGAGCCCCTTTAATCTTCAAATACCTTAGTGCTTAGGGAAATTAGTGAAATTTTTAGGGAAAATGAGAGGGGAAGTTAATAATTTGACTTTGCTCTGCTGTGAACTTTTTCCAATATAGTATCTGCTTTTGCACTTGTGATGAAAGTAAAATTGAACACATTTAGAACCATCATTCATCACTTGTAATTCTGCAACAACATCTACCTACCCTACTTACTTTACTCTACCATTTTTTCTTCTTTATTAGGGTGCACTTAGACTGGCAAACCCTTATCAATCTTATTTTTCTTTTACATGGAAAACCTATCTAAGTCTACACTTATTACATCCAAGGGCTCAGATTAAACTGTTGAGCTCCTTTTATTAACTCTACCTATCTACTCATCTGCCAAGATTAAATAGTTTGGTTAGATTTTATTCTCTATCTCTAAAACATAAAAATTGAAAGATGAATGAATCAAGCTTAAACAGTTTGACTCTTCATAAATTGTGGCAAAAGTTTGACAAGTTGCACACAATTTTGTTTATTACATCAGAGGAAAAAGTAGTGGCATTTAGACTTTCACACTTTCCTTGGCCTTTCTTTTGGTGGGGTTCATTTTCTTTCACTTTTTTGGCCAATTTTATTTTTTCACCCTTTGATTTTTCTTTTAGGGTATACCCTCTTTACATTTTTAAATTTTTTGATTTTTTGATTTTTTAAGAATATGGAACACCTTTGCAACAAAAAAAAGGTTTGAACATATTGCATAGTTCAACAAGTCAATCATGAAAAATGACACCTATTGGTATAGGAGTCTAACAGATTGTTTGGGTGATGTTTCTGCTAATTGATGTCTTCACAATTGTGGCAGCTGAAAACCAAAGAAGAAAGGTGGCTCAAGCAGCAGGCATCTGGCCTACTCCAAAGATCATTTCTGAATTCTTGACTCCTTCAAGAAGAAGCCATCCCCATGTGGAGCCACTGTTAGCCCCCTATAAATTCCTTGACAAGGAAGCAAGGGGATAATTTATTTTATGAGCCTTCAAGGAATGCATTTCCCTTGAAAACACATCATCCTTGAAGCCCTTTCATATTCCCTTCCCTTTGATTTTTTCCCTCTGCTGTTTTTGAGTCAATAAGCCTCACTGATGATAAAAAATTGTGCTCAAAAAGGCCTTTATTTGCCCCTTGTATCCCTGCAGAAATATCTCATTTTAATCCTTTATTCCCCTTTGTCAAAGTCCCCCTTTTACCCTCTAAATCCTCCTAAAATCCCCTTAAATCCTACATCCACCCCTTGTTTGGTCTAATTCCCCTTTTTTCCCTCTATCGTTACCCTTTCCCAGCCTTGAAACGCACTAAAAATGGGAAAAAACCCACTTTCCACCTTATATTAAGGCCCAGCCCCTTTCGGCCTAAGCCCGCAACCACTTCCCCGCCATATGCCCGCACCCAAGACCAAGCGCTTAAGCCCCGGGCACTTATCGCAATCGAAGCTGTCGGGCGAGTGCATTCCTTTACACATATGAAAAATCCCGATGCGATTGGGTTTTAGTCTGTAGCCCCGCGCCGCAATCTCCACCGTCGATTCCCCTGTAGATCGAATGGTCCCCGCCCTCCCGCATCCCCCCGCTCTGATCACAATCGCAATTTCTAATCGCTGCCACTTGCCACCCTTTGCGATTGCGATCTCTCGATTACAGTCTCCACTGTTGATCCATGATATGATCCAACGACCCAGTGCTAATCGCTGTGCACCCCGTCGCCCCTTTCCATCTCCCTCTGATTGAATGTCGGTCGTTGATCTAGTCCCCGGATCCAACAGCCAACGCTCAATCGCGCTCCCACTTCCGATCGTAATTAGAACTTTCACCACGCCACTCCTTTTTTCCCCCCGATTGCGATTCCTCGATCAAATCACAGCCGTCCATCCATTCCAAGATCCAACGGCCCAGATTTGTTCCACTCCCCTCCCATCACTTCTTTCTATTCCCTGTCGATTCAATCTCCACCGTTTATCTATCACTTAGATCCAACGACCATCACATGATCGCGGGATTTCTCCAATCGTAATCACATTTTCCAATCACTGCCACCTTCCACCCTTTGCGATTATGATTTCCCCGACCCAATCCCAGCCATCCGTTTAGTCCAAGATCCAACAGTCATAAAATGATCGCACCATCGTTCATCGGACTGTCAATCCTCCCATTTATCCCCTCTGATTGGATCGTAGCTGTCGATCTCCTCCTGAGATCCGACGGTCTTGGATGAATCGCCCTCCGCCCATGCCGGGTCCCACCATTCACGATCATTTTCATTGCATTTTTGTTCATTTCTTTGCATTTCCGCCTATGTCCTAACTCTCGTGATTTGCATTAAATTTTAATGTTTCGCATTCAATTCTACACTGATTAACTCTCCATCGTTGATTTTCGCCACCGGACCACGGTCAAACGGCCCACGAGCATTTCTCCACTGGAACCCTATTAGTCACTATTTACACCTTGTTACTTCATTGATTCACCATTGTTCCATCTAAAACCACCATTTTACCACTGTTGCTCTGCCATTTCTCCCCGCTCTCCATAGTCATCCTTCCCTATGCATGGATTTCGTAACAGAGTTGTGTGTTTTGCAGGGTACATGCGGTGGATGCCGCCATGGTCCACGGTCATTGTTACAGTGGCACAAAACCAAAGAAAGACCATTTTTAGAGTTTAAAGTACAGAGGAGAGCCCGAGAAGATATCAGAATGCAATTTTCATTAAGAATACAGAGTTTGACCGTGCGAAGTCGTTCCCGGTGCAATCAAAGCCCGGTTTTCGCTGACAGAGACGGTTGAAGTGGCAAAGAGTATCAGTAACAGTGGATCACCCAGAAAGGCCCAATACATAGAAAACCATATCATCAGGGTCGCTACATCAGCAGAATGTTCCTACCTATGAAAGGACAAAGTGCCCATATTGTTTCCATTATTTACCATGTTCCTGAAGAAATTTCAGCCCTGACAACAGTCCTAATGCTACCAGAGCATTTGTTACGCAGTATGGCAAATTTCACATCCATTTATTCACCTTCCTGTTTATTCACCAATGTACTATAGAGTTTTGCAACCATGGTACATCAGAGACATACCCGGAGTAAATGGAAGCCTGAAGAAGACCACTCTTGCATCCAAAAGAGTGTCGGAGATAAATGCACAGGATTTAAAACAGAATGGGCTTCGGCCCTCTTCCTCTTCTAAGTTTTAATGCTCCATTTATTTTTTCACCTACCTCCTCTGCTCATCTTTCAGCTATAAAATTCAGGAAGAAACTCATTGTAAAGGTTGTTGTTGATCAGCTATCTGAGAATTGCAAGCTGTTTCCTTTGAGACATGTTCTCTGTGTAAAGTTGTGAGATAGGCTGAGGAAGATGTATTCGGACTGAAATTTCAAGCTGTTGGAAATGTTGTACTTGACCGGTGTTGCTCTTAATATGACAAGCACATTTCTTTGGATCCTGATTTAAAGCAGCTGGTGATGTTTTTCTATCTCAATATGTTAATTCATTTCATTGCATTTCTACTAGCTTGCATCAGAAATTTGGCACAGGATTTACCCTTGTTAGGTACCCTATGTTTCTGCTCTCCTTTCCCTTAATGTTTTTCTGCTAATGTGTCATTTAAGGGTTGATTTCCATTAATTTAACCAGTGTAGTGGATGTCATTTCCTGCTAGCTGATGTATGAATTAATGAATATATTCTTAGATGTTCTTGTTAGGATTTAATTGAATGAATTGGGAACACTGGGAGGTCTAGAACTTTGTCTTTATCTCACTAGGATCCATTTCATTTAATTGAACCTTTCTAAGATCCCTCAAGCTAGAGGTCAAAGCATTGAGAGTTCAAAGTCTTTCTCTGATCTCAGGTTTTCAACTTTGTGTTATAAATATTTAATGTTCTTTGTCTGAAGAGTTAGCCTTTGGTTTTTAGATCACAGGTATCCAATGGCATGTCCTATCCCTAGATCTGATATCTGAAGGTCACCTTGGAGGTTTCCTTGCTTTCACCATTCTCTCTTACCATTTCATATCACACAATCATCTTTCAGATCCAATGCTTTAGATGACTAGCCCAACTAAAAGCCTGCATATTGAATAGCAAGTAAACCCTTTCTTGACTCCATTGCCCAATGGTCTTGAATGTTCCCTGGAGTATCTCTCCTTTGCCTAAAATCCTCTTTGCTCGTCCTTGTCTCATGTTGAACCTTTATTTCCTGATTCCCAGCAACCAAACATACATTAAACAAACAAACTCTGAGCCTTATAACTAGCCTAACACCTTAACTTTGAGCTACCAAGACATATACCTTTGAAAATCATAGAGAGATCCCTCTCTGGACCCAGGAGGGCTAGATCCTAGGGTCTGAAAGTGGTTTGATGTTGTCTCATCTTTTGGTGTTTCCAACCTTGCCAAAACATGGGAACCCCAACACTGTGATACCCAACTTTGTGCGTAGGGTATGGAACATATTCGTTAGCTCATGCACATCTTGATCCCTTTGTTGCCGCAACATGGTCCATTGTATGTTCTTGTCCTCATAGCTCCCCACGAGATAGTATTGTTCCTTGATGAAATCTTGGAAAGAATTCCAATTGGGTACGACTGAGAATAGAGAGGGGTCTGTCTCGTCTATTTTCTCACAGTAGGTTTCCCACTAGTCCTTGACATGGGGGTAGCTTTGAGGAGTGCAAAAATAATCTTCTCTCGGTCGAAAAAATCATGAACTGAGAAATATCCTTCTAATAGATTCGACCATCTATCTACATCATCTGCATCTATTTCACCCTCAAATATGGGAATGTCAAAGTTTACTTGTACCTTAAAGGGAGTCGCGCCTCTAGAGTGGCTGCTGGATGCAGATGCATTGCTGATGTGCAGTTGTTGAAGGATCTGGGAAAATTTATCCATCATCGCATTCCTTTGTTTTTCGAGGGCCTCCTTGAGCAATATTTTGATAGGATCTCCTGCTCCCTCATCTTTCTTTTCGTCCCCCATGGGTGTTCATCGGGGTTTGCGAGGCTGATCTTGCAAAGGTTCCACCAGATCGAGCCCTAACTCCTTATACCTCGACCTCGTTGGGGACATTCAAAGAAGGATCGAGAAAAAGCAGACCACTCTGATACCACTGATCCAGATTTATGTAGGAACACAACAGAATACAGAAATAACCATAAACATAAACATACAGCGGAAACAAGGCTTCATTTCATTAATATCAAATCACAGAAATATGCTTACAAACATGATGGAAATAAAATATCTAGGGTGATGGTAGCAAATATCTGAGAAGAGATGTGGCAACTACATACCTCTGACCTGTATTACACTGAGGCTAGAGGGCCTATTTATTATGGAGAAGCAATGGATAATTCTAAACGTCCAAAAACCTAACCCTAGGATATGAAGTGCCACAACTATGGGACCCGTTTGTGTAAATTGGTGTTTCAACTTCCCAGGGACGTAACTTTGGCATACTATCTCTGTTTGGGGCTTCAAAACGGCTCCAGAAGTTTAGGACCCGAAAAACTGCTAAAAATATTAAGTTGTGAAAAAAACTGAAAGAGACAATGGTGGGGCCCCAAGTGGAATAGTCGAGTGGCCAGCAATATCCACCTGGATCAGCATCGAGGTTGACACAGGCGATCGAGTGATCGAGGTCCATCATTGTTGCTTTCTAGGTGGACTCCTAGGTGGCCTTGGTGCGGGGCGAGGATGGTTGGGAGGAATTTTATAGAGAGAGTTTGTGGGTTTGGTCATTCTCCATTTCTTTCCTTTTTTTGCCTTCACATTGAGGTTGACACAGGCACTTGAGGTCCATTATTTGTGCTATCTGGGTGGACTCCTAGGTGGCCTTGGTGTAGGGAGGGGAGGGTTTGGGGGGAATTTATAAGAGATTCTTGCTTTTGTTTTCTCCCCTTTGTTTGTTCATTGTGGCTACCGTGGGTGATAAGGCTTTTGCCATTCTTTCTAGTTGGGGGGTGGTTGCCAACTCCTAGACTGCCTCGGTGGAATGTGACTCAGTGAGGTGACCCATTTTTTCACTTTCTGGATCTTTCATCCATAGCCCATTGCATTTGATGTCAGAATTTATATTTCATGTCCTTTTCATGTAGTGTGTGTGGGCTCTGATCCCTTCTTGGGGATGCAAGAGGTGCAAGGTATAAAATATTTACATGATATTTTGACCTCTCTTTGACTTGATGGGTGTTCATGCTAGCTCTTGGTAAGAGAGAGATTTGAATGCCCTTTGAAGTGGGAGAGTGCTACCTGGTCAATCCTTCTAGTAGTCATATGCTTGTCTCAAAGATTAAGCCATGCATGTCTAAGTATGAACTAATTCAGACTATGAAACTGCGGATGGCTCATTAAATCAATTACAGTTTTTTTTATGGTACCATACTACTCAGATAACTGTAGTAATTCTAGGGCTAATATGTGCACCAAGTCCCAACTCTTTAGAAGGGATGCATTTTTTAGATAAAATTCCAGTGCGGGCTTGCCCGCTTCTCCGGTGAATCATGATAACTTGAAGGATCGCACATCCCTTGTGCTAGAAATGCTTCATTCATATTTCTACCCTATCAACATTCAATGGTAGGATAGAGGCCTACCATGGTGGTGACGGGTGATAGAGAATTAGGGTTCGATTCTGAAGAGGGATCCTGAGCAATGGCTACCACATCCAAGGAAGGCAGTAGGCATGCAAATTACCCAATCTTGACATAGGGAGGTAGTGACAATAAATAACAATACTAGTCTCATCGAGTCTAGTAATTGGAATGAGTACAATCTAAATCCCTAAACGAGGATCCATTGGAGGGAAATTTTGGTGCCAACAACCACGATAATTCCAGCTCCAATAGTGTATATTTAAGTTTTTGCAGTTAAAAAGTTTGTAGTTGGATCTTGGGTCGTAAAGGTCAGTCCGCCTACTTGGTGTGCACCTGCCCTTCCATCCCTTTTTTCGACGGCGTGCTCCTAGCCTTAAATGGCTGGGTCCCGGCTCCTTTGTTATTACTTTGAAAAAATTAGAGTGCTCAAAGAAAGATTATGCTCTGAATACATTATCATGGAATAACGTGATAGGATTCTGGTCTTATTATGTTGGCCTTCGGGACTGGAGTAATGATTAATAAGGACTGTCAGGGGCATTCGTATTTCATTGTCAGAGGTGAAATTCCTGGATTTATGATAGACGAACCACTACAAAATCATTTTCCAAGGATGTTTTCATTAATAAAGAATGAAATTTGGGGGATCGAAGATGATTAGATACCATCCTAGTCTCAACCATAAACATTTTCGACCAGGGATTAGTGGATGTTGCTCTAAGGACTCAGCCAACACCTTCTGAGAAGCAGAGTGTTTGGGTTCCAGTGGAGTATGGTCGCAAGGCTGAAACTTAAAGGAATTGCTGGAAGGGCACCACTAGGAGTGTAGCCTGTGGTTTAATTTGACTCAACATGGGGAAAATTACTAGTTCCATACATAGTAAGGATTAACAGATTGAGATCTCTTTCTTGATTCTATGGGTGGTGGTGCATGGATGTTCTTAGTTTGTGGAGCGATTTGTTTGGTTAATTCCGATAACGAATGACACCTCAGCCTACTAACTAGCTACGCGAAGGTTCCCCTTTACGACCAGCTTCTTAGAGGGACTATGGATGTTTAGGCCATGGAATTTTGAGGCAACAACAGTTCTGTGATGCCCTTAGATGTTCTAGGACACACATGTTAGAGTCAGCCTTTGCAGCCTTCCTCCAGTGATCAAACATGCTCTTTCAAAGTGATCCAAGTGTCAGTCCATGTCACCATTCAGCTGAGTGTACCATCATTCAGAGGGTTTTCATCATCATGTCAAGCTCCATCGAGTCATTTTACATCTTGTTCATGCTTCAGTTGTGCCTAGGTAAGGTCCATTTCCCTCTCCTAGGGTTTTGGAGGTAATTTCTCTTGGATGGTCAAATCGTCGGAAAAACTTGTATCCTGATGTTCACACACCTTCCCCTATCCTTAATATACCTCATTAAACACTTCCCATCACTGAGATCCCCCAAATTCCTCATTTTTCCACAAACCCTAGTTTCTTGCCACAACTTGGCAATTTTCTAGGCTAGGCCTGTGTTTTTCCCTTTTGGACTCCTTCCCCTCACTCAATCTCTGTGATTCCACTTTCCCCTGCTTCCTAACATCCCTCCCTACTTCCAAAAATTTCCCCAAGAATTTAGAAGCCCCCTATCCCCTTCATTTCGCTTCATTTCGACAAAATTCCTTGTTTCACACATCGGGGTAAGTTTCACTCAAAAGATGTTTCAGAGAAATAAAAGATTAATTTTTGGAAAATGAGAGAGGTTTTTGTTCAAAACATGCCAAGGAAGAAAAACCTCTTTCACTTTTTACACAGGTATCATGTTTTTATAGAAATATCAAAAATACCGTTGCCTCAAGAGAATTGAATGCACCTCTGAAGAGACCTTGGGAAAATCAAGTTTTCTCCTAGCCTGTTTAGCCAAATGACTTACATGATGAGTCAAATGATAACTAGACATAAATACCTTTCCAATGAGCTATCATTAGCTCAATTTGGAGTTGAGGAAGACCTTCAAAAGTTGACTGCAACAGCGCTCTGCCTTGAGGCAGCCTCATTCTGCTCATTTTGACTAGTGTTGGGAGATTTGGTTTTTGACAGGGTAAATGGAATCCAAATTGCATAATTCCACTTTTGTTGGAAATTAGACTCCAATATATTTCCAACGAGCTATCACACGCCCGATTTGGACACCGGGAAGGCCTCCAAAAACTTTCTGCAAAATGCACTATGTGGCAAGAGCGACCCACCTGGGCAGAGCGACCCACTTGGGTAATTTTCACAGTGTAAAAATGAATGGGAGCGACCCACCTGGGAAGAGCGACCCACTTAAACAACAAAGCCCAGAAATTGTGTTTTTGCGCCCAGTTTCGATTCGAATCAACTCCAGCTGCTTGCAAACAAGTTTTTATCATTGCTCAGTAGTTTTTAATGTGTTGGTGGTATCTTGAAGTCTTCAAACATTTGAATGGAAGAGAAAAACCCTACATACATGGCTGATTTGTTCTTCAGGGTTTTAAAATATGTATGGATGGTTTTATGAGCATTTTTACCACCTTATATCATTGATATATATCCACCTTGGCATGTATGTTCAAAGCCCACTATTTTCACATCCATTATACCAATGTGGTCTTCATTATCATTTTACCACTGTCATGACCTTTGTTCCATGATATTCATTGACATATTATATCCCATTGCCCATTGATAACACGTTTTCATAACTTTGTTTTCACTGCCCATTGACATTTGTAACTCTGTTTTCATTGCCCATTGACAAACACAGTCATATGATGCATTGCTCTCTTTGACAAAATTTACCCAATATTCGCGCGTTCGCTCCCTTTGGTCAAAGCCATTTGCATTCAAAACAGAGATTGTGCCTTTTCCAATCCATTTAAAACTGAGATATTATCATGGTTTGTTTCCTTATGGTGTTTTGACGATGGGAATACCTGTTGGGTGTTGAAACACACATCATAACCTTGTTTTCACTGCTTTCATAACAGTATACATAGTGCCAATAGCTTGTTCGCAGCCATGTCAGAGATAGAGTCAGAGTATGAGCAGGAGTCGGACAGTGACTCAATCGTTGAGGTTGATGCACCGAGTAAAAAGACTACCAAAGGCACCCGCAGTGCAAAAACGGCTTTCTTCTTTGCAGCTTTGTTTCAACATCAATGACGAGTACTATCTCCACCCGGGTGGAAGGGGTCTCGTTGACTTCATCGCCATCATACTATCTCCACGTGAGGTGGAAGGGGTCTCGCTTCTTCATCCGTAGGTACATTCGTCAGATCATGATGGAGACAAACACATGCTTCGCCATGAAAGGCCATTATTGGGCTCACATGCATGTGTGCAAAGCGAGAATGAAGATCATGAAGAGGAGGTTGCGCAAGGCACTTAGACGGGCAGGTGCCCAATCCACTTCGGATTTTGGCCGAGGTTTCACTGATCAAGGTGACACATTATGGAGGACCTCCGCTCCGAATTTGGGCAAATTCGGAGAAAATTTTGTCATTTTCAAATTTTTGGGTCAAAAAACAGGTTTTGCAGTTACGTGGGTCGCGCGCTCATGCGCTCACTTTTTTTTGGGACACTTGCTGGAGGAAATTTTTACATTTTTGGATTTTTCATGGTTAATTATGCATCCTCTGAAGTCAACTTAGCATTTCATCAAAATCTGGATGGTCAAAAAACTCAAAAACACCATGAAACCCACCTTGCTGCCACCTTTTGCACCAGCAGGGAGTACCTCTGGGAGAATGAGGTTTTGGAGGGTCAAATAAACTCCAAATTCAGAAATTCCACTTGGGTTGGAAATTAGACATCTAGGGCTTTCCAACGAGCTATCATGAGCTCAATTTGGATGCCGGGAAGTACCTCAAATTCAGCCTGGAACATGAGCGACCCACACGGCTCAGGAGCGACCCACTTGAATTTTTTCTTGAATATTCAACTACCAGCTCATATTTTCGCCTAGTATGGACCAGTTTTGTTTGTGAATGGAATTTTTGGGTTTTTATGATGTAAATGTATATTGGGCATGTAACTTAGGCTTATTTTTATCTCTTCTAGAAGATTCACTCACAAAAAGGGTAAAAATCATGTAATGGATCAGTTCCCACTCTTTTAGAGGCAAGTTGTTAGCTGCCTAGATTGTAGTTCCATGATTAGAATTGGTTGAAACTGATCCCTGAAGAGGGAATTCGACCCCTAGAGGTGGGGAAAGGTGTTAGAGTGATCTATATATTGTAATTTTTCAATCATTTTCAGGGGCTGGAGAGGTTGGACTCTTGGGATACTTTTGATATCATTGTACATATTTTTCATATTTTGGCTAAGGAAAGATCAGGGGTTTTGCGGCACTTGTTGGGATCCTTGTGGTGTTATGTTCTTGATGGTGTTTCTTCTTTGTTTACTGTAAGTTTCTTCATGTTTAATGTATGCCATCCTTTCATATGCTTCTAAACTAAATTGAATGAGTGATTAAGGTTGAATCCATTGTTTACAGTGCTTGGCCTTTGAATTCAGTTAGTTCTATATGTTTTCAGCTGTTTGGAGAGGATCCAAGTTCTTCTTTGCCCTCTTCAACTCCTCGTCGGTCTAATCTATCCATATATCCAATTCAAAGCATCAAGATCATCACCTATCTCGCCCCAGCTTGAACTCTGCAAAGGTCTGACCTTATCCCCGAACCCAAATTTGTTTTCCCATTACTCCAGCGAAAACCCAAAAAACCAAAAATCAAACATACCTATCTCTTTACTAGCCTAAAATCAGTTCTTATTGTAAGTCATCTCGCATCCTATTGTTTATTTTCTCGAGATTGACGGAGAGAGCCCTCTCCTGTCCTCATAGGGCTAGCTACGAGGCTGAGCGTGGTTTGATGTAGCCTCGAGTTTTACTTCATTTCAGCCTGAGGTAGATTTGAGTGCTAACATAGTGGCGACCATACTGGGGAGAAACTCAAAACGTTTGCTTGTTATAGACGGAGTCTGAAGTCACGCCAGGTAGCCTTCGAACTGCACATTGCTCTGCGAGTGCATAGTAGATAAAAGCTGCTTCAGTCGAACTCCGGTTTAGCTTGTGTCGTAGCACTTAACTTATAAATTGCCCCAGTACGTGTATCAAGTTCAGATCTGATGGTTGATGGTGGACAACAATCAGACATAAGAAGGCTGAAATCATTCACCTGGTGACTCCAATTCAAAGTCTGGAGGACTGACTTTTTCTCTGAGAAAATGGAAGGATCTTACACGAAGTTCAGGTATCTAAAGTGGAATGGTATTCAGGATCTAATCTGCTTTCTCGTAAATTACTTCTTTGCTGGTCTTGAAGCTATCCTGAAAGTTTTTCAAAGTTTGTTGTATGAGAAAGGTCATCAAAATCTTCACTCGACCTATTCAAAGAGTGTAAATGCTGAGTTTCCCTTTGATCCTGGTCTCCTTACTTTTCCCACATATTATGATGACTTTCTTCAGAGTGATGAGCCAGAAAACAAAACTGATCCCACAGCTCTTGTACATGCCCCTACACCTTGTAAAATTCCAGATCGGTACAAACCTCTTGTTTTACCTTCTATTCTTCATGCTTTTCCTGCAAATTATGACCTATATCTACCAAGATTTGACGGTGAATGTAACAATGTCAATGCTGAGCAACATGTGCAGAATGTTGAGACTTTTCTAGATCTTTTTGAAGTTGATGATGAAGATGTTAGTATCATACTTTTTTCTCTTTCTTTGCAAGGCCAAGTGAAGAGTTGGTTCAAAGCCCTGCCTGATGCGAGCATCACAGATTTCCAGCAGTTGGTCAAAGTTTTCCTTGACAGGTGGATGATCGGACAGAAATTTTTGTTGATTATAGAGGAGTATAACCAGCTGAAAAGATTGCCAGGGGAGACAGTACAACAATTTTCTGCTAGATTTAACCAAGTTTATTATTCGATGCCAGCTGATATAAGACCTTCTCCTAGATCTGCTCTCTTGCACTACCCGGGTGCCTTTGATCCGGAAATGGAGTTTCAGCTGAGAGAAAAGAATATTCCAACACTTCACGAAATGCAGAACAAGGCAGTGAATGTAGAGGCTCATTTTCTGATCTTGAGGGCAAGGTTGAAGGAAGAAGAGATGAAAAACATAGATCCGGAGAAATCGACACTTTCAGAGGAAAAGCTTGATCTTTTCGTAAATGCAGTAGAAGAGATGGTGCGGAAAATGACTGCAAAAAATGAAAATGACATTCAAGAACAAGCGGCTGACCCAAAACATTTTGTTTCTGATCCCAATTGTCATAGTGATTGTTTTATAGATCATTGTGAAGAAGAGAGAGCTGTTGATATGATGTGTATGTTTGATGATGAATTGCCTCAGTTTGATCAGTATGATGATGATTATGTTCTCCAAAAAGAATCTAATCTTGCAGACAAATCAGCAGCTAGCTTGTGCGAGGAGGAAGTTCACTTTCAGCAGCTCGAGTACAGTGATCAACTGATGCATATCAGCTATGGCAATGATGAGGAAAGTGCAGAAAATTTTGATGTAAGTGAAGGATCTTTGCCTTTGTGTTTTGATTCGTTTCAGTTCATTAGAGATAACTTTCATGCAATCAAAAATCAAACGTCAACAAGCCTTGATTTGGACCATCTAGAGGGCAATGAAAGCCTTGTTCAAAACTTCTCATATTCAGATTTTCAGCCCTCGAAAGTCATTGATTGTCAAGTTGCAGCTGAAGATTTGGAAGTGGGCACACATGATTTAATGATTCAAGGTGACTCTGTACCTTTATGTTTTGAATCATTTCAGTTTTTGAGAAAAAAATTGCATAGTAAATCTTCAAATGAGCAGCCTATATGAAATCAGAAATCTCTCAGTGTTAATGTTGAGGATGAGACAGATAACGAGATTTTTGAGCAGCTTGTAGCATCATATTTGCAGCCAACAAATGAAATTGAGGATCCGATTACAGATGAAGGTATGGGAGCTGAAGTACAGGATTTGATGATGCAGGAAGATTCTATACCCTTTTCTTTCGAAGCATTTCAGTTTATAAGGCAGAATATTCATAATATATCTCAAAGAAAAGATGAACAGCCAGAAGGAGGTCATACAGTTTCAATGGATACATTACAACACTCTTCTCAAGTTTTTGATGATCCCATTGCTCGTGTGTTGGATGATGTTTGTTATAAAAATTTTGCTCCATTAGCTAACCATGTGCTGGAAAAGAATGTTGATGATAATCTTATTCAAAGGTCACCTTCATTGTCTTGTTTAACAGATTGTTCATTGCATAGCACATGTCAAGATCTCTATTCATATGAGGAGATTGATGAAGGAGACTTTTTTTCTATCTGGAATCAGCAACAGAGTTTGGTTTTTCATGAATTTCAGGATCCTTTTGACAGCTTGCTGCAATCACCAAATAAAAGCACCGCAGATGTGAGGAAAAGTTTAAGATCAAGGTATGGAGATTATCTGGACCAGAGCTATGTTTATGAAGATCCTTTCACATTATTCTTGCAGTCATCCAGTCGATTTGTGCTTTGCAAGTTTATCAGCAGTCCACTTGGTTCAAAGTTTTCATGGGAGTTGCCTTTCAGTAGTTCTTTATTGTTGTTCACAAGTGAGTATTTGGGAAGAAATCAAACAGCAGCCAGCATGCTTACATGGTTGCATTGGCGGTTCCATTTCACTTGATCGGGTGGTGAAAAGCACAATTAGAGTAGGTTGTATTGAATAAGCTCTACTTTGAGCATCTTTTCCAGTTTGTCGGTTGTGTTTAAGTATCAAGTCAGTTTTTAGTTGAGTGAGAGTCAATTTGTGTCGTCAAGTCATCAGTTTTCAGTCATGCATTTCAGTTTGAGTTTTTGATTCCATGGCCCAATGGATAAAGCACTGGTCTGCTCTCCCAGATATCTGCCGTTCTTGGCACCTCCAAGGAGCTACCATCCCCATTGGAGCCAATGTTAGAGTCAGCCTTTGCAGCCTTCCTCCAGTGATCAAACATGCTCTTTCAAAGTGATCCAAGTGTCAGTCCATGTCACCATTCAGCTGAGTGTACCATCATTTAGAGGGTTTTCATCATCATGTAAAGCTCCATCGAGTCATTTTACACCTTGTTCATGCTTCAGTTGTGTCTAGGTAAGGTCCATTTCCCTCTCCTAGGGTTTTGGAGGTAATTTCTCTTGGATGGTCAAATCATCGAAAAACTTGTATCCTGATGTTCACACACCTTCCCCTATCCTTAATGTACCTTATTAAACACTTCCCATCACTGAGATCCCCCAAATTCCTCATTTTTCCACAAACCCTAGTTTCTAGCCACAACTTGGCAATTTTCTAGGCTAGGCCTGTGTTTTGCCCTTTTGGACCCCTTCCCCTCACTCAATCTCTGTGATTCCACTTCCCCCTGCTTCCTAACATCCCTCCCTACTTCCAAAAATTTCCCCAAGAATTTAGAAGCCCCCTATCCCCTTCATTTCGCTTCATTTCGACAAAATTCCTTGTTTCACACATCGGGGTAAGTTTCACTCAAAAGCTGTTTCAGAGAAATAAAAGATGAATTTTTGGAAACTGAGAGAGGTTTTTGTTCAAAACATGCCAAGGAAGAAAAACCTCTTTCACGTTTTACACAGGTATCATGGTTTTATAGAAATATCAAAAATACCGTCGCCTCAAGAGAATTGAATGCACCTCTGAAGTGACCTTGGGAAAATCAAGTTTTCTCCTAGCATGTTTGGCCAAATGACTTGCATGATGAGTAAAATGATAACTAGACAACAATACCTTTCCAATGAGCTATCATGATCTCAATTTGGAGTTGAGGAAGACCTTCAAAAGTTGACTGCAACAGCGCTCTGCCTTGAGGTAGCCTCATTCTGCTCATTTTGCCTAGTGTTGGGATATTTGGTTTTTGACAGGGTAAATGGAATCAAAATTGCATAATTCCACTTGTGTTGGAAATTAGACTCCAATAGCTTTCCAACGAGCTATCACACGCCCGATTTGGACATCGGGAAGGCCTTCAAAAGCTTTATGCAAAATGCACTATGTGGCAAGAGCGACCCACCTGGGCAGAGCGACCCACTTGGGTAATTTTCACAGTGTAAAAATGAATGGGAGCGACCCACCTGGGCAGAGCGACCCACTTAAACAACAAAGCCCAGAAATTGTGTTTTTGCGCCCAGTTTCGATTCGAATCAACTCCAGCTGCTTGCAAACAATTTTTTATCATTGCTCAGTAGTTTTAATGTGTTGGTGGTATCTTGAAGTCTTCAAACATTTGAATGGAAGAGAAAAACCCTACATACATGGCTGATTTGTTCTTCAGGGTTTTAAAGTATGTATGGATGGTTTTATGAGCATTTTTACCACCTTATATCATTGATATATATCCACCTTGGCATGTATGTTCAAAGCCCACTGTTTTCACATCCATTATACCAATGTGGTCTTCATTATCATTTTACCACTGTCATGACCTTTGTTCCATGATGTTCATTGACATATTATATCCCATTGCCCATTGATAACACGTTTTCATAACTCTGTTTCATTGCCCATTGAAACTTATAACTCTGTTGTAATTGCTCATAGACAAACACATTCATATGATGCCATGCTCCCTTTGACAAGATTTGTTCAATATTCTGAAGGTTGCCTGCTCCCTTTGGTCAAAGTTTCACTTGCATTTAAAACAGAGATTGTGCCTCTTTTCCAATCCATTTAAAATAGAGATATTATCATGGTTTGTTTCCTTATGGTGTTTTGACGGTGGGGATATTTGTTGGGTGTTGAAACACACATCATAACTTTGTTTGCACTGCTTTCATACCAGTATACATAGTGCCAATAGCTTGGTCAGGGCCATGTCAGAGACAGAGTCAGTGTATGAGGAGGAGTCGGACAGTGACTCAATCGTTGAGGTTGATGCACTGAGATGGAGCATACCAGTGCACCAGTAGTGGTAACATATCAGAGAAGCCACAGAGCTTTGTTTCAACATCACGACGAGTACTATCTCCACCCGGGGTGGAAGGGGTCTCGTTGACTTCATCAGCAACGCGAGTACTATCTCCACGTGAGGTGGAAGGGGTCTCGCCTTCTTCATCAGCGTAGGTACATTCACAGGATCATGATGGAGACAAACACATGCTTCGCCACATGAAAGGCCATTATTGGGCTCACATGCATGTGTGCAAAGCGAGAATGAAGATCATGAAGAGGAGGTTGCGCAAGGCACTTAGACGGCAGAAAAGGCCTAATCCACTTCGGATTTTGGCCGAGGCTTCATTGACTGGGTAGGACACATGATGGAGGACCTCCGCTCCGAATTTGGGCAAATTCGGAGAAAATTTTGTCATTTTCAAATTTTTGGGTCAAAAAACAGGTTTTTCAGTTAAGCGGGCCGCGCACTCATGCGCTCACTTTTTTTTGGGACACTTGCTGGAGGAAATTTTTGCATTTTTGGATTTTTCATGGTTAGTTATGCATCCTCAGAAGTCAACTTAGCATTTCATCAAAATCTGGATGGTCAAAGAGCTCAAAAACACCATGAAAACCACCTTGCTGCCACCTTTTGCACCAGCAGGAAGTACTTCTGGGAGAAAGAAGTTTTGAAGGGTCAAATGAGCTCCAAATTCATAAATTCCACTTGGGTTGGATAGTCAACATCCAGGGCTTTCCAACGAGATATCATGAGCTCAATTTGGATGCCGGGAAGTACCTCAAATTCAGGCTGGAAAACGCGCGACCCACTCGGCTCAAGAGCGACCCACTTAAATTTTTCCTGAATTTTCAGCTGCCAGCTCAGATTTTCGCCTAGTATGGACCAGTTTTGTTTGTGGATGGAATTTTTGGGTTTTTATGATGTAAATGTATATTGGGCATGTAACTTTGGCTTATTTTTATCTCTTCTAGAATATTCACTCTCAAAAGGGTAAAAAATCATGTAATGGATCAGTTTCCACTCTTTTAGAGGCAAGTTGTTAGCCGCCTAGATTGTAGTTCCATGATTAGAATTGGTTGAAACTGATCCCTGAAGAGGGAATTCGACCCCTAGAGGTGGGGAAAGGTGTTAGAGTGATCTATATATTGTAATTTCTCAATCATTTTCGGAGGTTGGAGAGGTTGGACTCTTGGGATACTTTTGATATCATTGTACATATTTTTCATATTTTGGCTAAGGAAAGATCAGGGGTTTTGCGGCACTTGTTGGGATCCTTGTGGTGTTCTGTTCTTGATGGTGTTTCTTCTTTGTTTACTGCAAGTTTCTTCATGTTTAATGTATGCCATCCTTTCATTATGCTTCTGAACTAAATTGAATGAGTGAATAAGGTTGAATCCATTGTTTACAGTGCTTGGCCTTTGAATTTAGTTAGTTCTATATGTTTTCAGCTGTTTGGAGAGGATCCAAGTTCTTCTTCGCCCTCTTCAGCTCCTCGTCGGTCTAATCTATCCATGTATCCAATTTAAAGCATCAAGATCATCACCTACCTCGCCCCAGCTTGAACTCTGCAAAGGTCTGACCTTATCCCCGGACCCAAAATTTGTTTTCCCATTACTCCAGCGAAAACCCAAAAACCAAAAATCAAACATACCTATCTCTTTACTAGCCTAAAATCAGTTCTTATTGTAAGTCATCTCGCATCCTATTGCTTATTTTCTCGAGATTGACGGAGAGAGCCCTCTCCTGTCCTCGTAGGGCTAGCTACGAGGCTGAGCGTGGTTTGATGTAGCCTTGAGTTTTACTTCATTTCAGCCTGAGGTAGATTTGAGTGCTAACAACACACGCACTAGACTGATGCATCCAATGAGTTTTTCTTCCCGGTTCGAGAGGATTGGTAAATCTTTTCAAATTGCATCGTGATGGGGATATACCATTGAAATTATTGGTCTTCAACGAGGAATTTCTAGTAAGCATGTGTCATCAACTCATTCTGACTATGTCCCTGCCCTTTGTACTCACCGCTCGTAGCTCCTACCGATTGAATGATTCGGTGAAGTGTTCGGATTGCGTCAATGGCGGTGGTTCGCCGATGTTGACGTCATGAGAAGTTCAATGAACCTTATCATTTAGAGGAAGGAGAAGTCATAACAAGCTTACCATAGGTGAACCTGCAGTAGGATCATTGATAACAGGGTTTTTTTTTTCGTTTTGGTTATGTGGATTTTGATTATAATCGAGGATCGTGTGGTGTGTTTATAGGAGAGCGAGTTTGATGCTTGTCGAGTTGGTGCCTCTTGCGAAAGAGACTTGCAACATTGTTAGTTTCCTATCTTGAGTTCATGCTTGTTGTTTCCTGTACTTACAAGCTATTAGTCCTCCATAATTATCACTATCTAAATATGACTAAGTAGTGGTCCTAGATTCCTAGAAACAAAATTCATAAATTTTGTGAGTTCTAGAAATCTCACTTCCTTCATTACCCTAAGATAAAATTTTCATGTTTTATCTTCTTATACAGTCATGACTAGCCCACCACTCCTGGAAGACCCATCATGAGCTCAAGCCATTTATTTTAACCCAACTGTCACCCATTTTTCACCATGTCTTGCCTTTTGGCCCAAATCCTCTGTTTTGCTTACCTACAAGATTCCCTACTACTATTCACACCTACTATTCAAATAGCCTTGCTAACTCTTCCATAATATTCTCAGACACTGATTGTCTCTACAGACCCTTTGGATAATCAAGTATGCTAGATCCTAGGTCTTCAAAACACACTAAGCTTATCACAGGTCCTATCTTATACTTGGTGATCCCTAAGTCTAAATCTCTATCCAAAATCCAAGTCCAAAGGTCCCCATTAGGTCACCAAAGGTTTCACTGAGTCATAGGATGGATTTGGTGCCCAACAATTTATCCCTTACTACATAAAGAGGTTGTATTCAAAGGGGAATAAAATCAAGCATTTTGACCCAAATTCATTCAAGAAAAGCCTCCTTGGCTTAGAGCAAAAACACTGCAAGGGACAACTGCCCTTGTTCACATTTTTTCAAAGAATAGCCAAGGTGACCATCAACAAAAATAAGAGGAAAGGTAATAGGATGTAATCATCATCATGAGGCAGACACAAACAAGACAAAAAAAAACAACAGGCCTATAGGTAAAAGAGTATCAGGGTTTGTTTTGGTGGATTAACAGAACATTGGTGACAAGCAAAGAACCATCTCAGAGATTTCAAGGACAGAAGCCTCCTCCTTAAGGTTTTTCCAAAATAACAATTCTTCACCTGCACTAAGAGAAGAAAGACAAAGGGTATCATTTCAAAGAAGATAATTTTACAAGATGGTAGAAAAACAGAGTTTTTGAAGTAAAAGGTTGGGCATGAATTATTGTCAAAACATGACTAAAAAGGTGAAGTGTAACCTCGATTTTACATCTCAACGATAGACTCCCAACAAAGGGCCTCCATGCCAAAAATATAGTTCTGCAAAAATATTAACAAAGGCATAAATAAACATGTTTCCCAAAAAGTGTTAAAATGTGTTCACAAAAAACATTAGTCAAAAGAACACCGAAAGATAGGAGACACCAACTTTACAAAAAGTGGGTTTGGTTTTTTTTTATTTACTTCTCAAATCAAGTATAAAAGACCACTTGAAATTCCCCCCCGCACCATTTTCCACTTTGTAAGGAAAGGAAACTATTGGAGGAGAGTGCGATGTTTTTTTCGGGCAAACTGTGGAAATTAACAGGCGCTACATGCTGAGCACAACGCTATGTCCCTAGCCTCCGGCACTAAGCACAGAGGCGAGGTGGGTAGTGTAAAATTACATTTCACTACGTGCTCGTAGGTTGGCGCTATGCGCAGGCCCAGAAATGACCATTGGCACCTAGGAGACTACCTGTTCTTCCCGGCGCTACTCTCCAACAGCCCGATCAGCCCGACGCTGCGCACTGGGGCTACGCCCCTAGCAACACTCCACAGATTTTGCCAAAGACTTTCAAGAATCAAGTTTTTTCGGCCTCTAAAACTTCTGCAAGTTAATACAAGGTTGGTAAACCCTTTTTCCTCCTTCCAAGCATCATTTGCCTAAAAATTAAAGAGGTCATCCATAGTTAATCTTGACCAAACCCTAGACTATGCAAAAATCAATTGTTATGTCTTTGAACTAGGGTTTGTAAGAAAATTTGGTTTTTTGTGCAAAGAGGTGACTGTAGTTATTTTATAACCTCTAAACCCCAAGTGCAAGCTCTAAAAAATCATTTTCACCTTAGTTTTCCTTTTGCAAAAAGGTGACCTAAAGCCACTAAAAGCACTTAGTTTGCCAAAAAAAAAAAAACCCTCAAGAAAAGTTCAAAAGCCCCACTGTTGTTTTTAGACCAGTCACCATGTCAGAGGGAGATAGTCATACTAGTGGTGATGAGAGTCATACTCCCACCAAG
This sequence comes from Pinus albicaulis, assembly GCA_034641835.2. Taxonomy (NCBI): domain Eukaryota; kingdom Viridiplantae; phylum Streptophyta; class Pinopsida; order Pinales; family Pinaceae; genus Pinus; species Pinus albicaulis. The sequence goes on from JAXQQM020072530.1 coordinate 415,419, forward strand.
CCAAAACATCATGGAGAAAAAGTAAAAATATTTGAGCCCATAGACACCACTCCAATCACTTCCTCTCTTATGATCCTTTCATGCTTCCAAGATGTAGGGTGCTACAATTTTTGTGAGAAGGTCAAGCAAGTCAACAGTCATCCAGACTTAACTAGATTATTTTCCTGTAGCCTACAAAACCACCAAGTTGATCTAGCAGGGGTCCAATTTGAGCTTTCATCTGAAATCATTTCCAAGGCAACCGGTATACCAGACATTGGTGAGCTTTGGTTCAAAAAAAATAAGTTGGATTTGGGTTATTATGGGCCTTATTTGAAACCCACATATTAGCAAAACTGCAAGGCTATTTTTCTTTTTCTTATTTTCTAGAGAGGTATGCAACACTAATGAGGCAGATTGTCAGTTTTTTCACATGTGAGGGAAGATACTCCCGGCTCTATTCATATCATATCAGGTTGCTGATGCATTTTACTAAAGTCAAGATGATGAACCTACCTTATTACCTCTTCCGGAGTATTGACAAAATGGCCTCTGCTGTCAAAAGGAAAAGCTATGACCACCAAATGCCTAGCCTCTTTCATCACTCCCTGATCAAGATGAGTGTCCTATACCAGCTAGAGAAACAAGGTATATCTTGGGAGACCTTCATCTCACATGATGTGTTTGCAGACCCCCGGGCCTTCATCCAATAGAACTTGCCTTCCACTTCACAACCATCTACCTCCACACATCCATCGTCTTGCCATATGCCTTCTCCATAAATAATTTCACCTATTACCTCCTCCCCTAAATTACCAAGTGAAGGGACTGACAGTAGCCCTAGTGAAGGGCAAATAGGAGGCAACAGTCAAGAGGAAGATGAGACAGAAAATGATGGACAAGGAGAGAGCAGTGAAGAAGAAGAGGATGACAATGAAGAAAATGATGAAGAGGAGGGAAGTAGCCATGAAGAAAGCAGTAGTGGCCATGAAGAAAGCAGCCATGATCATGAAGAAAGCCATGATGATCATGAGGAAAGCATTAAAAAATAAGATGATGTAGATGAATAAAAAGATGAAGGAGAGGAAGGTGGCCAAGAAGAAAGCAACAATGGCCAAGAGCAGCAAGATAATGAAGGAGAAATAAAAGATGAAACTAGTAATGGCAGCCACAAAGATAACATCAGTGAAAGCAGCCACAAGTATGAAAGCAGTGAACATGATGATGAGGAAGAAGAATACAGTGAAGAAGGAGAATAGCCAGACGAGGAAAGCAACTATCTAAGTGCCCAAGGCAGTCCAAGAAAGAGTCCTGGCAGCTATCATGACTGTCTTGACAAAAAATAGTCCATAGAATACAACGAGAATCAAAGTGAGGAAGGCACAGAAGTGAAGGACAAAATGATGACAACTGCCTTTGAGACTCCCATTATTGCCCCTCATGCACTTATCATAGAGGGAAAAGGGATGTGTCTGCTGCCTCTAAAAGGAAAAGGGCCATCCCTTCACAAAATACCAAAGCATCAGACAAAGGAAAAGAAAAAATGAAGAGTGTTGAGCAAAAGGCACCAATCAGGAGGAGCAAAAGGATCAAAAATGCTTCTCAAGGGCCTCTCTTTGTTGATCTAGACAGTGATAATGAGGACCAAGGGATGAATACAAAATTGCTCCTCCTAGAAAAAGATGTCCAGCTTCAAGAATGGGAAAAGGATTTTGAAAGGGCACAAAGGGTAATCTACTATTATAAACAGGAGCACAAACATTTCAAAGAAGTGAAGAGGGGCCTTGCCTTGCAGAAAAAAAAATGGTCAAACACTATGCAAGGAAGAGCATGCTTCCTAATGCCAAATTGAAGCAAGCCCTCCCATAGCTAGAAGAGATAAAAAGGCCCAAAGTTCATTACAGCCTCAGGATCTTGGCTGATGCTTCTTAGCAGGTGTCTAAAACCCCTTGAGGGGTCTACACACCAATTTTGAAGAAAATCTGGAAACTTTTTGTTTTTTCCAAATTTTGGCTCCTAGGAGTGCAACACCCTAAGCGCTACGCTCTTTTTTTGGGCATTCTCAGCTACTAAAGTTTACATTTTTTGGTTTTTCATGTCACCAACAGTCTACCCACAAAATTTTAGGTCAATTGGAGCATTTTTCCCCCTCAAAAGGTCAAAAAACACCTCAAAAATTACCTTTCTGCCTCCTTTTCAGGCCTGGCACTGCACGCTAAGCAGTCATGGGATATTGGATTTTTGAGTAGGTAAATGGCATCCATTCAGCACAACTCAAGTATTTCTGGAAATTAGACTCTTCAAGCTTTCCAACGAGCCATCATAGGGCCAAATACGATATCGAGAATGGGTCCAAAACTCAGCTACAACAGACACCAATTTTTGCTAATATGGAGCTATGCACAGAGACAACTTTTTGCAAAAAGTCAACAAAAGACACTAATTAATGACAAATTTGTTTTTTAATATTTTTCTTGAACAAAAAACTCCTGATTTGATTGGGGAGTTATGTTTTGGTGTGTTTCGTTTATTTTCTTATCTCTTATGTGTCTTGGGCCTTCCATGGTCATTAAGCACATTTATGACATTTATGGCTGAATTAGGGTTTTTGGAAGCCTCTTAGGGTTTCCACATCCTTATTTGCTCCATCAATAGAGCATGAGGCTCTTGTGTATTTTGTTGGATGTTGATGACTTATGCTGAAGTAATACATAGTCCCTTGAAGCCTTGATGATAAATTGATGTCTTGGAGCTTATGCATGATCTGATTTACTTGTTGATGGAGGAGAACTGTTTGCAGGATCCATAGGCCTAGTTGATGGTGAAGTTTTCTCTTGTTAATGTTTTCTAAGTTTTCCATATGTTTTCCATCCATTTATGTTGTAGTAGGAAAAAAAATTTAGACTAAGATATGTTTGTTGATGGCACCTTAGATCTGTTTGTTTCCTTCACTGCCTTAATGTTTTCTTCTGCTAAGATATGTTAGGGAATTCATCTCTTGCTCTCTAATAAATTTTTGGCTTGTCTATTTTCTTGAATGATTTAGATCAGTTAGTATCAATTATGATTTATGGATAGCCCTGCATATTGTTACCTCTGAAATAGTCTATTCTTAAAATCATCTTTTGAAGCAGCTTTGCCTATAGTTTGTCAAAGAAGTTTGTCTTAACCATGCTCTTTGCCTTTACTTAGCTAAATTTATTTCAAGGAACATTCATAGCTGTAACTATGGATGTTAGGGTTTTCTCTCCTTCTATGGTTATAGTTACTTGTGCATATTAAATGTTTTTCTGCTCTTGATGATAAAATCCATGAAATATTAAATAAGTTTTTTTCCTTTCTATGTTTTATCTGAATGTTGTCTTTGTTGATTATCTGCTTTCAGTCTGAAATCAAATGGATTCAGTTTTTCTTATGACTTTGATTCTCTTGCTATGCTTATAAATCTTCTAACTCCCTCAGTTTACAAGTATATAAAGGATTATGTTTCCGCCCTTTATTAGCTTGTTGTTCTCAAGTTTAATGTCCATATCATGATCCTTCACAACCTTAAAGACCCACCAACCAAGTTATAATTGCCCTGCAAGTGCTCTTGAAACCATTGATGAACTCATTCATGACCTTGTTTGACTCCATTGCCCAATGACTTAACAACCTTCCTTGTTTTCTATCTAAATCTATCTGAGCATCATACCCAACCAAAAAACAATCAAAATACCCTGCACTTAACATCTAGCCTAAAGTCAACCCTAATCAGCAAACAAGTTCATATCTTTGCACCTACTAAAGAGATCCCTTTCTGAATCCAGGAAGGCTAGATCCTTGGATTCCAAAGCTTGGTTTGATGTTACCCTGTCCATTTGTATCTTAATCAATCTAGAAAATTATGAGGAGCTAACATAATGGCGATCACTGTGGGATTGAGTTCATAGTAACCTGACAAACTCTTATAGACTCATATACATCCCCAGTTTGATTTAAAAACCAACCCATAGCCAATAGTAGAAACTAATTGCTTCACCATCCTAGCAAGATGATGACTCAACTAGGAGATACTCATTAACCTTAAGGCTACATAAAGAAACTAAAAAAACCCAAAAGTACTCCCTAGATTGATTCAAGAATTTGGTGGTGGACCATTGTATACCTATCTTCAAAATTTCAAGAAGAATCCACATGGCGACTCCACCAGCGTCTAGTAGGCATTTTTCATCCCACTAGTCCCATAGGTTGTTCTAGGATTGTTGTCAAATCAGTCCAAAAACAGTTTTTAAGGCCTAGTTATACCTTATGTGAGTAGAGAGATCTGGCTTCACAAAGAATCAATACCAGATCATACCCAAACCCAAATCCTCCTACCGTAGTTGATAACCCAGAAAATATTTTGTGGGAAACTTCTAAAGCTAGAAACTCACCCACTATTAGGACCATTCATAGAGCAAGTTCTACACTGGAACACCTTACAGTTTCACAAGATCCTTAGTTTGACTTGCACCATACCAAGAACCTATTCAGGACCAAGTCACAAAGTAGGGTTGACCAAGTTGACTTTGAGCCCATAGATTTGCAACAAAGCTTCAATAGAGAATCTTCTCCTTCCACTCTGTTAGCCACCTATAAAATTTGTTATATCAAAAGGTGGCCAAATCATTTTGGAGCCTTCAAGAAACAATTTTTATTGCTAAAAATGTTATCTCTTGAAGACTCATGAAGACAACATACCCGCTATTTAAATCTTCATTGTTGTTTCCATGTTAAGCTCTGAAATTCTGTTGATTTCATAGAGGAAAGACTACTACAAAATCATTTTTCCCCTTCCTCCACTTCAAAACTAACCTTCTTTTTACCCCTTTCATTCCCATGGAATTCTTCTATTTTCCATTGTTTCCCCCTTTTCCTTCATAAAATCCTCTTTACAAAGTTTAAAACTCCTTTTTGAACTTTGCTGAAACCCCCAAATCCATCAGAAAACTCTGAAAAATTTCATAAAAAATGCATTTTTTGTATTACAAGCTTAAGACCCTTTGGGCTAAGTCCTAAACACTTCCCCACTATATGCCTTGGTGCTGGAACTAAGCACCAAGCCCCTTCGGCGCTTATTGCATCGGAAAAAAAACAGAGCGCGCAAGTCTTTTTGCGACCTCCGATGCGATTGGCCCCTTATCACATAACCCCTGATCCCATTAACCGCTTCATATAACCCATAGCCCACATCCGGTGCTTAAAACATTGTATAAACCATTCTCGATTGCTATTTCCCTTTGTTAAATAAAAAAACCCACTTTTCCTAAGTTTGGTCTAAACGCGCCAATGCAATGTTTCTATAATGATAAATACCATTGATCTCAAAACCCGATCAACTATCCGCTCGTTATCGCATTGGAAAAATTCTAAATGGGTAGATTATGTGTAGTCAATTTAGCGTCCTAAATTGCTAACATAAATTATCAACCAGGGCTAGTAAACTGATGAAGTGTGGTGCACTATATGTGCTTAAGTGACCTCTTCCTTACTTCGTTGTATGTGTTTTTCTTATTGTTTTTGGGAACAAAATATTTTAATCCATGGATATCCTAGCTTGCAAATGAACATGAAATGTAACTCAAGACATTACAACTTAATCCGATTCATTTAGTTCGAGATTTGTTGGAAGATCTTGTGAAAAAAGATTAATTTTAATGCAATGAGGATCTTCTATCAAACTTAAAAATGAAATGAAATGACAGAGCTGAACTAAATGTAATCTACCTCTGGAGTGCTCTAACTAAATTAACATGCAACTAGTCTATGGAATTCTACAGCCCATCTTGTTCATGATGAATGATATTTTGGAAGAGTTTGTAAAATAGTCATGGCTGTATTATCCAATGCAATTGAACATAAACGTAAAACTGAAAGCAAATACAATTAAAATCTAATACACCACAGTTATTTCTTACTCATTGTTATGATATTTTGGAAGAGCTTTGTAAGAGTAAGAATGGTTATGCCACTTAGTGTAAACAAGCAACTAAAACCTACAATACCACAGTTATGCCTTATTCATCATAATGATATTTTGGAAGAGTTTATTAGAGTAAGTCTAACTGTGATAATTAACGAAAGGAATTGCAACTAAAAATGCTAATTAACTCAACATAATACAACCAAATCTTTTTCATCTAATAATGATATATTAGAAGAGCGTTTTAAGAAAAAAAATGATTGTAAGATAATGAGGATCTTTTAATCTAATTGCAAAACAGAAAATGCTAATTAAATCAACATAATACAACCAAATCTCTTTCATCTAATATTGATATGTTGGAAGAGTGTTTTAAGAAAAAGAATGATTGTAAGATAATGAGGATCTTTTAGTTAAACAAATAATGCAAGACATGAATTAAAAACTACTTATCTAGAAAGCATGTAGAAACCTCTTTGGATAGCAGGGGCCCTCTGCTACCAATTTGGTGAAATCCTTAGCTTCAGCTCCTTAAAATTGTAATCAAGACATCATCAAAAAACTGAATTTCTTTATTGAAAACCTCGCAAATCTACATCCCATTCCATTTTAAGCTTTGTTACAAAAGACTCTCTATTCCGTTCTCTCCTTCTCCTATTTTTCACTACTTTTTCATTACCTTTTTCATTACTTTTTCATTACCCATGATAGGAGAAAGCTTCTCCTATTTATACAAAATATGAGGAGTTATCTCATTAATGGGAGTCCATGAATCTCTCCCTCCATCTCTAGAGTTACAATCAAAATAGGAAATGATAAGACACATGTCTTTCTAGAGTTTCAACACAACTAAGAAATGAGACACATGTCCTCTTAGAGTTTCAATACAACAAGGAAGTGAGACACATATCCTCTTGATCCCATAATCTTCTCCAACCAAATTCGAATTTGGCCTTGGAGTGCCACATAAGGGTCTTCTAGAAGTCTCCTTTTGACCTACACATGTCACAAAACTCATAACACATATATAGATATATGAAACTATGTTAATTTTCTAGTTTCTAATCATAAATTCATTTAAAATACATAAAATAAATAACTTTGGAAAACAAGGATCCTAACCCATATATTTATGAAAATGGTTACTTGATGTAGGGTTTTAGGTCAGATGGCTATGAGATAAGAGCTAAATGGTTATGACATAATGGAAATATGTATGAATATGGAAAACACTTTTGAGACTCAACATACCCCCCAACTGAAGTTGTTTCATGTCCTCATGCAACTATTGCAATGATTCATTTGTCCATGAGTTGATCTTTTATGAGTTTTGACTCATATAGATTCGTTCCAAACTTTGCTTCTTGATATTCTCTTTTTGGCAAAGTATAATACATTTGATTGCAATTTTTTTTTTAATGGTTGGTTCTTGTGTGACAACCATTTTTTTTTTGAGCAATGGTTCTTGTGTAACAATGCTTTATTTTCTTTGTTGCATCAAAGTTCATGAAAACATTTAGAATCAATTACTTCATCAATGAATTGATCATTTGCAAGGCATATAATCTTTTGGATCATGTTGCAACAATAGTTGGTTGGGAAGTATATATGGATGGAAATGAAATGAAAATGTGTGATAGTGTATGACATGTGGATATGAAATGATATCCCTTCCCCCCAACTAAAGATATGGCAATGTGAAAAAGGGAGTGAGGAATTTTTCCAAAGTTACAATTTTAGCATTCTAATGAATTACATGACTAAAAATTAGAAAACAACATACCTTCACTTACCTTAAATGTGGATGATTTGTGTACGTGTGGTGGCTGCAAAATTCTGATCATATTCTTCTTCAAGTGGCTGAACAAGAGGAGTCATGGATAAAGAGATAAGATGACTTTTTATTGCTCCTACTAAAACTTGCTGAATCTGCTCCAAAATGCTGAAAATAATAGTCTTCATGTCTTCAAAACTCATTGGCATAATTCCTACTATGTGAAAAGATGTTCTAATGTCAAACATAGTAGGAAATTGTTGACTTAGTGGCCATTAATGGATGCCACTAGTCAACACGAGAACTCTCACCATTGATGACAATGAGAGTCAAGATGCCCAAACACATCTTGCTAGGTACGAATGATTTTGCTGATGTCAAGTCACCCAGAAGATCTGACGAACAAGGGACATTAATGTATTCACATTGTTTGTCAGCATGAGAACTTGTCATTAAGGCATGCAAGCCTCAAGGTGTTTTTACAAAGAACTTAGACTCAAAGGACTATGGACTCAATAATTTGCATTGAAGCAGGGCTTATTTGTGGAATGGAAATGACAAGAAATGGAAGATAAAAATAGAAGATGGCAATGGGAAATAAGCATGTGAATGAGCCTCTTTCTTTTATTTGTGGTTTATGAATGGACAAAAAGAAATGGAAAGTGGATGTGAATGTAAATGGAAAACATGAAGTGAAATGAGGTGAATGGTTTATTATGAGGTATGGATGTGATGGAGACAATAGTATCTGAAAGTTTTTTTAAGTGTTTGGATCTGATTTTGCATCAGCATATTTCCTCTTTGTTGTTGATCATCCTCTTATGAAATAAATTGGTCTCTTAGAGAGACACCATTCTTTTGTAGTCATTTGTCCTTCCTCTTGGAACCTACAAAAAAAACTAATACTTCTACTGCAATGGAATGTAAGATTATCAAAGGAGAGAGGTGATCAATCTCTCTATTTATGATATTTACACACAAAACTAAGAATTTGTATTAATGAAACAAGTTCTCAAAGGAAAAATCAAAAGAATTTATACCTGTTTTGGATTTAGTGCCTCAAGTTGAATGTTGCTTCTTTTCAGCAATTTATTTCATTATTTACCATTTCAAACTCTAATGATGGATTTCTCATTGTGTAGATCTTGTTGAGACCTTTCCAACGATACTTGAATCATCAAAATCTGATTTTGTATGAGAAAGTTAGGCTGATTTGAACAATAAGGTTTTTCAGCTGCGGAATTGGAGAACAGATGCGGAATTGGACTTTAGCTGCAGAATGTCGACGGTTTCTGTAGCTAAAAATCTCTGAATAAAAAGTTAGCCATTCATCTTTTATCATCAATCCAAAATTAATCAATACCTTCAGAAAAGTGAGCAAATAACTTATTCATTTCATTGATTCAAAATTATTACCCTTTATTTTTTTTAAATCAAAACAAAATTGAAAAAGAGAAATGCAATTTTTTTTTTTTTAATAACAAAATTGAAAAAAAGAGAAATGCAAAAAAAAAATTTAATTTTTTAATTTTTTAATTTTTTTAAATCAAAACAAAATTGAAAAAGAGAATTTTATTTTATTTTTTTTAATAACAAAATTGAAAAAAAAGAGAAATGCAAAAAAAATTTAAATTTTTTTTTTTTAAACCTCATAATTCAAGCTTTATTCACAACCTAACAACTATTTTCGCATCCTACCTTCTTTACAACCTCATCCCTTGAAACTTTACCTATAATGTGGGTATTGCAAGTTATAAAAAGAACATCTGCAGCCTGGCATTGATTTTAAAGTGTCCCATCTAACAGGCACTTGGAACATAACTAACCAATGAACTCCATTGAAGGATTTAGGTATAGAAGAGGCACGTGAAATGTGCAGTCACTTTTTCAATGTCCGACTCAAAAACCATGTTCCCCAAAATCCAGTTCTACTCCATTATGGCATATATATTGATCTAACTTCCATAGTAATTTTATGGTGTAAATCTGACCATAATTATTAGCCTCAAAATACCAGCTTTGATGAAGCATAACAACATGAGCCAAGTCAACTTAGAGAGAATTTATGGAGTCTCAAAACCAAAAACTCTGAACACACCTTCATCTTGCATGTACTTATTTTTATCATCTCCAGCAAACGCCAAGAGATTGTATTTGGGATTCCACTCAACACTATTCATGGTTGCTCGACAAGATATTTGATGTATGGTCCGTCTAGTCTGAACGTCAACAATATCAATAAAAAGATCCTCACTGGCAGAAGCCATGTATTGCCCATCATGATTGAAGCTAATTGTCCGCATTGGCCACTCGAGTTTGGTAAAGATTCGAACATATAACATCTCAAAAAGATCCCAAAGGCTTATAAGGGCATCTGCACTTCCAACAGCAAAGTACCTTCCTATAGGATCAATGGCAATACAATAGCAACCCGCAGTGTGAGCAACAAAAGTATGAAGAACTTGAAAAGAAGGATATGACAGTACTTCAACAGTTCCAGATATCATGCAAGATGAAGGAATGTTGCCCTTCGAATCCTCAGATCTTCCATTCCTATGAGTTGTTCCACCATCATTTCCGTCAACTACAGACATTTCTCCCGTATCAAAACGTAGACGTGCCGTGTTCAAACAGTGTACTCTGCAAAAACCGTTTTTCCTCACGCGGCAGACAAAAATGGGCTTTAAAGAACCGAGAAATTCTCCCGGACCGCCACGAATTTCTTAAAACGATTTCTGGGTTAACTAATTGCCCCCTTTCCTCGAAAAACCCATGTCGTTGATTTTTCAAATTCATCTTCAGTCAACCAAAAAACGTGTTTCAAAATAACATGTCAAAAACACTTGCGTTTTTCTGTGAAATTTATTTGTTGCGGCAATGATTTGTTTGATTATCAAATTTGTATGTGTCATTCTGATAAATTCCACCGAGACAACTAATCCAAATCAGATTTGTTTACCTCCCTTGAAAAATGGAACTGCTCGCTGTTTTATTCTGCTGAATATCTTTGCAACATTTGATCACTTAGCAAACTTGAAGACTCAGATTTAGAAACTCTTGCAGCTCAGATCCTGAACAGTACTTGGACTGTGGACAGATATCTGAGATCAAACTGTTGTGAATTATGGTGGAGATGCCATGGTTGAGTGGTTGGGCTGCTCTTATTGTTGCATGACTTCGTAACAGTTGCAAGCGGGAAGAAGTAGTCGTTGACCTGCTTATTCATGCTTCCCATCAAGTCATTTGAGATGGATTTTATCGACCTTCCTTTACAGAGTACAATGCTGTTTGGGCGGGTTGGCTCTGGTGTAAAAACTCCGGCAGTTATGTGAATGCAATTGGTCAAGGATCGAGATGGTAGAGGGCAGTGGTTACAAGTGTTTACATGTGTATGAAAATTTCCTAAGTGCATTTTACAGGGAGTTTAGTAAAGGAGTGCATTATACACCTTAGTGATAACAATAGAGATATTTATTTATTTATTTATTTTTTTTTTTTGTTAATAAAATGACATGTTATATTTTCAATAATTAAAAATATACATATGTATTTTACTAAACAAAACAATTTATTGAATTTTTTTTTTCTTTTTTTAAAATGATTTGTTATTAAAATTATATATATTTTTTCAAAAATTTAAAAATATACATATATATCTTAGTAACAAAACAATTTTTTTTTTTTTTTAATTTTTTTTTCATCATTTTTTTTTTTATAATTGATTTTTTTAATAAAATTATGTATGTTATATTTTCAAAAATTTAAAAATACACATATATATGCATTAAACAAAACAATTTATTGAAATCAAAGTTTTTCATGAAAAAAATTTTTTTTTTTTTTTTTTTGAATCAATTGAAATGATGAACTTTATTTTGTCTCCATTTTTTTTTTTTTTTAAATAACAATTCTTTTTCTGATCCTCCAGATCACACAAAGTGCAGGAGGAGAGCATACTAAAAAAATATTAATTTTTTTTTTACATAACAATCCTTTTTCTGATCCTCCAGATCACACGAAGTGCAAGAGGAGAGCATACTCAAGAATTATTAATTTTTTTTAGATGTAAGAAATAAGGTCTTCTAATTACACTTCCCCGGCAACGGCGCCAAAATGTGTAGTCAATTTAGCGTCCTAAATTGCTAACATAAATTATCAACCAGGGCTAGTAAACTGATGAAGTGTGGTGCACTATATGTGCTTAAGTGACCTCTTCCTTACTTCGTTGTATGTGTTTTCCTTATTGTTTTTGGGAACAGAACATTCTAGTCCATGGATATCCTAGCTTGCAAATGAACATGAACTGTAACTCAAGACATTACAACTTAATCTTATTCATTTATTTCGAGATTTGTTGGAAGAGCTTGTGAAAAAGATTAATTTTAATGCAATGAGGATCTTCTATCAAACTTAAAAATGAAATGAAATGACAGAGCTGAACTAAATGTAATCTACCTCCGGAGTGCTCTAACTAAATTAACATGCAACTAGTCTATAGAATTCTACAGCCCATCTTGTTCATGATGAATGATATTTTGGAAGAGTTTGTAAAACAATCATGGCTGTATTATCCAATGCAATTGAACATAAACGTAAAACTGAAAGCAAATACAATTAAAATCTAAGACACCACAGCTATTTCTTACTCATTGTTATGATAGTTTGGAAGAGCTTTGTAAGAGTAAGAATGGCTATGCTACTTAGTGTAAACAAACAACTAAAACCTACAATACCACTGTAATGTCTTATTCATCATAATAATATTTTGGAAGAGTTTATTAGAGTAAGTCTAACTGTGATAATTAACGAAAGGAATTACAACTAAAAATGCTAATTAACTCAACATAATACAACCAAATATTTTTCATCTAATAATGATATATTGGAAGAGCGTTTTAAGAAAAAGAATGATTGTAAGATAATGAGGTTCTTTTAATCTAATTGAAAAACAGAAAATGCTAATTAACTCAACATAATACAACCAAATCTCTTTCATCTAATATTGATATGTTGGAAGAGTGTTTTAAGAAAAAGAATGATTGTAAGATAATGAGGATCTTTTAGTTAAACAAATAATGCAAGACATGAATTAAAAGCTACTTATCTAGAAAGCATGTAGAAGCCTCCTTGGATAGCAGGGGCCCTCTGCTACCAATTTGGTGAAATCCTTCAACTCCTTAAAGTTGTAATCAAAACAGCATCAAAGAACTGAATTTCTTTATTGAAAACCTCACAAATCTACATCCCATTCCATTTTAAGCTTTGTTACAAAAGACTCTCTATCCATTTCTCTCCTTCTCCTATTTTTCACTACTTTTTCATTACCCATGATAGGAGAAAGCTTATCCTATTTATACAAAATATGAGAAGTTATCTCATTAATGGGAGTCCATGAATCTCTCCCTCCATCTCTAGAGTTACAATCAAAATAGGAAATGATAAGACACATGTCTTTCTAGAGTTTCAACACAACTAAGAAATGAGACACATATCCTCTTAGAGTTTTAATACAACAAGGAAATGAGACACATGTTCTCATGATCCCATGATCTTCTCCAACCAAATTCGAATTTGGCCTTAGAGTGCCACATAAGGGTTTTCTAGAAGTCTCCTTTTGACCTACACATGTCACAAAACTCATAACACATATATAGATATATGAAACTATGTTAATTTTCTAGTTTCTAATCATAAATTCACTTAAAATACATAAAATAAATAACTTTGGAAAACAAGGATCTAACCCATATATTTATGAAAATGGTTACTTGATGTAGGGTTTTAGGTCAGATGGCTATGAGATAAGAGCTAAATGGTTATGACATAATGGAAATATGTATGAATATGGAAAACACTTTTGAGACTCAACAGATTGAAAGACCAACATCGAAATTCTGATGCGATTGGCCCTTTCCATGTATAATCCTTGGGCCTATCGCATTTCATATAGTCAAAGGCCCCGCAGATGGGTGCCAAGCCACTTCATATATATAAACCCACCCCCGAAGCCAAAACCTTTGTATTCTATTAAATTTTTGGTTCACATATGTTATAAAGGTTTTCTGCCGATACATATTCTCAAAAAAATATCCGTCGTTGATCTTGAGCCGATCAAACAGCCCCCACAATATCGCTTCACAATTTTTTCAGGTGCATTTTATTCCCCTTCCCGATTGACTTCCTCCAATCAATCGTGAGAGATTGATCTCCTCCCTGCTTTCCTAGATCCAACGGCCCTAATTTGCTCCGATCACAAACCCTTCCTCCACCTTTGAACCCTTCCAATTCACTCCCCACCATCGATCTGATCTACAGATCGATGGCTAGCTCTCAATCACATCGGCGCCATTCAAAAGTTCTTCCCCGCCGGTCGCATGCCTCCGATTGCATCTATACTGTCCACATGTCCAGATCGGATGGTCCCGATCACATTTTCCGACTTTGGTTATAAAACATACAACCCCCCTCTATAATGTTTTCCAACCAATCTTAGCCATTGATCTCTGCAAATCAATGGCCCTCATTAACCCTTCTCCGCCCTTGTATTATTTTCGTTCATATCCCAAATCACATCTCAGCTGTCGGTTTGTTCCATCCAACGGCTCATATTTAACTCGACAGGCCTGCCTCCTGTGGGTCCTGCCTTTTTTCAAGATTTTATCTCGACCGTCCATCTTAGATCCAACGACTGGAATTGAAACCGCCCTTCCCATTTTTGCTCGCGCATCTATCCAATATCGCGCTTGCTTCCCCACTGTTAGATCTTAGGTCCCAGATCTAACGGCCCACATTCCATGTCACGTAACTTTAAGCACGATGGTTAATTCCTAAAAATCACGTGATATAAGTTGTTTTGAAACGCCATGTGTCGGGCGGGGATGCATATCGTGTTCCAAAATGTAAAACCATTTTCCCACCCTTCCGCTACACGAAACTCGTGGTTTTCATCCCTGAAACCACTTTCCCTCTTTTCCATTGTGTTCCATCGCGCACGCCTCCCACCGTTGATCTCTGCAGATCAACGACTTTGATCTAATTCGGCCTTACACTATTGCCTTCCACCTCTTACAAAGGGTTTGTAACATGCAATCTCCGATGTTCATCTCGTGTGCCGATCTCATCCGACGGCCCATGATCATCCCAAAACCCTAATTTTAATTCTTATGCATTTTATCTCCACCGAAGGAAATTTCGCTTATTTCTTTTGTTTCTCTTCCAATTTTCCATAATGTGACCATTTGCATTATGATCCTCCCGATTGATCCTGACCGTCGATCTCTACAGATCGACTAATCTGACTTATTTTCTCCCACCGCTCTCCTTTTGACCGCTATGCACAAATCTCTACTGTTGGATGCTGCCATCCAACGACCACGCTCCTCCCCACGCCTTCCTAAGCAGTTTTACCAAATAGCGCAGGATTTCATAACATTTGTCTCTATTTTGCAGGATTAAATGGTTTTTCCATTTTATCAAAGGAAAACCAAAGGCTGGGGATGACGATCCCTTATGCCTTTGTGCATATACAAAGATCATTCCCCAGGGTTCAAACTCCACGTTTCGTCAATACTTCATGGGCATTGATGCCATATAAACCCTTTTCAGAACCTGCACATCAACAAGACACAGTTAATTAAAACAAAACAAAAGAGTATCAGTTTTGAAGACCTACCGCAGCAGAACTGAAGATTGAAGATGAATTCCATAGTTTAATGGATTATGGATAAGATCGATTATCAAAAGCCTAATCCATTGGATTAAACACAATTAAAGAAAATCATAAACATTTATCAGACAGAGGATGCCTCCACTGCCACATCAGAGGCAAATTGATTCCTCTCATCTACCCAGTGCCACCTATAGCCTCAAGCATTCAACAGAGGCCAAATTATGATTAGAAAATCAGATATTTGCCTCAGCACAACCGAATAGTTAATTCTGCCAAAGAAATTAATGAAAAAATATCAGCAGAGTTACTACAACATGAAACAGAGCCTTAAAAGTCAACAAAAGCTCCCACCGAGCTTAAATCTTAAATGTAAAACAATTAATACAGACAGAACATCTGTAAAATTCTCCATTGAGCCCCTCAAAAACTGAGAAGTATTGAGTCTGTATTGTAGAAATTTGAATAATAGATGAGTTATTCACCGAGATTATCTTGATTACACACTATTTGAGCTTCATGCATAATACATAACTTCTTCTACCATTGATCATCAATTTGCGGAATTAAAAACTCCTCACAAGCTCTCAGCACTATCTCCGATTGTTACACACTACACAAGCTCAGATATGAACAAGTCACAAGTTCAAATCTCCTCCACCTGTTAGCCTGCCTCTACTGCGCAATCCAAGATGGTTAATTGTTGGATCCAAGTTCGAATCCCCTTGGCTTGTACTGCGCAATCCTCATTGGCAATCTCAATCAATGTGTGTGCAAATCTCATACCTGGAAATATAGTCACAAGTGATAGTAGACTCACCCTTTCACCCACCTCTAACATTGGTCTCCACTGAACTGTCCATGCATTGCAGTTAACTGATGTGTTCTTTAGTTGATTTATGAGTTAATAATTAGTGAATTAATTAATAATTAATTCACACCACTCATCACTAGTTTATTTATCAGTTAGACTAAATACAACTAGTTCAACTAAGTTAAACCGAACACAACTCCACCAACTGTCTCATCAACTCCACCAAACTCTGCCACTTGAGTCCTAACTGAAGTCAACCATACAGCGGCTCAAATAAACCCCGGGAATAGCGTAATTCCATGCAGCCATTTATGTACACGTAAGTAGCTCAAGCCCAGGGGTATCGAGAGGATAAGATAATGTTTATAGTCCAAATATTATTAAGAGCTAATAATATTCAAGTGATCTATTTTAGGCGTAGTCAAAAATAGACTACCAGTATGTCTAAAAATAGAGGTCATACGGTACACCAACCCGACCAACCATCCATGCAGCCATCCTGCAACTCATAGAACATGATCCATATGTCTAAAAATAGACTTTGCGCCAAAAATAGCCTGCGGACCCACTTAGTGAAGGCGACTTCTTTCCACTAAGCTCATCATCTTGTTGCAATCTCAACACTCCCTCTCAACAAGATAAGGATTATCTGCCACCCCTATCCTGCCCTTGTGGTATTCGAATTTTCTCCTGGTGAGCGCCTTCGTCAAGATATCAACATCCTGATCCTTCATAGGAATGTATGAAAGTAACATGATCTTCTGCTGCACACAATCTTTGATATGATGATACCAATCCGTGAAGTCATGCCGCCTCAACTCATCCTCCTGTCTATACCATGATCCATATCCCGATGTGCCTCTGAGATATCTCAATACATGCTTCCTCGCCTTCCAAAAGAGCTTGGTAGGCTTAACCATAGCTTGTGAAAGCTGGTTAACTACATAGCATATGTCGGGTCGTGTATTGACCAGATACATAAGCGACCCCACCAACTGTCGATAAAAAGTGGCATCCACTACCTCCGCTGAAGTAGCATCCTCCTTCCTCCAACCACCAGGAAGAGGAGTATCAACAGGCTTGCAGCCATGCATGTTGAACTTCTCCAGTATCTCCCGGGCATACTTACCCTGAGAAACAAACATTCCATCACTGTGCTGCCAAATTTCCAATCCCAGGAAATAATGAAGGAGGCCCAAGTCCTTCATCTCAAACTCTTTTGCAAGATCATCCTTGCATGAGAGTATCAATAGCTCATCACCTGTCAAAATCAAATCATCTACATAAAGTATAATGATCAGCAACTTACCCTCCACCACAATCTGGTATAGGTTCAGATCCGCCTCACTCTTGGAGAATCCAAGTCCGGTGAAATAACTGTCTATCCATGTGTACCAAGCACGAGGTGCTTGTTTCAACCCATACAATGCTCTCTTGAGCCTGCACACATGCGACTCGCTGCTGAAGATCTAAAAACCTTTGGGCTGCTCTATGTATACCTCCTCCTTAATGACTCCGTTGAGGAACGCATTCTTCACATCCATCTGATGAATGTGCCACCCCATCTACGCTGAGAGAGCTAGGATCGTCCGTATGGAATAATACCTTGCGACAGGTGCAAAGGTCTCCTCATAATCGATCCCCTATATCTGTGAGAAGCCTCAGGCAACAAATCTTGCCTTGTACTTCTCCACACTCCCATCAGCTGCCTGCTTCACTTTGTAGATCCATCTCGAACCCACCACTGATTTCCCTTCTGGTCTCGGAACAATCTCCCATGCACTGTTTCTGACAATCGAATCATACTCTTCCACCATGGCATCTACCCATGTGGGGTCCTCCACAGCTTCCTCAAAAGAGGATGGCTCTGTCATGACACATTTGCTCACAAGAGCCATGTATCCAGTGTACCGGTCCGGTGACTGTCTCTGTCTGCGCTGTGTTGTAGGTGGTCCTACAACCTTCTCTGCATCTTGAGCCAGTTGCTCAGCTTCTGTAATCAAGCAGCCTACGATGGTTAGCGCTACATGGTGGTCTCTTCACTCATGAAGTTCTCATTAGCTGATCCACATCCTGAGCTCATCCTGGAACTAATAGCTCCTCCTGCATGCAAGTGTGGCTCCCTCTCAAGCGAACACTTCATGGCTTTCTCCTCCTGAAATTTGATATCCCGTCGCACAACAGTCTTGCGACTGTCTGGAAAATACACACGATAGTTGTGGGGCATATCATTGTATCCCAAAAATATCCCAACCTCTGCGGTCGGCTCCATATTCTTCCTGGCATCTTTTGTCACATGAATGTAAACAGGTGAACCAAAAATCCTCAAATGGGAAATATCAGGCCTCTTACCAGAAAACGCCTCCTCAGGTGTACTCATGCCAAGTATCTTGTGAGGACAACGGTTCTGCACATATATTGCAGTATTGCATGCCTCCACCCACAAGTGAATGGGTAGGCCCTGATCATGCAACATCGCCCTTGCAGCACCCAGGATCGTTATGTTATTCCACTCAGCAACCCCGTTCTGCTGTGGGTTATGAGGTGCTATGAGCTCTCTTCGAATTTCTTCTGCACTGCAAAAGTCCTTGAATTTTCCAGAGATGAATTCACCACCATTGTCGCTCCTAAGAGCCTTCACCTTCTTCCCCAATTCCTTCTCAACCAGCGCCTTGAACTCATAGAACTTTGAGTATGTATCACTCTTCTTCTGCATGAAGAAGATCCAGCACTTTCGAGAATAATCATCAACAAAGATCACATAGTACGGCAGCACTTCATGCGAAATGCGAAAGGTCCACACACGTCTGTGTGAATTCTCTCAAGGATCGTCGTGGCGCGACTATCCTTCTCGTGAAAGGTGGCTTTCACAAATTTTCGCAAGGTACATCCCTTGCATTGATCTGACTGCACAAGAGTACCCTTAGGAAGATCAGTAGAAATCTACTGCAGTATCTTCAAAGCTCCATGGTGAAGGTGGCCCAATCTCCAGTGCCACAGCTCGCCATCATCTCGGCTCACCACTCCTTCTGCCTTGCATGCCATTGCTGTGCAGCCATATACCTGCAATTGATAAAGGTTCTTGACTCGAACCCCTATCTTCCGGGTTTCTCCAATTGTCTTACTGCGCAGGAAAGCCTTTCCCTCGCTGAAGACAACATCATATCCCTTGTCTTCTAACATCACCACAGAGATAATATTCTTCTTTAATCCTGGAACATGCATCACTTCCTTCAATACGAAGGGTTTACCAGACTCCCTCTCAAAGGAAATGGTACCGATACCGGTCGCACTGTATCTACCATCATCGCCCATCTCGATGTGCACTCCAAGATCTTTCTCATCCAGATCAGAAAATAAATCTCGATCTCTTGTCATGTGAAAAGACGCACCACTGTCCAGAAACCACACTGAACCCATCACACTTGATACCAAGCATGCGATCAGTGAAAAATCTAGCTCAAACTGTGAGGCTAAGGCCTCTCCCGCTGCAGATCCAGCAGCCTGCTTATTTTTCTTCTTCTGTGGACAATTTGTGGCATAATGTCTGTGTTGGTGACAGTGAAAGCACTTTACCTTAGACATGTCCTGCTTCTTGCCTTTCACACTGGATTGAGAAGATTTCTTGCTCTTCCCCTTCTTTTCTTTGGCAGCCAAAGAAAAATTTTCTTCATCAGATGCCTTTGATGAAGATCCATCCCTGGTACTCCGCCTCATCTCCTCTTGCACAAGATCCGACCAAAGTCGCTCTCATCCTGGCAATTTCTCTCGACCATTGACAGAGTCCTGATAGGAATGCCAACTCTTCGGAAGCCCAAGGAGAGCCAAGCTCACCAAGTCCTCATCATCTATAGTCACCGCCACACTTCCCAGCTCATCCCTGCATTGGGTGAACTTCGTGAGGTACTTGGGCATACTGTCGCCTTTCTCCATCTTTATGTTTCTGAGTTTATCCTTGAGCGCCAACTTCCTCTGGTCACTCTTGCTTTGGAATAAATCTGTCAAGGCTTTCCACATCAAAAATGGAGAAGCCTTACCTTGCAGGCTGGACACTATGTGATCCTTCACGCCCTCCAACAGAATCCTTCGACATTTTGTTGTTTTCTTTTGCCATGCGTCCAGTGCGGCAACATCGCTAGAAGCAGGCTTTTGGACTTCAGAATCTATGAAATCCTTCAGCCCGTTGTCATCTAACACCACCTCCATCCTATCTCCCCATGCAATATAATTCGAGCTACCTTCAAGAGCATACTCCAATCGCAATCCTTGATAAGACATTTTGACTTCGACACTAAGAAAACACTGCTGCAAATTCGAATTCCACCAGCTCAAAACTCAACCGCTTCTGATCTGAAATTGTGAGAACAAATTATTTCTAGTACAGAGATAGACTGTAGGGGCATTTACTGGATATTTCACCTTTCAGAGAAGGGATGAATCCAGAGGCTACCTGGCCCTCTTACAGACTCTGCCTAAAGAAATAAAATTTAATCACTGTAATAGATCTGATGATCAACTTTTCTCTGATACCATGTAGAAATTTGAATAATAGATGAGTTATTCACCGATATTATCCTGATTACACACTATTTGAGCTTCATGCTTAATACATAACCTCTTCTACCATTGATCATCAATTTGCGGAATTAAAAACAATCGCATGCGCACATTGAAACATTAATCAATCACACATATCAACACAGTATGTAATGGGGAAATCTTACAGCTGAAAACCCCCAACTATTTGTATATTATAATGATAGAGAACATGTAACAATCATAGTACAAACTCCTCACAAGCTCTCAGCACTATCTCCAATTGTTACACACTACACAAGCTCAGATATGAACAAGTCACAAGTTCAAATCTCCTCCATCTATTAGCCTGCCTCTACTGTGCAATCCAAGATGGTTAATTGTTGGATCCAAGTTCGAATCCCCTTGGATTGTACTGCGCAATCCTCATTGGCAATCTCAATCAATGTGTGTGCAAATCTCATGCACAAGTATAAATAACTACAGAGATCACCCTTTTCACCCACCTCAATACCTGTCTTAACCATCGAATCATTCATGATGCACTGCAGTTAACTGATGTGTTCTTTAGTTGATTTATGAGTTAATAATTAGTGAATTAATTAATAATTAATTCACACCACTTGTTGTTCAATTCTTAGCAATATCCACGAAAGTCCCTAAAGGATGAACCGGTCACATTAAAGTTATATGCCAAGTAGCAAGTGTCAAGTCAAATCAGGCCGAAAGGGAAAAAGGGTGGTAAAGCGCACATATATTGAAACCAATGGATAAATGGCACTAAGTGATGAGAGGTGGAACAATAGTGAACGACTGACACAAAGGTAATAGAGACGTGGCTTTACAGATCAACTCATATATGAGAGAAGGCCTCGGTTTATACATGACGGCAGTACATAGAAATTCCGAGGGGGTCAAGCCGTGGGGAAGGGACGAGGCCCTTACCCCCGCGGACTTGCGACACGTGGCGTGGTAAGACTTCACGGCAGAGAAAGAGTAACAGGGTTGGGCCGAGAGATTCTGTCTTGTGGTCGAGTTAAGGTGGGCCCGCTCAGGTGAGGAAGATAAGTGTTAGTCCGGCAAAGGGGAAGTCCTACGTGTTAAAAAGTGGATAGCGCATATGGAACAACGGTAAGGTAAGTCTATTAGGACAGCTGGTACTAAGGCCCGTACCAGCTTTAAACCCGACACGAGGCGCTCACCTATATCCAGAATTACCCAATCCCCACGCGCCACGTGTCTCAGTGTCAGTGTCCTTACGACACTTGCCCTCTGTTCTCTTACATTTTCACCTTTTAGCCTAAACAGTCCTCCCGAATGGTAAAAACTCCCGTATTCCTCTCTGGTAAATCATTTTCAGGCAGTTTCCTACAGTGAATACCAAGTAGGGAAGAACGCCGGGTTTGTCCAAGTCACTGTCACGGTTCCCCTCGTCGTTTTCCCAAGCATTGTCACCCTCTGCTCAGGTAATCCATTTTCCGTTTTTGTTTCATTATTTTTCCTTTTCTCTCTTTTCCGAATTGTTGAATAACTGCCATGGGGAGAGGGACGCCCAAGAAGAACGAACCTGAAACTCCCCAACTCCATGAGTCTAGAAACCCTCCTGGTTTTGAACCCCTTCGTGACTTGCAGGCGGGTATCTGTGACCCAAAATACCCTTTCGATATACGGAACATCAAGCCCCTACTGTTCGGCCGCCACTGTAAAAGTGCTGATCGTTTCCGAGTTGTCGCGTCCGGCTTGTATCACTACATTACCCCCCAAGTCCATTCCTGTGTCGATTTTATTGTCTGGCTTAGAGACTCTTACGATTCACATCGTGATGCCTTCATTTCCCCTCAGGGTAGCATAATCTTCTCCCTTTCTCCCGATATTATAAGGAAGGCTCTCCGTTTCCCTCCCAGTGATGCCTACTTCAGTTTTAAAGACGAAACCTTGCTCGCACAGTTTAATAAACTGTCGAAGGAAGCCCGCCGTGCCTTCATAGCTGCCATGACAGTCGATCAGGCGACGACCCTACCTCCGGTTGAGCCTTTCCCATTGAGTCTGTTTAATGAAGAGGTCCGACCAGTCCTGTCCCTCATTGCCGGCCTCCTGGGAGAAGGGACCCCTGAAGACAGTTCCTGGGTATGCATTCGATTCTGTGTTTGCGTATCTCAGAATGGGGTTACACCGGATATTCCAGGCTTCTGCTCTTTATCATCCCATCAATTTCGGAGTTAGCCAAGGGTCCAAAGTTTGTTTTTTGTTCGTTATTTTCACTTTTCTGTTCCATGACAAGCACAAGCTTAAACATTTGGGCCGATTATTTATTCTAAAATTCTCACTCTTCGTGCCACTTTCTTCATGTGAATTTCTCCGTTCGTCAATTGCCTAGGGAGAGGGTTACCTCGCTCACAGAATACCTTCATGTCCATTGCTTACACCATCATCCACGACGCACCTTCCCCTAGGGTTTTCCCAGAGATGAAACGCTGGTTACAAGCTGGGAAGTACCAGTGTACCGGCGATTGGTACCTATCAGAGGGATATACTGAAATCTGTGTCTATGGAGCCGAAGTAGCCCCCTACCAGCTCCCAGCTTTTCCTGTCCGGCGAGTCTACGCCCTTGAGTACATCCGGCAAGCTCTCAAGGCTGACCAGCTTCATTTCGTCCCCGCTAAGAAAGGCTACATCCTGAAGCTTCCCGACAATATTGGCCCCTTTGTTGTAAATTCTAGATATGCCCTCCCGATTGTTGAGAAAATATTGCAGAACTTGGATCTGAAATTAGGGGAGAGTTGGGCTTATGACCCACGGGAAATTATCTCAAATAAAAGAAAGAGAAACAGGTCTGTGCCCTACGTTCATGAATCCAGGCCATTTCTGGAGTGGAAGGCTAATTATGAGGTCTGGCCTATGTTTTCGCAGATGGAGACGGACTCGTCTGCCACGGGAGAAGTGGCAATGAGCAGGAAGCTGGTACTTCCGGAGCGCCACCACCCAAGAGGCAAAAGGTGGCCACTAGTGAAGCCGAGGTCATCGGGGAAGGGATAATTCTGGAGCCCCTCATGAAATTTGGAGAGTTTGATAAGAGCAAGGCAGGGATAGTGGTTCTAAGAGATAGCGTCGCCTCCTCTGACTTCACTGAAGTCACTCAGGCCATCATCGAGCCTCCTCCTTCCAAGACAAAAGAAAGAGAGTTGACCAATAAAACCGTCCGAGACAAATATAGGGCCGAACTAGGAGGTTTCGTTGAGAAATATCACACCAGAATCTCTGCCTCGGTTAATGCAGACACCGAAGACCTGGTGCTTTCTATGGCCGAGGCTATCCTGGACCCGAATTCGGACGTCCCTAGCTACAAGGTGATTGAGTTGGTTGTCGACATGAAAAAGGTTCCGGTACAGGACCTGAATGACCTGTTCCAGACAATCTGCGACATGATGAAGGATAAGATTTCGCAGATCACCCTTGCCCTAATGAAGACAGAGCAGAAATACGACGACCTGAACAACTCTTTTGCCGCGGAACAGAGTGCTTGTCGTGCCAACGCACATCAGGTGCGCGTCCTTAAAGAGTAGATTAAGAATTCAGACGACGGAGGGAAGGGAATGCAAGCTGCATTAATAGCCAAGTTGGAGAAGGACATCTCAGCGGCTAGGAAACGGTCTAGCATACCAGCTTCACACCCTATACAGACCGATGAATTGGTGCATGTGGAGGAGGAGAAAAACGAGCTGAAGGCCAAGCTTTCCAGAGAGAGAGAGGAGAAAGAAAAAATGGTCAAAAGGATGGAAGATCTGGAGAGCAGAGCTACCGAGCTGCAGACCCGCTGGGACACGCACAGTTGTCACGCAGCCGAGACATCAAGTGGGACAGGTTCAGCACCAGCACAACTATCTACAGCTATGGCTGAGATAGAAGTGTTGGGGAAGCAAACAACGACAGCCAAGCAAAAGGTGGTAGAACTGGAGGGCGCCCTGGCTGAGAAGGTCAGAACTATTGAAGGGCTGCGAAGAGAAATTGAGGAAGGAAAAAAGACTACGACTGAGCAACAACAGATCATCGCCGAGCTGAAGAGTAAGGTGAAGGGAAATATCACCCTGGTCGAGGCTAGAAGCCTGATCTGGTCGGATATAATCGTGGCCGTGACTGAACAGTGGGAGTTCCTAACGATGATAGGAGAACTCAAATCTACCCTTCCATACCTTAATAGGAGATTGCAGGAGGCCGGGGATAATCTGCCAACTAGAGCTCGACATGCCGGAATTTATATATCTTTTCTCTATACACTGAGAGCAAATGACGTGGTAAAACATGACATTCCCAGCAGGTTTATGGAAATCAATGAATGTCGGAAAATTATAGAGAAAGAGGAGGCTCGATTGGCAGCTTCAAAGGCTCTCCAACAGGTCGCAGACATTGTGGAACAGTTCAACAAGGTGTGGAACGAAATCATCACTGCTGGCCTCCCTTCATGTTGGGAACCAAACGCTTCGGCCGTACTCATGCACCCCGATCGATATACAGCACTTCTAGAGGCAGAACGGGATCGGTCCGATCTTCAGACGGGCAAAGGAACTCAGCTTAAGGCTACTACCATCATCACAGTCCTACAGAAGGAGTTTAGTCTCCTCCATATGATCCGGTATCGTCTCCCCACCCATGCAGACATCCACACCTTCGGCGAGGCATTTACCAGGGTGGAGAGACTCTCAGAGATGTCAGAACCAAATCCAGAAAGCCAGCGGAGGTTAACACAGTTCCTGACTCAGCATGCCAGTCCCTCCACCGATGTACCTCCTCCAGCGTCTACTACAGCCTCGACCCAACAGCATTCATGACACCTTATGTTTCATTCATGACATGGCCTAAACGGCCTTTACTTTCATTCAGTTATGCTTTTTTAAATTTCCGAGTGGGTGGTTTTTCCTCCCACTCTTGCATTTTTACTTTTACCTTGAACAATGATCTACATTTTGGTTTTAAGTTTGGCTCAGGGCCTGTTGCGCATGATGGAAGAGTTGTTTTCTCCATCATGCCATTTTGTGTTTTTGACAATGACTGTTAACAATTTTGATCACGCGAGAAAGATATTTTCAGAAAATATCTTCTCGCTGAAAGGCAGATGGAATGCTATATAATACAGGAAAAAGAATGAAACAAGGTTCCACTTCTTCAGAAAATTGATTGTATTAGAATTTCCTGTGTGTCTGCTTTGTGAAAAATTCGGATACTGCCCGGAGGAGCCCATCGGGTCTCAATAATAAGAAGCTTCACTGTGATAAGGATTCCGGACACGGTTGTATGGTAGTGTGTGTGTCTCTCTATTGTTAGTTTCATCTATGCTCATCTCTCTTATATTACATCCTGGAATGCGAGTGTCTTTTGTCTTTTGATATGAACTTATCGTGTTGATACTTATGTCAGTAGCAGTTTGACACTTTAAATGGCTCAGGAGTAATGTATTTTTCCACATGCATTTCACTCGTATTTCTACTATGTTGGTTGTATTGAAATGTTATTGACGAAAGCTCTTGGTATGCGTGGATTCTTAGATATTTAAGCCAATTTGTATGCCATGAAGTTCTCCTTAGTATCATCTATGTGACAGCCGATATCCCCTTCTTGCTATACAGCTTCGCTATTGTTTATAATTACTTTCTCTGCCATATGTCGTGAATCTGGCCCTCATTATGTTGATCTGTCTTACAATTGTCTGAAGCAACAGTATCTGAATATTAGCATTTCATTCGTTCAGCATTATTTAAAATGCCTCAAACTGTCCGAAGTTCTGGTTCCATTTTAGTTTGTTTTCTGTTTCAAAAAGGGTAGTGTAAGAGCTCTGTCACGTTAAGGGATGAAACGTTGTCTTAAATATCCTGCTCTCTACACCTCATAAGATGTCCTAGGCACTGGTCTGTAACAACTCTAGGCTGTCTCTAGGCGTTACAACATCTTTTTGGCGCCGTTGCCGGGGACCGAAGTTGAAAAGATTTAAGTCCCTGGGCCTCGACAAATCCTGTCCACTCTTCAGTTAGGTGAGCACGAAGAGTTGTGAGTTGTGCATACCTCACCTTGGCGACTCCACATTTATATTTCAGATAAACCTATTTGCAGTCCTGGCTCCCCGAAAGCCACACCTAAGGTCAGATACATCACAGTCAAAGACACCTTCTGTGTCTGACCCAGAGAAAATCCTTCACAGAAGAGGCTGGAGAGAAAGACCACCAGTTCATACCGATATTCCTGAGTTTTCCCTCGAAAACTTCCCATATCTTCAGTCCTCCTCTTCTCAGGTCGCCCAAATACAAAGCTCTAACCCTATTATAAGAGATACTGGTTATTACTCTGATAGCCCTTACCGAGAAGGTGCCCGTATCAAAGACGAAGCTGAGTCTAGTTATACTCCACATTATTCTTTTCATCCTACCCCTGAAGTTGAAGAGGTCAAAGAGATCACTGAAGTGTCTGTCGTTGACAGCCCTACCTTCTCATCAAGTCCTCAAGCTGCTGTCCACTATATTCCCATCATTATTCATACTCAACTCACAACACCTCCTCCACCTCGCGCTGCTCAAGCTCTCATCCTACCTCCGCCTCCCCCGATGGCGAATGTACTTGGCTTTTTACAAAACAGGTATGCCCCTTTACAGCTGCCTGCAGTGTTAAATGATATGCCACAGGATTATTTGAAGATTCTACCCAGATTCAATGGGGAGAACGGTGTTGATGCTCACAAGCATGTTGAAATCTTCTGCTCTTTCGCAGAGAACTTTAATGTGGAACATTTGGATGTGGTTCTGAGGTTGTTCGTGCAGTCCCTTGATGGAGAGGCTAGAAAGTGGTTTAAGTCTCTTGCAGCTAATTCCATCAACACCTGGGAAGCTATGGAAGAAGCTTTCGTGAAAAAGTGGGGAGATAGGAAAGATCATGGGGATACCTTAACCGAGTTCAACACCCTTAAAAAGAAACACAATGAAGGGGTATCAGAATTCATCAGAAGATTTAACAAATTGTATTACAGCCTCCCAGCTGAGATGAAGCCCCATCAGACCGCTGCCAAGGTCGTTTTTGTAGCAGCATTTGATTCCGAGTTTGGCTTCTCACTAAGGGAGAGAAAGCCAGCCACTCTTGATGATGCACAGACTGATGCATTGGAAATAGAAGCAAACTTTGTCTCGACTGGTAAGACAAAAGTAAAGCAAGAACAAGATATAAGAAGAAGAGGCAAGGAAGAAGTGTCCACTTCAAGTCAGGATAGAGACTCAGCAAGTGATAAGATCGAAGAGATGAATAAAATGATCAAGAACCTCTCTAGCAAGTTGGTCAAGCTAGAGATGGAAGCTAAAAGTTCTCCACCAAAGAACTTTCAGAATGCTCCAAACAGAGGGTTCAACCCTCAATACAGGAAACCTCCCTTGCAGATACTGCAGAGGGGGCAGAAGGAGCCACAAGACCAAGTACCGCACCCTTTGTACTTGGAAGGACAAATGGAGGCTTCCCCCGAAGACTCCTCTTATGAGCAAGATGAAACATGTCCGGTTTTCTCAGACAGCGATGAAATAGAGTGTCCTGTCCAAGGAAGTGAGGAGGATGCATTGCAACCTCACTCAGAAGCGAAGGATAATGAGGATGCCGAAGAGCCAGAAATCGATGACTACTGCAAACAGTTTGTTGATTTCATGCAAGCTCAGTTCAACAGGAAATATGACCTCAGGTCCTCCAGGAAAAGGACCCGTACTCAAGATGAAGAGGAAGATGCACCCCAGCGATCAGCACCTGCACAGAAAGAAGCCAATACCCAAGAATCTTCTGATAGAGGTAAGAAGCCCCTTTACCAACCTTTGCAAGATAATAGTCACATGCCTTCCTCCTCTCAAGTAGCTGTGTCTCCTGTAAATAAAACTCCTGTTAAAGAAGTTAAGTCTGCCATGCCAAACAAAGAGTCCAAAGAAAAGGAAGTCCAAATAGAAAAGCCCTCGTCTGCCTTCAGTTTGCAAAAGGAACTTGAAAAAGTTAAAATCCCTGTCCCTCTGTCTGAATTATTGAAGCAACCTGCATATCAGTCACAAGTCTCCTCTTTCATTTCAGCTCCTGAAGTCCCACACATTCCAGACAGTCTTAATTTACAAGAAGAAAGGCCTATGGTAGTGTTTGGCCCCCATGTTGAGGAACTGGACCCCTCCACTCCCCCTTTCTATGTGTCCCTAGTAATCCATGATTTACTATTACATAACTGTATGTTGGATTCAGGAGCATCCCACAATTTGATGCCCCTGTCTGTCATGGAGCAATTGGGTCTCCAAATCACTCGCCCATATAAAGATCTCTACTCCTTTGACTCCAAAAGAGTGAAGTGCTTGGGCATGATTAAGGACCTAGCAGTCACCTTGGCTCAGATTCCTGCCAAGAGTGTGGTAATGGATATCGTAGTGGCTGACATCCCAGCTCGCTTTGGCATGCTGTTGTCTAGGTCTTGGGGGACCAGAATTGGAGGGTCAATCAAGCTGGATCTGTCATACGCCACCATCCCTGTCTTTGGCGGTCAAGAAAGGAGATTGTACCGAGAAACTAGGTTTGTCAAGACAGTCACCAAAGCAGGAGATTCAGTGAACTCCCCAGTTTACAGTAGAGATGGAGATTTCTCCTGTCTAATGTTGGAGGAAGATCAAGATTATGCCCACGAGCCCTCCTTCTGCCAATTGAAGACTGATCTATCAGTACAGGACCACGAATCAGACATTTGGACACTCCACTTTGATGGAGCAAATTCCAGAGAAGGAAACGGGGCTGGAGTGTTGCTTATTTCACCCATGGGTCGATGGGTCCCCCTCTCCTTCAAATTAGAATATGAGGCCACGAATAATGTGGCCGAATATGAGGCACTCATATTGGGGTTACAAATAGCAAGAAGCATGAAGATCCAGGGTCTAAAGGTGATGGGAGACTCAGAGTTGGTGGTGAGGCAAGTGAGAAATCAGTGTCAAGCGAAGCATCCGAGGCTAAAGGCCTACAGAAACGAAGTTTGGGATCTTGTGGAAAATTCCTTTCTGGCATTTAACATTCAGTTTATGCCCAGGGAACACAACAGAATCGCAGACTCCTTGGCTGTAGCTGCTAGTACATTCCGCCCACCTCAGAACCCTCTTCTGAGATACGAAATTGAGGTAAGATACCGGCCTTCAATTCCTGATAATGTCAAGCACTGGCAGGTCTTCGAAGATGAGGAGCAGGTGAAGAGGTTTTTGGAGACTGTAGGGGAGTTTTCAAACTCAGAGATCGACAATTGTGAAGAGGAAGAAGTCGAAGACATCCCAGGGGATAAGCTAGAAGAGAAGATAGCCGGTCATAGATTCCTACAGCTAAAGGGAAATGTCATTCCCCGAGGGCTGGTACCCTTGGAGAGGCTGTTCAATAAGGACGATGTCCCATTACAGCCAAACAAAATGGTGACTGAGGACCAGGTTGAAGATCTCAATCTGGGCACGAAAGAAGATCCAAAGATGGTGAAGCTGTCGAAGAAAGTCCCAGATGAATATAAACCATTGTACCAAAAGCTGTTTCAAACCTACAAAGACGTATTTGCCTGGTCGTATCAAGATTTGAAAACCTTTGATGTCAGCGTGATGCAGCACAAAATTCCATTGAAAGCTGATGCAAAACCCCACAAGCAAAAGCTCCGGCAAATTAATCCCCTGTTGTTACCATCGATCGAGCAAGAAATAAAAAAGTTACTGAAGGCTAAAATTATAGTGCCATTAAGGTATTCCGAATGGGTGGCTAATTTAGTCCCAGTACGCAAGAAGAACGGTGAAATCAGGTTGTGTGTGGATTTCAGAAACCTGAACAGGGCATCTCTAAAAGACAACTATCCACTACCAAAGATGGATCATATTCTGCAAAAGGTGGTAGGGGCCTCTAGAATGTCCATGATGGATGGGTTCTCGGGCTATAATCAAGTGGCCGTATTCCCAGAGGACCAGGAAAAGACAGCTTTCACCACGCCCTGGGGAACATTTATGTATGCCAGGATGCCATTCGGACTGATCAACGCAGGGGCTACGTTTCAGAGGGCGATGGACATAACTTTTGTGGGAGAACAGGATAAGTTTCTGGTGGTATACCTAGACGATATAACGGTCTTTTCAAAGGATGATGTCGAGCATGTTCAGCATTTGCAGAAGACTTTTGAGAAATGCAGGAGGTATGGACTCTCTCTTAACCCTCAAAAATCTTTCTTTGCATTAGAAGAGGGTAAATTCCTAGGACATATAGTAACTAAAGATGGGGTCAAAATCGATCCTAAAAGGGTGGAAGCTATAAACGGTATCTCTCTCCCCAGAAACAAGAAAGAAGTACAGATATTCCTAGGACGGATCAATTTTCTCAGAAGATTCATTCCCAATTATGCCGAAATAGTTAGACACATCACAGATATGTTAAAGAAGGACAATGAGGTAAAATGGGCACCGGATTCAAGGCAGGCCTTTTCCAGGATCAAAACTGCATTTGCTGAGGCTCCCGTGTTGGCAAAGCCCGACTTCACTGAACCCTTCATGATTTTCTCTTTTGCATCACCTCACACGGTGGCAGGGGTCCTCCTACAGAAGAATGGAGATGGGTATGAGCAACCCATTGCTTTCTTTAGTCAAGTTCTTCATGACGCAGAGCTAAAATACAACATACTTGAGAAGCAAGCTTATGCCCTGGTAAAGTCCTTAAAGGCCTTTCGCATGTACATTTTACAATCTCATGTGACTGCTTTTGTACCCGCAGCAGCAGTTAAGGACATCCTAGTGCAGGGAGACAGTGAAGGCAGAAGGGGCAGGTGGATTGCGAAGATACAAGAATATGACCTGGATATAAGGCCCACCAAGTTAATTAAAGGACAGGGGCTAGCGAAGATTTTATCAGAATCGAACCAACAAGCTCTGGGCATCCACTTATCCATGATCGCAGATGAAGCATCTGAGGAACAGACAGGGAGGCCAGAAGTGGAAATGGCTACTCAAAAAATACAGATGAAATACCTCACTAGCCTCTGGTACAAAGAAATTGTTGAATACCTCCTGACACTCAGCTGCCCACCCAGCTGTGATAAATCCAAATACAGAGCCTTGAGGCTTAAATCTCAAAATTATGTTGTAGCCAATGGTCAGTTATATTGGAGAGATCCGTCAGGCATACTGCTTTTATGTCTCATCGAAGGGGAGGTAGGGAACATCATAACCGAATTCCATGAAGGGATCTGTGGAGGGCATTATAGCTGGAGGAGCACAGCTCAGAAAATTTTGAAGGCTGGTTTCTACTGGCCTAAACTATTTGGAGATGTCTTCACTCGGGTCAGAGCATGTGACAAATGCCAAAAGTTTGCGGAAAAACAGAAGCTAGCAGCCCTGCCCCTGATTCCTGTGCACGTTGATGAGCCTTTCAAGCAATGGGGTATTGACTTCATAGGGGAGATCCACCCACCCTCCAGTGGGCAGCACAAATGGATTTTGACTGCTACAGATTACTTCACAAAATGGGTGGAGGCCATTCCTGCACGAAATGCCACAGACACAGTGGTCATAAAATTCCTAGAAGAGAACATCATCTCCAGGTTTGGATGTCCTGCCAGAATAGTCACAGACAATGCTCAAGCTTTCAAATCTGCTAAGATGGTGAATTTCTGTCAACAGTACAACATCACTCTGGGTCACTCCACAAATTACTACCCCCAGGGCAATGGTCTTGCCGAGTCATCAAACAAAACGCTAGTCAGAGCACTGAAGAAGACAATAAATGAGAACCAGAGAAATTGGGACTCTCAACTGAAGTTTGCTCTATGGGCAAACAGGATAACCAGTAAAAGGGCAACAGGGAAGTCACCTTACGAACTAGTATACGGACGAGCAACTGTATTCCCCATACAGTTGGCTCTACCTGTGGCTCGTTTCATGCAAGAGACTCAGGAAGAAGCTGATGGCACGACCAGAAGAATCAATCAATTGATTGAGCTGGAAGAAACGCGTATTCAGGTGAACCAGAAGCTGGTAGATTATCAAGAGAAGATGAAAGAATTGTTTGACCAGCACACAAAAGACAGGAAGCTGCAGGTGGGGGATTTAGTGCTCAGGTGGGATGTACGCAGAGCTGACAAGGGAAAACATGGTAAGTTCGACCCCCTTTGGTTCGGTCCTTTCAAGATTGCAGAGCAGGGAGGAAATAATACATTTAAGCTGGAGAATTTACAGGGGGATCTGCTGGAAGCCCCTGTGAACGGGCAATTTCTCAAACCATATTTCCAATTCTGAAGAAGGTTGAAAAGCCTGACTGTATTATATTGTATATTAGTTGCTGTTTTGTTTTGTTTTCTTATCATCAATTACAGACGTGTCATGAAGGTCTGTACACGGCACATCTCTAGAAGCTGAAAAAGTGTTGTTCAAAGAAGGTCTACAGGCGGTCTGCGTAGTTCCCGACACGTTCGAGGACAAACGTGCCGTCCCCAGGTGGAGCCAATGTTGTTTCAACCCTAGTAATGAACACGAAAGTACCTAAAAGACGAACAGTCACAAAGTTGTATATCAAGTGGCAAGTGTTAAATCAAATCGTGCCGAAGAGGGAAAAGGGGGTGAAGCGCACGTATATTTAAACCAATGGATAAATAGCACTAAGTGATGAAAGGTGGGACGCACGATGAACATCTAACACAAAGGTAATGGAGATACGGCGTTATGTTAACTCATATATGGGAAAAGGCCTCGGATTATACATGACGGCATACGTAGCAAGTCCGAGGGGTCAAGCCGTGGGAAGGGACAAGGCCCTACCCCGCGACTCCGTGACACGTGGCAAGGTAAACTTCACAGCCAGAAATAGAATGACAAGGTTGGGCCGTGGGACTCTCGTCTCGTGGTGGAGTTAAGGTGGGCCCGCTCGTGTGAGGAAGATAAGTGTTGGTCCGGCAAAGGGGAAGTCCTACGTGTTAAGAATGGGATAGCACATATGGAACAACTAGAAGGTAAGTCCATTAGGTCAGCCGGGTACTAAGGCCCGTACTCGCCCAAACCCGACACGAGGCGC
This sequence comes from Pinus albicaulis, assembly GCA_034641835.2. NCBI lineage: Eukaryota > Viridiplantae > Streptophyta > Pinopsida > Pinales > Pinaceae > Pinus > Pinus albicaulis. The sequence goes on from JAXQQM020072530.1 coordinate 449,185, forward strand.
CCACCTACATCCCGAATTACCCAATCCCCACGCGCCACGTGTCTCGCGTGTCGGTCCTTACGACACTTGCCCTCTCGTTCTTCTTTTACATTTTCACCTTAGCCTAAACAATTCCTCCCGAATGGTAAAAACTCTCGTATTCTCTCGGTAAATCATTTTCGTGTAGTTTTCACGAATACCAAGCAGGGAAGAACGCCGGTTTGTCCAAGTCACCGTCACGGCTCTCTCGTCGTCTCTAAGCATTGTCACCCTCCACTGTGTAATCCATTTTCCGTTTCTGTTTCATTGTTTTTTCCTTCTTTCTTCCAATTGTTGAATAACCGCCATGGGGAGAGTGACTTCAAGAAGAACGAACCTCGAAACTCCCCAACTCCATGAGTCTAGAACCCTCTCGGTTTTGAACCCCTTCGTGACTTGCAAGCGGGTATCCGTGACCTGGCATTCTTTCGATACCTAACATCAAGCCCCTACCGTTCGCCGCCACCGTAAAAGGCCGATCGTTTCCGAGCTGTCGCATCCCGCTTCTATCACCACATTACCCCCCAAGTCCATTCCCGTGTCGATTTTATTGTCCGGCTTAGAGACTCCTACGATTCACATCGTGATGCCTTCTTTTCCCCTCGGTGGTAACATAATCTTCTCCCTTTCCCCCGATATTATAAGGCAGTTTCCATTTCCCTTCCAAGATGCCTACTTCAGCTAGCAAGATGAAACTTCTTGCTCGCACAAGCACAACCGTCGAGGGAAGCCCGCCGTGCCTTCATAGCCGCCATAACCGTTGACGCGACGGCCCTTACCCGGTGGAGCCTTTCCCATTGAGTCTGCGAATGAAGAGGTCCGACTCCGCTCCCGTCCTCATCGGGGCCGCCTCCCGGGAGTAGGGACCCCCGAAGACATTTCTTGGGTAGGCATTCCGATTCTGTGGCTTATGATTCGTAATGGGGTTACACCGGATATTCCAGTTTCCGTCTTTTACCATCCGACCCAATTTCGGAGCTAGCCAAGGCCCGAAAGTTTCGTTTTTGTTCGTTGGTTTTCTACCTCTTCCCGTTCCAAAGATGCGGACAAGTTTAATCATTTGGGCCGGACAGATGTATTCGAAAATTTTCAACAGCCGCCTTCGACCGGAATTTCTCCTGTCAGACTTCCTAGGAGAGGGTTACATCATTTATGGAATACCTTCATGTCCATCGCTTACACCATCATCCACGACGCACCTTCCCCTAGGGTTTTCCTGCAGATGAAGCGTGCCGGTTACAGGCCGGGAAGTACCAAGTACCGCGATTGGTTCCTATCGAGGAGTATACTCAAATCCGCGTCTATGGAGCCGAAGTAGCCCCTACCAAATTCCCAAATTTTTCCCGTCCGACGAGTCTACGCCTGAGTACATCCCATAGCCTCAAGGCCGACCTCGCCCATTTCGTCCCCGCTAAGAAAGGCTACATCCCGAAGCTTCCCCGACAATATTGGCCCCTTTGCTGTAAATTCTAGATATGCCCTCCCGATTGCTGAGAAAATGCTGCGTAACATGGACCGAAATTAGGGAGAGTTGGGCTTATGACCCACGCGGAAATTATCTCAAATAAAGAAAGAGAAAATGTGTCCGCGCCCTACGTTCATGAATCCAGGCCATTTCGGAGTGGAAGGCTAATCTTGAGGTCCGGCCTATGTTTTCGTATGGAGATCCCGACTCGTCGCTACAAGCGGAGAAGAAGAAGAAGTGAACAAAGGGGGGCAATGAGCAGAAGCTCGGTACTTTCCGAGCGCCACCACCCAAGAGAGGCAAAAGGTGGCCACTAGTGAAGCCGAGGTCATCTGGGAAGGGATAATTCCGGAGCCCCTCACGAAATTTGGAGAGTTTGATAAGAGCAAAATGGATAGTGGTTCTAAGAGATAGCGTCGCCTCCTCCGACTACACCGAAGTCACTCGTGCCATCATCGAGCCTCCTCCTTCCAAGAGCAAAGAAAGGGAGCGACTAACAGCCCGAGACAAATATAGGGCCGAACTAGGAGGTTTCGTTGAGAAATATCACACTGTATCTCTCGCCTCTAATGCAGACACCGAAGACCTAGTACTTTCTATGGCCGAGGCGTCCCTGACCCGACCGACGTCCCCAGCTACAAGGTGATTGAATTGGTTGTCGACATGAAGAAGGTTCCGGCACAAATGACGTGAATGACTCCGTCTTAAAATCTGCGACATGATGAAGGATAAGATTTCGCATCACCCTTGCCCTCTCTCTAAAGAAGACAAGAGCGGGTAAATCTCGTAATGACTCCGAACAACTCTTTTCCGTTGCAACGTAGTGCTTGTCGTGCTAACGCACATCGACGTGCGTCCTTAGAGAGCAGATTAAGAATTCAGACGACGGAGAGAAGGGAATGCAAGCCGCATTAATAGCCAAGTTGGAGAAGGACATTTCAAATGCTAGGAACGGCTCCGTATACTGGGCTTCACATCCGGTACGTACCGATGAACTGTGCAGTGGAGGAGGAGAAAACGAGCCGATCGCCAAGCTTTCCAGAGAGAGAGAGGAGAAAGAAAAATGGTCAAAAGAATGGAAGATCCGGAGAGCAGCAGCTACCGAGCCGCGTACCCGCCGGGACACGCACAAGCTTGCCATGCTCGAGACATCAAGTGGGACAAATAACAAAGACAACTATCCAGCCGCCTATAGCCGAGATAGAAGTGTTAGGGAAGCAAACAACGATGCCTAAGCAAAAAGGTGGTAGAACCGGAGGGCGCCCGTCGAGAAGGTCGAAACTATTGAAGGGCCGGCGAAGAGAAGTTGAGGAAGGAAAAAGACTACGACCGAACAACAACAGACCATCGCCGAGCTTCGAAGAGTAAGGTGAAGGGAAAATCTCACCGTCGAGGCCAGCCCGATCTACGGATATAATCGTGGCCATGACCGAACAAGGGGAGTTCCTAACGATGATAGGAGAACTCAAAGCTACCCTTCCATACCTTAATAGGAGGTCATAGAGGCCGGGATACCCGCTAACTAGAGCTCGACATGCCTAATTTATATATCTTTTCCTATACACCGAGAGCAATGACGTGGTAAAACATGACATTCCCAAAGCAGTTTATGGAAATCAATGAATGTCGGAAAAATCTAGAGAAAGAGGAGGCCTGACAAGTAGCCTTCAAAGGCTCTCCAACAGTCGCAGACATTGTGGAACGGTTCAACAAGGTGGAACGAAATCATCACCGCCGGCCTCCCTTCATGTTGGGAACCAAACGCCTTCCCACAGACTCATGCACCCCGATCGATACACAAAGACTTCTAGATGCGTAACTAGATCTACGTATCTTTCAGATGGGCAAAGGAACTCAACTTAAGGCTACTACCATCATCACAAGCCCTACGTAATGAGTTTAGTCTCCTCCATAGATTCGGTATCGTCTCCCCACCCATGCGTACATTCACACTCTGCGAGGCATTTACCAGGGTGGAGAGACTCTCGAGATGTCGAACCAAACGAGCTGCCGAGGTTAACACAGCTTCCCGACTCAAAGATGCCGGCCCCTCCACTCTCATGTACCTCCGTCTACTATAGCTCGACCCAACAAGATTCATGACACCTCATGTTTCATTCATGACATGGCCTAAACGGCCTTTACTTTCATTCCGCTATGTTCTTTTTAAATTTCCGAGTGGTGGGTTTTTCCTCCCACTCTTGCATTTTTACTTTTACCTTGAACAATGATCTTTCATTTTGGTTTTAAGTTTGGCCCGGGGCCCGTTACGCATGATGGAAGAGTCGTTTTCCCCATCATGCCATTTTGTGGTTTTGACAATGATCGGCATCATTTAATCACGCGAGAAAGATATTTTTAAATATCTTCGCCGAAAGACAGATGGAATGCTATATAATACGGTGAAAAAGAATGAAACAAGGTTCCACTTCTTCGTAAAATTGATCGTATAAGAATTTCCGTGTGTATGCTTTGTGAAAAATTCGGATACGTCTCTAAGAGCCCATCGGGTCTCAATAATAAGAAGCTTCACCGTAATAAGGATTCTCGACATCTGTATGGTAGTGTGTTTCTCTATTGCTAGTTTCATCTATGCTCATCTCTCTTGTATTACATCCTGGAATGCGAGTGTCTTTTGTCTTTTTGATATGAACTTATCGTGTTGATATTACTTATGTCGCAGTGCATTGACACTTTAAATGGCTCAGAGTAATGTATTGTTCCACATGCATTTCACTCGTATTTCTACTATGTTTATTGTATTGAAATGTTATTGATCAGAGTTCTTGGTATGCGGGATTCTTAGATATTTAAGCCCATTTGTATGCCATGAAGTTCCCCCTTAGTATCATCTATGTGACAATGATATTCTTCTCTCGCTATACAAACATTCGATATTGTTTATACTTACTTTCTCTCGCCATATGTCGTGAATCCGGCCCCGATTATGTTGATCCGTCTTACAATTGTCCGACGCAAGAGTATCCGAATATTACATTTCATTCCGTTCGCCCGTTATTTCAAATGCCTCAAACCGTCCGGCTCGGTTCCATTGTAGTTTATTCGCCGTTTCAAAGGAAGTAGTGTAAGAGCTCTCATTTTCATGTTAAGGGATGAAACGTTGTCTTAAATATCCCCGTTTCCTACACCTCATAAGATGTCCTAATCGGTCTATAACAACTCTAGGCTGTCTCTAGGAGTTACAACACCCACCACTTCAGCAATCGGTCATATTCTGGTTGAGGCTACTACTACAAACAATGTGGGGTCTAATTGGAACTTCACATCGGAGAGACCCCCTACCCTAATGGAAACTTCCAACACCGTCAACACACCCTCAGAATGCTCATGGATCCAATCTTGTAGCAAAACATGGTTATCTCATAACATCTGGTAGCAATCTTGTAGCATCCTAGAGCATTGTGTCAACTTGGCCATAATTTCTCCTAAAGATCGATTTTTTCCTCCTAGCCTCGAATAATGTTCCATGGGTTGTGAGAACATGATTGAGGGAGATAAAGATGACATGGGACATCGTATTTTTCCCACTGCAACACATTTCTGCAATTAGGGTTAGTGGACAAATTTATGAATTTGGCAATACAGTGATGATTTTCTTGATTGTCTCATGAGATGTCAAATCAATTTTGTCACAAAGCCTACTATATTTGGAAAAAAGTGATTAAGGGTCAATTATATTTTTTTTCCCGTATGTAAAGTAGATTAGGATTGCTTGCTTTGATTTATGCTTCTTAATCTAGGATTTCAATTCCAAGCATTGTTATTCCATTGCATAGACTAGGTTTCCTTTATATGCAACATTTACATTATGCAAATAGGTTAATGTTTACATCTCTGCTAGTAGTGTAGCCTTTACATTCCTACAAATAGGGTTAGCATTTACTTTTGAGAAAGTATCATTTCCATTCTTTTGCAAATACAGTAATATTTCCATTTCTTCCATTAGAATAAAACTTTCCTTTCATGCAATTTCTTTCCTTACCAATCTAGAATCAATTGATAAAGTCGTCTATGTGTGCCTTGGACTGGTCCATTGCTTGAAAGTGGCATGAGTAGAGCTTAGGCTACTATGGATATAGTACTGCCACCCCTTATGTTTGTACGAACCCCTATTTGATAATTAAACTCAGTAGCCTTAGGAGTCTCAACATGTTGTTGCAATATTGAGGCTCACCATCTATAGGGGTGGAAAATACCTCTCCACCAGTTTGTTTGGTCATTTTTCATTTTGGATTTTTGCCAGAGTGTCGTTCATCTCTGCTACTAGGTATCAAATTGCCATTCTTTACTAAGTCACCATAACTGTTGTAACTTCGTCTTTCTCCCACACATCAATCTTGCTTCTCTTTCATTGGAGGCACATTTTGGCTCCAAGTGGTGAAATGGGTAAGAAAAAAGTATAGGTTAGCCCTATTTTATGCATTTACAATTTTTCTTCCATCGTTTGGTTTAAGGCTCTAGTTTAATTGATCAATTTCTTGACATTGCAGGTTCGATAGGAAGTATTTACCTCAGAGATGTCGAGACTCTCTTAGTCTCTTTCATGGTGATTTTTCTCTGTTAGTGCCAGTCTTTGGTCTCGATAATTGGTTGAAAATATTTTCCTATATTCCTTTCTTTTCGGGTAATCTTGATTTCCATTTTTCATCCATATAACATCTTTTTGGTTTAAAATTGAGACCAGTCTTATACTGACCCCTTTTCTTTTGTGTGTAGGTGTTTATGCAAGGAAATAGTGTCTCCTCCAGCCCCTTCTCAACAAGGGTACACCCTCATCAGGTAAATTCTTCTCTTTCACAAAACCCTCAGTTATTCTCACATTTCTTATTGACCTTTTGGTTAGTTTTCAACCTAGGGTTTTAGTGAAGTGGCCATGACACGCCATTTGGATTGTATGGCCAATGTTATGACCTAGCTTAAATGTGAGTCATGGCCATTTATACTTCATGCCATGCATAATTTTTCTTGTATAGAGATCTTTTATTTTTCAAGGTTTTGTTCCTTCTCAAGTTTATCAATTCAATACCCCTTTTGGGAAATTTCTAACGGAATATATATCTATTACAGGTAACTTGTACGAGGTTTGGAAATGATTCTTTCTCAGGTATAATCCTTTCAATGCAATAATTTCCTCTTAGTAATTCAATAATTTCCATTGACAAATTCATGAATATCAATTCTTACTAATGGGGTTTTTCGGGCCTTGTAGCAAGTACACAAAACCCTTTTCATAGTGTATGTATTTTTGGTTCACTTCATATTTCTTCAAGTCCCTTAATATGATTCAACTTTCTCCTTTACAGGTCGGCCTCACTTCTGCTTTTTGGACCATTTATAAAGAAATTCCTTTTTAATGTTTATTCACTCAATAGAGAACGAGACACCAAGAAATACTTCTCTCTATTGGGAATTATAATAAATTCCTTGGCTCTTACCCTATGGGGATTTTAATTTTGAAAGGAAACATGCCCCTTGTATGTTTAGTTATAGTAGCAAAGGTTGAGAACCTTTACTCAATTGCACATTTCTAATTTATTTAAGAAAATAGGTCCATCTTGACCTCCTTGTTCTCTTTTTTATCACTTTGGACTTTATGATGGATATTACATACTTGACTAAGTTTTGTATCAAGAAGGGATCATTCCCTAACTTATATGGACAATATCTCTTCTTACGCTTTCTCAAAGAAAATGTGTGTGTTTTACTTCTACTCATTTTCGTTGTTCGCACGTGTTACTAAAGTTTTGGTATAAATGTTATTATTTTGTATTACCCACTATTAGGTTTCCTTTATCTTTTTTTAGTCCCTGCCTGGACTATAGCAATCGATTGATCGCTAACTAGCTATTAATTCATGCTTTGACTTAATTTTTTCCTCGGTTTTTTGTCTCTAACTAAAGTTTCAATCAAAAATGTTTTTTTGCCTCAATTTTAACTGAACTTTAACATTCGACCTCTTATTGCGAAAGGTCACTTAACCGCATGCTATTTTAAGAATAGTGAAGGTTTCAAAGATGGGAAAATTTTATTTAACCAATTTTTTTTTAGCCAAAGTCTGAAAAGTTTTAAACTCTGACACCACGTTGACAACGCCTACCACCACTTCACTGTGTTTACCCACCTACCAGTATAGGACCTTCACATCTCACCGCCTTCACCTCTTCAAA